>JAOWBW010001742.1:29998-207463 GCA_026119855.1 Campanula takesimana | reverse complement strand
TTACATTTGTTGGTAGTGGTGCCCTAGGCACTTTAATAAACGTTGTAATTGTTATCATTTATTCATATCAATAAAGAGATGTTTTGATTATTATTGTTGTTCATGCTTACTTATAATAATCCCCGTCCCTAGTACTTGTTAAGCACTAGTATAAAGGCTAAATGATCATGAGATGATCATGTTAGATTTATGGGTACTTGTTTGGAACAAGGTACTGGACATGACCCGCTGTATGAGATTTATGTCATGGTCTATGTCGAACATATATCTCATATTAGTTATGTCTTTGAATCCTTAGACATGAAGTTATTATAGTCTTCCACTTGATGAACATTGTGTTTGACATATTCAAACGCTACCTTAACACGGTAGTTATAAAGGGTATGATTGGCATAATCGGATTCCCGTTGGGAAGAATAATAAGCTAAATGGATTTGTCCCTCCACGGAGAGATGTCAGCTTGGGCCTCTCGTAGGAATGATGTTGATGAAATGTTCGGCCGGACTCAAATGAATTGATTGGATCAATGTCATTTGGATTATCAACATATTCGGAATCGAGAAAGTATTGAACAAAACAAGTTGACTGTTTGACCATGACTTGTGTTCAATGACATCGTGGACAAAGGGATTGTGACATATTCTAAAGGAATGCGAACTTGTATCTAGTTATACTATTTGGGTAGGTATGACGGTTTTGCTAGAACCTAATCATATCTTATGGGATCATGTTTGAGCCCATTGCCAACTTAGTATAATCCTAGAGGGTCACACACAATAGAACGAATCTTTAATAAGAGGACTATATTGGAATTTAGAGTCAAAGGACCCTGGAGGAATTTTGGAAACATTCTGGGCTGTTTGGTCTACCGAGCGGGCGCTTGGTTCAGACAGCGGGCGCGCTGAAGTAATTCCAGAAAGACAGGACCTTCTGTCCATTCAGGCTGGCGCCTGGCCCTTTACAGCGGGCGCCTGGTGCTGCCGACAGGAAAAATTCCTAATTCGATTTAGGAAGGTTTTTGAGCACAAATTCCTATTTGGAATAGGTCTTAATTGTGTATAAAAAAACCCCAATTCGGCCAGACCATTGACAAGTGATTTTGTGAGTCTCAAAGAGTTTTGAGAGAGATATTATTTTGTTCTAAGATATCCTTGATTGAGGAACAAAATAATTCACAAATAAATTCATATAGTTCTTTATTATATTGTGAAAGTGTGTTTCATAATATTGGTCTAGCAACCAAGATCAAAGAAGCTCCTTGATATTCGTTCGAAGTGTGGATACCGCTAGAGGGTGAATTTTATCATCTTGCAAAGTTCGTGATTTGTTCGCGATAAACTTCAAGGTTTCTCCACCAAAGATCAAGAGAAAATTCATAGCCATCAAGGGTTAGTTATTCCTCTATTCATCTTGTTGTATTTGATTTAATCATTGAACGGATCCATGGCTTTGGGTTTCTTAATTTTAATTGCTATATTCCGCTGCGCATGTTACTAGGAAACCCAACAGTGGTATCAGAGCCCCGTTCATGTTGATTAATTCAATACTTGGATCATGTTGTGTATATAAATTGTTTATGTGCCAAGCATGATATGAATATTGGATATATGATGTTTATGTGTTTTGTGATTTTATGTGGTTTATTGTTTTTTCGAACCTTAATCGCACGATTCAATCGCAATAAAAAATTATGGTGGATTCTGAATTATTTCGATTATTGATTTTTGATTGGATCAAAGTTTTAATAATCGGGGAAAAATAATTTTGAGACAAAATTTTCGAACTTGAAAATTTCCATACCATTCTGACCATTCAGGCGCCCGCCCGCGCTGGACCAGGCGCGCGCTCGCGCTTCAGGCGCCCGCCTGTGCTGGACCAGGCGCGCGCTTGCTAGGCCAGAATGTTCTGATTTTGTTCAAAATCTGATTCTGGAATTTTTCGATAAATCCGACAAAACCAGTAACAAGACCACTTCAGACTTGCTGATCTGGAATGGGTTTTGGGTAGTTGGTTTGTGTGTGGATTTTGGGGTTTGATTTTCCTATTTGTTTTAGTCTTGTGATTCCTAGATTGGTTCAAGTTTTGGATGGCTAATCTGCGTTCATCGAGATTGTGTTTCCCAAAATTGATCGCAATCAAAGTTTCAAAGATAAAACGAAGTTAGAATTATGAAGAGTTCATAATTGCTAAAATTGAGAAACAAAGTTCTTGATTCAATGATTGGAGATCCATGTGGAATTGTGAATGCAATTGGCCTACGTTCATCGAGACCATCTATTGCTTAGTTTCGGCCACATGGACTACTTTCTTGGTTTCTTGAATTAGTGCGGGATTGTGGTTGCCTAATGGCTTAGTTCGACCGCACTTCTTGTTGTCTTGATTTGGAGATAATAACCAAAGTTGAAATAGTCTCATCCTCATAATTATAGAGAAACTAATGACACATAAATATTATGCTTAAATTAATGGATTAATTTAGTGGCTAAACTTGATGTGTAACATGTTTATATTATGTGCTCATAAATGTGTTATATGCTATATGTGATGAACCTTCAAAGAAAGTTTTAAGTCTTTTATTGCCATGCCATGATTAAAACACTTGTTTAGTACATGAGTGATTTTAATGTAGATTCGCCCTAGCGAGTGCATTAAATTTATTTATGTTTGAGCAAGATAGATAATGTGGGCACGCCCTAGCGGGACACATTAACTATGCGTTTAAAATGGTTAGACTTAATTGGGCGTCAAATTTTTGGGCCTAGGCAAAGATGAGGTTTAACATGCTTTTGAAATTGGATTTCTAAAAGATCTCATAAAAGGAATTAAGAGTCATATGAGATATGATTGACAAGAGTTGTCTACCTAATTAATTTGATTTTGTGTAATCCGCCTTAGCGGACTTGAAATTAAATTAAAGTTGGATCTTAACCCAATTAAATTATATTATACATTGGATGTATAAAAAGGTTATATATTTTAGTGGGAGTATTTTGGTTTAAAAAATACATTATTTATCTCTTTAATGAAAATCGGTACTTATTAAATTTTGGAAATTTTGCATATTTGTAGATTATGACTAATAACACTCAATCAATGTCGTTGCGATCGATCCTTGAGAAGGATAAGCTCGAAGAGAATGGTACAAACTTTATGGATTGGATCCGAAGCATAAGAATTGTTCTTAGGCAAGAAGATAAGTTGTACATTCTCGATGGGCCTCTCCCTGCTGAACCACCGCCTACTGCCCCTAGGGTAGAAAGAGACAATTACAAGAACATCGTAATGATTCTAGAGATGTAAGTTGTCTCATGCTCGCTGCTATGTGTTCAAAACTCCAACAAAGTTTGGAACATTTGGAAGCCTATGAGATAGGCGTGGAGTTGAGAACCATGTTTCAAGAGCAAGCTAGGCAAGAGAGGTACAAGACCATTGTTGCATTCACTACTAGTAAAATGATGAAGGGCAACAAGTGAGTCCTCACTTTCTTAAAATGAAAGGTTATGTAGAGCACCTTGAGAAACTTGGCTATCCAATCCCATTGGAGCTAGCCACGGATCTCATTCTTAATTCATTGCCTAAAAGTTATAATCAGTTTGTGATGAATTATAACATGCATGGAATGGATAAGAATCTCTCTGAGTTGCATGGGATGCTCAAAACTGCAGAGATGAAAATTGTGGAGAAAGGTTCTCCCGTGCTCTTGGTTCATGATGGGAAGAAGGCTAGTGCCAAAGGAAAGGGTAAGGCAAAAGTTGTCAAACCTAAGATAAGCAAGGCAAAGGTTGCCAAGGCTTCTGAGGCAAAACCTGATTCACAAAAGGATGCAATCTGTTTCCATTGTCAAGAAATTGGTCATTGGAAACGTAATTGCAAGGCTTTCTTGGAAGAGCAAAAGAAGAAGAAGAGCAGCAAGGCTGCGTCGACTTCAGGTATCTATATGATAGATATTCTCCTTTCTACCACTGATTCTTGGGTATTGGATACCGGATGTGGTTCTCACATTTGTCTAAATGTGCAGGGACTAAAGAATAGGAGACTGCTTAAAGAAGGTGAAGTAGATCTACGCGTGGGAAATGGAGCAAGAGTTGCTGCATTAGCCGTAGGGACTTATGAAGTCACTTTACCTCCGGATTAATTCTTGTTTTGAACAATTGTTATTATGTTCCGGATTTAAGCAGAAATATTATTTCAATTTCTTGTTTGGATAATGAAGGTTTAAGTTTCTTATTGAGAATAAGAAATTTTCTATTTATTTAAATGATGTGCTTTATGGTATTGCTAATTCATTTAATGGCCTTTATGTCTTGGATGTCAAGAATGAAAATAATGTCTATCATGTAAATAAGAAATCTAAACCTAATGATGTAAATCATACTTATATGTGGCATTGCCGTCTTGGTCATATTAATGAGAAGCGTATCTCAAAACTCCATGGGGACGGACTTTTGGGTTCATGTGACTTAGAGTCATATGATACTTGTGAGTCGTGTCTTCTTGGAAAAATGACTAAGACACCTTTTACCAAGTTGGGTGAAAGGGCAAGCGACTTATTGGGGTTGATACATTCCGATGTATGCGGACCATTAAGTAGCAATGCTAGGGGAGGATTTCAATACTTCATAACCTTCACTGATGATTATAGTAGATTTGGGTATGTTTACCTAATGAAACATAAAAGTGAAGCATTTGAGATATTTAGAATATTTCAAAATGAAGTAGAAAAACAACTTGGCAAAAGCATTAAGGCACTTCGATCAGATCGAGTGGAGAATACTTAAGTCAAGAATTTGATGATCATCTAAAGAATTGTGGAATAGTTTCACAATTGACTCCACCTGGAACACCACAATGGAATGGTGTGTCCGAGAGGAGGAATCGGACTTTGTTAGACATGGTTCGATCAATGATGAGTCAAGTTGATCTTCCAATATCCTTTTGGGGTTACGCCCTAGAAACCGCTGCTTTCACACTAAATCAAGTTCCAACTAAATCGGTTCAAAGACTCCATATGAGATGTGGAGTGGAAAGAAACCTAGTTTATCTTTCATGAGGATTTGGGGTTGCGAAGTTTATGTCAAGAGACTCATCTCTGACAAACTAGCACACAAATCTGATAAATGTATTTTCGTGGGATATCCTAAGGAAACTAAAGGATATTACTTTTACAACCGAGAGGACAACAAAGTGTTTGTGGCCCGAACTGGTGTCTTTCTAGAGAAAGAGTTTCTCTCCAAGAAATCAGTGGGAGTAAAATAAATCTTGAAGAAATTCGAGACCCAGAAAATAACATTGAACCAATAGTGGAACAAGAACAAGAACCACAAGGAGTTGTGGAACCTGTTCAAAATACACAAGCATCTCGCAGATCTAGTAGGTCACGATCCGAGCCCGAGAGATATGGATTTCTCGTAACGGATAGTAATGAGGTAGAAATCATTGAGAATGATGAACCGTCAACCTACCAAGAGGCGATGTCTTCTCCTGATTCGGACAACTGGCTTGGAGCCATGGAATCCGAATTGCAATCCATGCAAGACAATCAAGTTTGGAATTTGATTGATGCACCCGAAGGTGTAAAAACCATAGGATGCAAATGGGTCTTCAAGAAGAAGACTGACATGGATGGGAAGGTGCATACTTACAAAGCTAGGCTTGTAGCGAAGGGGTATAGGCAAGTTCATGGTATTGACTATGATGAGACCTTTTCACCCGTAGCAATGATCAAGTCTATAAGAATTTGCTTGCCATTGCCGCATATCATGACTATGAAAATGGCAGATGGACGTCAAAACCGCTTTCCTGAATGGAAAACTCCAAGAGGATGTGTATATGACACAACCAGAAGGTTTTTGAACAAGATTCTAAGGTATGCAAATTGCAAAGATCCATCTATGGATTGAAGCAAGCTTCAAGGAGTTGGAAATCTCCGTTTTGATGAATCGGTCAAAGAGTTTGGTTTCATCAAGAACGAGATGAGCCTTGTGTATACAAGAAGATTAGTGGGAGCATAGTGCTATTCCTTATTTTATATGTGGATGACATATTGCTCATTGGAAACGACATTCCTACACTTCAGTCTGTGAAGACTTGGTTAGGAAAGTGCTTCGCAATGAAAGATATGGGTGAAGCCGCATATATACTTGGCATTAAGATCTATAGAGATAGATCAAGAAGGCTACTTGGTTAAGCCAAAGTACATACATTGACAAGGTCATTAGAAGATTCCGTATGGAAAATTCTAAGAGAGGCACCTTGCCAGTGTTACATGGAGTTTCTCTAAGCAAGACTCAATGTCCTAAGACAAATGATGAGCGTGAGAAAATGAATGATGTTCCATATGCTTCGGCAATTGGGTCCATCATGTATGCCATGATTTTTACTAGGCCGGATGTATCTTATGCTTTGAGCATGACAAGTAGATACCAATCCGACCCTGGCGAAATCATGTGATAGCTGTAAAAGCGATTCTTAAGTACTTGAGAAGAACTAAAGACTCGTTTTTTAGTCTATGGAGGAATGGAAGATGATCTCGTTGTAAATGCTTACACGGATGCAAGCTTCCAAACCGACAAAGATGATAGCCGATCGCAATCGGGTTTTGTGTTTATGTTAAATGGTGGAGCTGTAAGCTGGAAGAGTTCCAAGCAAAGTACAACCGCTGATTCTACAACAGAAGCTGAGTATATTGCTGCATCGGATGCTGCAAAGGAAGCTGTTTGGATTAAAAAGTTCATAACTGAACTTGAAGTGGTTCCTAGTATTGCTAATCCAATAGACCTTTATTGCGACAATAATGGTGCTATTGCTCAAGCAAAGGAACCAAGAGCACATCAGAAATCCAAACACATACTTAGGCGTTTTCATATTATTCGAGAGATCGTTGATAGGGGAGACGTAAATATATGCAGAGTACCTACTGATGACAATGTTGCGGACCCGCTAACAAAGGGACTTCCACAAGCTAAACATGATGGTCATGTTAGGTCCATGGGTATTAGATACATGGGAGATTGGGCCTAGGGCAAGTGGGGAGATTGTTGGTAGTGGTGCCCTAGGCACGTTTAATAACTTGTAATTGTTATCATTTATTTCATATCAATAAAGAGATGTTTTGATTATTATTGTTGTTCATGCTTACTTATAATAATCCCCGTCCCTAGTACTTATTAAGCCTAGTATAAAGGCTAAATGATCATGAGATGATCATGTTAGATTTATGGGTACTTGTTTGGAACAAGGTACTGGACATGACCCGCTGTATGAGATTTATGTCATGGTCTATGTCGAACATATATCTCATATTAGTTATGTCATTTAATCCTTAGACATGAAGTTATTATAGTCTTCCACTTGATGAACATTGTGTTTGACATATTCAAACGCTACCTTAACACGGTAGTTTATAAAGGTATGATTGGCATAATCGGATTCCCGTTGGGAAGAATAATAAGCTAAATGGATTTGTCCCTCCACGGAGAGATGTCAAGCTTGGGCCTCTCGTAGGAATGATGTTGATGAAATGTTCGGCCGGACTCAAATGAATTGATTGGATCAATGTCATTTGGATTATCAACATATTCGGAATCGAGAAAGTATTGAACAAAAACAAGTTGACTGTTTGACCATGACTTGTGTTCAATGACATCGTGGACAAAGGGATTGTGACATATTCTAAAGGAATGCGAACTTGTATCTAGTTATACTATTTGGGTAGGTATGACGGTTTGCTAGAACCTAATCATATCTTATGGGATTTTAATTTTTAGTGGTGAGCTTATTTTATTAAAATTTTAAAACTTATTAGTGTTACACCTTTACAAATTATTATTTTAATAACCTTTTATAAGTCCATTAGAAAAATAACTTCTCTACAATTTCGTAAAATCTTAGGTCAAATTAATCACTAAAAAAAGTGGGACTATCATATGGAGATATAGAATATTTGTTATACATGTTTATAATTATTTTAAAAGTGGTTTTGAGAATGTACAAACAAATAAAATTATATTCTTAACAAAATAATTTAAGAAATATGTGAAAAATTAATACAAAAATTCTACATAAACATTATTTTAACTATTTTATTATTTTTCTTTTTTATTTTATACATTTTTAAATTATTTAACACAAATATGTAACTCATTAAACTAATTTGTGTATGAAAATGATTTAGGAAGTATCTAACTCATTTAACATAAATTTATCACAAATGTATAACAAAATGATTTAAGAAATATTTTAAGTTTGTGTTAAATGATTTAGAAAATATGTAAAAGAATGATTTAGGAAATAGGTTGAATATGTAATCCATGTTAGCATATGTGATGTTTAAAATTAACACACGATTTTATTTAAGTATTCATGTGAATTATATTTTTTTGTTTGGTAAAATATTAATTAATTCTAAAAAAAAAAACTGACTTTTAAAGAAATACAAAAAATTGATAAGTTTATAGGGTGTGAAAAGTGCATTTTTTCGAAACTATATTTAACTAGCTAACTGGAAGAAGGTTTGAATTGCAACAAGAATTTATGCACAAGGTTTTTTTTTATGCAATTTATTTATGTTGGAGGTTTAAATTGCAACGGAAAAACTTGTACAAGGTTTTTTATGCAATTATCTCTTTTATTAATATTATTCAAACATATTAACGGATGGATCACTTGTGGCACAGGGAGTGGCACTGTCGATACCAACTGTCGCCCCGACCCGTGGTCCTACTTGGCCCCACGTCCGGGACACGCACGGAAGACGTCATAAAACATTTTTAGGAAAATTTTTCGAAATATACTTTCTATAAAAAGGTTCACACAACCAACTCGATACAAAGCATGACTTCAAGTCACAAAACAACCTTTCACAAAACAAGTACTAAGCCACTTGGCTACAACTACTAACTTTACTTACTTAATTACAAACCGAACATCTACTAAAAAGATGATATAAACTAAGTCACGAGTATACTACCCAAAAGGTATTACATTTACATAATGTATCCTTTACTTACACCACATTTTCGAAAATGTCTTACCCAAAGATCTCCTCGACGTCCTCCCAGTGTGTGTGAACTATCCCCTGGGCTCCTTCTTATCTAAACGGTAAACAAATAAAGGGTGAGAATAAATCTCAGTAAGCTACTAAAATGCAACTACATTACATGCTAATATGATAAACATAAAGGAACAATGCCACAAATGATCATATAACACATAGCACATAATATGAGAGGCTCCCTATCGCCAACCGTCCCATACCGGTTGGAAATAACGACCAACTCATCATGCACACATAAAGCGGAAATGAACACTCATACATGGATACTGAGCCAAGGTTCTCAAACCAAACAATAGCCATCTGAGAGGCATCCACTGAGCAGCATCGAAGAGCTGAAACGGGTTCCGGAACCAAACAACAACAACAACAACAACGGGGGGAAAATGACACAAAGTCATAACCCAAAGTGCCCAACCTTTGGCCTAAGGAAGGGGGTTAAAAATGGAAAACCAATGATAGGAGCCTTATAATGTACTTGGCTCGTGAGACCATTATAATCCCTATCACTGCCCAACACACACAAAAGTACCAGCTGGACTTTACACGCAAGCACCCAATAGAAATACTTGCTTAAACACCAATCAGGGACAATGATTCCAATGTAGGGAACCATGCCAAACACATCAAGAAGATGAATCATTCAACACATCACAAAGTGCTCAACAATGTTCACATAATCAATCATTAACATTTCACAACACTTGTGTACACAAAGGTACCACTTCTACCACTTTAGTGATCCACAACAATCATCTAACTACTTTAGGACACTACCCAAAAACTAGACCAAGATTGACCTCTAAACCCCTTAGTTTGAAAACTCTAACTTTTTCCAGATAACTGGGCGGTCGCCCAAACTGGGCTGTGCGGCCGCCCAAAATGCTCTGTCCCATGAAGAAAACCCTTCAGATAGGTGTGCGGCCGCACGCCCATTTTTGGGCGGCCGCCCACATCACCCGGCAGGCCTAAAAACTAAACCAAAATTCACTCCTTTCATTTCACAACTCAAAATTGCTAAGACTTATAACCCTTGACATCTGCACTTACACAAAGGCTAAAACTTAGCCTAATAACAATACTAACACACAACAATACCATTTTCATACCACTCCCTTTGTCCCAAAATTACAAGTATACATAAAACATACCAAAACATTGTTTTATCACATATAAAGCATACTTATGACCATTTTAACATTTAAAGGGGGATTAGTAACTTACCTATTTTTCGAAAAAGATGTCAAGAAAAATAATATGGATCGGTAGGAAGAATCTATTCAACACCCTGAACATTTATATGTAATTAGATTTGAAAATGGAGTAGTAAATTAAAATAGGAAAAATAAAAAATGAAGAACCCTTACCTAGCTTTTTCTTATCAACAACAATGGAGGTTTTCTTGAAAAGTTTTGTGTGTGTATGTGAGGTGTGGAATACGCAGGGGAGGGGAGGAAGAAGGGGGTATTAGGAAGAAGTTTTGTTAACTTTTCTCAATTAAATCACCCAAGTTTCCCCTTTTAGCAATCAAGCCCCCATAATTTCCCACTAACTACTTAACTCCCCAAATAAACTTTATTACTAACATTTTAACTAACACAAATAGTCAAATAAAATGTGCAATTCATATAAGATGATGCAACACATAAAATGCACACATAATTTTAAATAAAAATTATCAAAATATAAAATAAATATTAAAATAAATAAACGGATTTTGGGGTCGTTACAGGCACAGGAGATCTGGTCTCAAAAATTTGGCATATAAATAACTTAATAACTTAACATAATTTTTAATTTATTTTATTAGAAGTGTCAAGTTAATAATATTTACCTTAATTAGAGCCCTAAATTTCTATCATTTGAAACAACTTAAGCTTGAGTCAATCAAGTATTTTTTGTTAAAACTTCACCTAACAAAACATTATATACTCCCTCCGTCCCAAAATGATCTTTCTATTTGTCATATCTCATTGTCCCAGAAAGTTCTTCACATTCTACAATTTAGGCTTAAAAGTGCATAAACAAAACATAGCTAGTGAAGCAAGGGTTCATATCCTTAAAAAGTTTGAATAGTCAAACGTGAAGATCATTTTGGGACGGAGGGAGTCAGTGGCGTATCTAGGATATTAGGTGAGGCTGGCTACTTGGTAAAAGGCATTTTGGGATGTTATGTTCAGTTCACTATGCCAGGGACTATAAAGAGGTTATCGCGAGGGGACTAAATAACTAAGATTTTTTTTTTGTTGTTGTTGTTGTTGGGTGTTGGACCCAAATAACACAGAATTGAAGTTGTATAAGAACAAATTTAAGAGACTGGGAGAGGGAATGAAGGCAAACAAGTGTAAATAGCAAAAGATGTGTTGTGATTGGGGTTACCTGAAAAAGACAGGCAAAATTATCAGTTTTATGGAGTAACTGACAAAGTGCGAGGCCAGGGATGAAATCGGCCAATCTCTCATAATCGGTCAAGATGTTCCAAAGAGCAAAATTATCAGTTTTATGGAATAACATCGAGGGCATTTGGAGAAGAATCCATCAAGCTTAGATTGCTTACCTATCAAAAATGATAACAGCAATTGCTCAATAAATCCTCAAATCATCAATTTCCGATTTTAAAACCCTAAAAATGCATTTAAAAAAAAAAAATACCTTTTTGAGATTGGGAAGAAGAATCCATCGGTGCTCTTCTGTGCGAGGCGACTGTGCGGCTGTGCCGGCGTCGTCTCCGTACTCTCCGTCGATATGCGATTTGCAGAAGCAGAGCGAAGAAATGGAATGCGGATTCACGGAGACATGCGACTTGCCGGTTGCCGCCGTGGCCGGTGGTCTTCTATGCGACTGTGCTCTGTGCCGGCGTCATCTCCGTCGTCGATTTGCGATTTGCGATTTTCAGAGCAAAGGAATGGCGTGCGGCGTAGAAAATGGAACTTGATGGTCTGATTGTGCGTTGCCCCTTAAGTTTTGTTTAGCCTTTTAGTAATAGTTTCATTTTTAACACTCTGCACCCCTCTTCTTTTAAAAAACACAATTTACACCCCTGTATATATATATATATATATATATATATATATGTGTATATATATATATATATATATATATATATATGTGTGTGTGTGTGTTTATAACTACTCGGTAATTTTTTTTGGGAAATCCAGGGTGTGTATTGGCGCACACTGGTCATATACGACATCCGCCCCTGGAGGGAGTATATGTTAACTCCGCCAATTATTTCTTGATTTTCATTTATCAAATACGACATGCTACGCAATTGTGCCGTTGAATCAATAGTTAACAAGTTCAGTTACTATAGTATGAATGTAGTCGCGAAATACTCTCTCCGTCCCAAAATGATCTTCTCATTTGCTATGTTTCATTGTCCCAAAAAATTCTTCTCATTTCAACAATTTAGGCTTTGAAAGTGCACAAACAAAACATGGCTAGTGAAGCAAGTGTTCATATCCTTAAAAAGTTTGAATAATCAAATATGAAGATCATTTTGGGACGGAGGGAGTAATATTTTCAAGTACTAAGTCAACACTTGTAAAAGAGAAGTGAAACTCTCTACCTATAAGGGGTCGGATTAGGGTTAGATATATAAAGAATATTATATATTCCAAAAGTATATTTGTATATATTTACTTTACAATTTTAGAGATATTGTGTATAGCAATTAGGAGATTCAAAACTTGTAACCCAAGATAAATTAGAACTCTAGAATATTCTTTGTAACCCTACATATATGTACTCTATGTATCATAATAAAATTGAGTCTT
Organism: Campanula takesimana; assembly: GCA_026119855.1. Taxonomy (NCBI): domain Eukaryota; kingdom Viridiplantae; phylum Streptophyta; class Magnoliopsida; order Asterales; family Campanulaceae; genus Campanula; species Campanula takesimana. The sequence goes on along the minus strand of JAOWBW010001742.1, from coordinate 194,635 downwards.
TCATATCAAACTTTCTCTACTATGTATGATTGGCTCCGACTATCTATCTCTAAATCTTAATATGGTATCAGAGCAAAAAGATCCATATTTTGTGGGACTAAGACGTAAATCAAAAATATACTTGTCCTAATATGTAGATTCGTTATTAGCCAGGGACTAAGAGGTAATTTTCTCTTGTTTAAATCGGTATGATTTGCTTAGTTAATTTTGGGGATGTCCCATCCAATAGTGGCCCATGAAATAAATGGTTCAGATGTAGATGGGATTTCGAACCGCTCCACCGGGGAGTTAGCTCCACCCAATGGTTCTGATTGGAGCCACCTCATTTTAGCTCCACTCAATGGTTGAGATGTGTCCGAGCTCGGTGGGACCCACAAAAAATTGAAATCATCTTAGCCGCACAGATGATGAGCTCGCATATGTTACCTCGATCTGAGCCATTGGGTGGAGGGGTGCAGCGGTTTTGGGTGGAGCGGTTCTGGGTCCGATGTAGATGTGAGTGGGCAACATGTGAAATATGGAAGGAGGGTCCATAGACAAACATGATTACTGTTTTTGACAATCCCTTCAATTCCTCCTTTGTCACTTAGGATTAAGTTTATTGGATTGGTAATTTAGTCTCTTGATATATATCATGATATTGATCATTGTTGTAAAACCAACAACTTTTTAGCTCCTCTTTTACACACAATATACAGTGATAGAGAAAAAAAAAACAGTGATAGAGAAAGAGAGTCTTCCAAGATATCGAGTTCATTCATTCATTGAGAAAGATGAGACTTTTTATTTATATACCAAAGTGTAAATAAGGATATAGCAATACCTGTATACAAACTAATGATTCATGGATCTTATGATCTAAGCATTTACAAACCCTTTTTATACATTTTACATTCCCATGGAAATGGAAAGACCCACAAAGTTTTAATATTTACAACACTTCTTTTGGGGATTCTTATTGAATGATAATTATTCTATACATGTCGCCTCTTTAAAAACTTTTCGAGCAAAAACCATGTGAAAATAAGTAATATCGAAAGAAAAGAGTACAACCACAATCTTTTCAATCAACACTCACTGCCTCGTTAAAACCTTGACGGGTAATAAAACTCAGTGGGAAAAATAACACCGCACGAAAGAAAAAGAGTGTAATGGAATCTTTTTTTCTCTATTCATTTGTATATTTTCTTTTCTGAATATTTATTATATATCTGCAAAATTAAAAGTTTAAAAGTAGATAGTAAAGACTTTCGTACACTTTTTATTAATAAAATTTATAAAAAGATAACTTTTTAAAAAAATTCCAAAATGATAAATGTACATTCGTTCCGGAACAAGAGGAGTAGAAAATTGATATGGTGCGAGTTGGAAAAAAAGTAAAAAATGAAAAAAATAACTGTCTGTGAAGATTCACGGATGAGCCATGCAAATAGCATTTCATTGGGCACTCTTTTTAGCTGGATATGGGGATTACAAAAAGAAAAGGCCAACATGTATTCTTTTGTGACATGATTAAGGGCATATGTTGATGTTCCCTTAACTCCTCCCTCATTACATTTTACTCCCTCCGTCCCACCCGAATTAAGATTTTTGGGTTGAGCACGGTGATTAAGGAAAAAGTGTTAGTGGAGTAGGTATTGTGAGTATGAAAAGTAGAGTAGGAGAGAGAAAGTGGGGTAGAGAATAATGAGTGAAAAGTTGTTGTGAGTGTGAATGTGAGTCCCATTAAATAAATCATTTCCATTTTTGGGTTTCATGAATCTTTTGATATATCATCTATTTTATCTTTATGTAATTAATTATTAGCTTTATCTTTTAATTTTAAGTATTTTTAGTAGTCCTAAGCTTGGAGAAATGTTTCAAGTAATTTATAAATAACCTACAAGTAGTCATTGTAGAATAGAGTTGAATATTGAGATTTAATAAAATATAAGTTGTGCTTTGTGCATTCTTTCTTGTTGTTATCTCTTTGGTGGATTCCATTGAGCATTGAAAAATTTGTAATTCTGTATCCTTTTGTTGGATTTCAAAGGTGGTGAGTTGTTTTATGCCCTGTGTATCTTCAAGGTGGTTTTCAAGGTGAATTCCTTGAAGTGGTGGACATACTTATCTGTTCTTATCTCTTTTCTTTATTTTATCTTTCTTCACTGCGTTTTTTAGTATCGAATTGACATCGGAGCCGAAACCAAAAATCTTATATTTTGGTTGAGGTATCATTTCTCTTGTTTCTTTCTTGCCATCTTTCTCAACTTCGTTTCTTTTTTATTTTGTAATAAAAAGAAAAAATCTTTCTCGGTTCACCATGGTTTATCAATCTGGCCATTTACCGATTCAGTTACTCTGCAACCTGTTGTTGATTGGTCTCGACCTCTCCGATCTTTGATGAATATCCACATGATCTAATAGAAATTTCATTTTATCATTTTGAAAGGAGGTCGGCTAAGTCGTGTAGCGATGAAGAGAAGCCTTCTGGGTTCAGTGAGGGCGATCGCGAAAGTCACCAAATGGATTGACCACCATATTTTGATAAATGCGTGAATGATTGTCAAATTTGTGAATCTTCTTCATCGTCTTTACATGGCGAAAATTCAAATGTTTTTAATACATTTTCATTAAGTCGGTCAAAAGATAGTTTTGAAAATATTAATCTTGACTATTGTTACAAAATTCCTTTCGATCTTCATCAATCAAGTATTTCAATCTTTTGGTTAATCAAAAAACTTATTATTATTATTGATTACTTTCTCATAACTCGTTGGACGGATTGGATGGATGTCGTCACGAGGGCAATAAAGTTTAAAATTCGCCAAGGTCTTTTAGAGAGAATTCTTACAAGTATTTTTCATGCACTACACAAAATCCATGGGCGGATTTTGTTCAAGTGGAGGAGTATGACGCGGGAACCAAATGGTTGGTCTTTGATACTCTCGATAAAGTCAGTCAACTTCAACATAATTTATTTTCCTAAACCGTTCAGCCAAAAATTGAAATACAATCAGCATATCATTGGAAAGATCTTTGAGTCTAGTTTTTAGAACACCTTTCGAATTGTCATTTGTAATTTTCTAGAAAGAGTTATGATAATTTTGGTGGAAGGTAGTCTGAGTCAAATACATTCGAAAATTGACTAAGTGTTCATGTTTATCAAAAGTTATATTATCTATAAATAATTATTATTGTTTTAATCCTTTAGAAAAAAATTTCTTTTTCTTTTTGCCTGTCGTTTTTTCAGAAATCTTAATTTTAATTATACTACCTTACAATAAGAGACAGCAACTCGCACGTTCATTTTTTTTTTATGTTCCAAAAGAAGAGTTGGTTTGGGGGAAACTAGTTCCTCCATAAGTTATAAAAAATCCACTTTTTAACTCTTTAACCCTAAGCCTTAAACCCTAAAGAGCCTAAACCCTAAACCTTAAACCATAAACCCTAAACTTTAACCCTTATAAAAACAGGACTTATTATAACTTATGGAGAAACTAGTTTCCCTCAAAATTTTCTCCCAAATGAATATCACATTTTCAAATAATAAAGCAAAATTACTAGTCTAAGTGCAATTTTACCATGATATAATTAATGTACAAACAAATAAAACGCATTCAGTAAAACATGTGACGACCCAACTACAATATTTATTACTCCTTTTGTCCCGAAAAATTTATCTCATTATGATTTTTTATGGTCAACATAAATGAACTTTAACCAAACATTGACGTCGATCTAATCATTTTAATGAAATTCTAAAAATTAAAATTGACCAAAATCAGTATGTGATTTATCAATAACAATTTGTAAAATTTCATTGTGATCATTAGATTGATACTAATCTTTGGTCAAAGTTAATTTATGTTGACCATGAAAACTGAAAATGAGACAAACTTTTCAAGAGATGGATTATCAGAAAAGAAGTAGTAGATCATTGTACCAGTTACAAACCATAACTCAATATCAATCCATCTCCATAAAAAAAAAGCACAGGAAAATATGAGATTACGATCTAACATAACATGAGAGCATCTGCATCAAGTAAGGAAAAAGAAAATAATACGAGTGGAAGTTTAGATGTGATGGAAATACTAACATTCTTCAAAAATAGAGCAAATAAAGATTCATATATTATCAAAATGTATAGAAACGCAGAAATTATAATTCTCCTCCGTCCCATAATAGTGTTAATTAACTTTTCAAACTTTTTAAGAAATGTGCTTTACTTAAACTATTTACCAATTTAGAAATTACAACGGACAGTAATGGCAAGGGCGACATTTATTATGGGGCGGAGAAACAAACAACAAACTAAATGCTCCATCAAACTAAATCAAGGTTCAACACGATCTCCTTCAAGATCTAGCCAGAGCTAATTGGCTATAATGCTAGCAATAGCCAAGATAACTCTGTATAGAGCCCTAAACATCATTCATAATCCTGAAACAAAACGAAAAGTTTCTCGCAATGAAACTTTTAAGCCGCTCGTATTGGAACACGTGTTAATATAGAACAAACATTCAACAGCGCCACCACCTAAAAATCTCTACACGTTTGAAGAGTAAATAAACATAGCTACAAAACCAGAGCTGGTAAGTGTGGAACAAACAGTGACAAAAAAAAAAATAGGCAAGGATAAGTAAACAGTAGTAGGTACCAACCATGTGAACAACACAACCAAAGCCTAATAAGAATTGAACAAGTACCACATACACAAGCATATATGATCAAGAGCCAGAAAGAAAATTCGTTAAATTTTGTAGCAAAACTCATCTGGAATGGTCAACTCAATGTTTAGGTTCTCTGGTTCCATGTTCATCATAAATCATAAAGATTCAATAAAGCTGCACAATAATAACCTAACTCCCTTTAGATGTTCTTAGGATATCATAAAGGATTGGACTAGTTTGTTTTTTTTTTTTTTTTTAGCAGATGGGTGATTCCCAAAATGATCTTCACATTTAACTATTCAAACTTTTTAAGAATATGAAAACACTAGCCATGTTTTGTTTATGCGTTTATTGGGACAATGACAAATGGCAAATGAGAAGATCATTTTGGGACAGAGGGAGGAAATGATAAAGAATCACAGGTCCGAGCATCACATGTCTCAAATATTGACCTAGTTTTATACTTTGGCAGATATTATAAAACAATCATCGTAGCTATTTCATCACTAGCAAGGATTTCAAATTCAACCCCGTTCCACAAACATACCAAAGTCACTCCATTAATTGCCAGAAGTTAAGTAAAATGACTTGTCTCGTCTATCTTCCACCTAATTGTATAATACTCCATCTGTCCCGAAAAGTTAGTCCCCTTTTTTTTCAATGTTACTACGAATGAACTTTGAGCAATAATTTAGGTTACTTTTAATTATCCTATTGAGAATCTAAAAATTGGTGTTGATAATATATATAATGGTGTGTCAGTAACAAGTTTTAGATTTTTATTAGGATAACTAAAAGTAACCTAAATTATGCTCAAAGTTCATTCGTAGTAAGGATGAAAAAAGAGGGGCTAACTTTCCAGGATAGAGGGAGTATATGGCATTATTTCCGCTGGAGGAAGCAGGCACTGAGGGTGAGGGCATGGTAGACAAATGGAACTCAGTTGTGCAAGGACTTGCAAAAAAGAAGGTTGGGGGTTTGTTTCAGGAGGAGGGTCGAGTTGAGATTCTCATTTAAGGGGTAGGATTGCCAATTAGTACGGTAAATATAGCAGAACATTGTATATTATATTATACACAGCATAGAAGTTTGGCTGCCTTAGTTAATGCCATATAGAATGAGACGTGCCATATAACTCCACAAACCGCAATCATTAAGTAAGAATGGTGTAATGTACTCCCTCCATCACAAATGCTGAGTTAGCATCTACACGTTTTTTTTTTTTTTTTTTTTTTTTTGAAATAAATAAAGTTGACAATTTAGGCCATATTGGTAGTAGCACATATTAAAGCCCTGCACATTGAAAACATAGTATTGTACGTTCAAATCAGGACATGATGGATAGCAAAGGTGAATTAAATATTTAGCAAAAGGGTTACTAATTTTAACTTCGGAGGGAGTAGAGTATAGGCATACGTAAAGCAATAACTGATGAGACCAACCAAAATCGTTCATCTGTGTCCCCGTGCAAGAGTGGTAGTGCTCAAAAGAGTATACACATGCTTCAATAATTCACAGCTTTTACCCTGTTCAAAGAGCCAGTCTAGGAAGTACCATGATCTAAGGCATCTAAATTCTACATGAACCCCAAATCTTAAGAGCATATGAAAAGTTCTACACAAGAACCTAGCGTACATAATTCAAGTCTCCTATTTTTCAAATGCGAAAGATAGGAAAAACAAAAATCCTAGATAAGACGATAGCTCACTAGCAACAGTGAAGCATCACCCTCTGATTAAATTAAACATCACACTTATCTTGTAAAAATCACAGCCATCTATCACAATGATAATTCACAGTTCACATTAATCAGAGAGCGAAATCAATGCTTAAAAGATGCAAAATATTACCTCAGCTTAGATTCTTCAAGTTCTTTGTGCAGAGAATCAGTTTCGAAAACATAATTTCACATTATTCATTATTGCAAAGAAGATAGTACAACAATACATCAGTGATCACACCCAAGAAAACAAAAACCAGGCATACTTTAAACTAAACTATCATTTTCATTTTTCATTAAGAATGCAAGTTCTATCAAACATTTAAAGAGGAAACTCAAAAAAGAAAGAACTTGCCCCGATTTTTACTCATGGAGCTCGCGGATCCGTGCCATGTTGCCAAACATAAACAAGCTCATCCCAACCGGTACTAGCCAATAACCCTTCCACAAGAACACTCATATCCACCCCAACCGCAAATTCTGAATGTTGATCGTACCTTCCAATCAAAGCATCTTCCACCATATAATCCCACAAACACACAGTCATATCATAAGAACATGAAGCAATCATACTTCCCCGGTGGGGCGAAAATTTCACCTTCCTCACAGCATACCCGTGCCCATTCAAAACTGCCACTGGAATTCTGTAATTCCTCACATCCCAAATCTTGATTGATTTATCAACCGAAGCAGTAGCAAGCACACAATCATCGTATTTGTTCCAATCACAAGCTAAAATTTCAAATTCGTGAGCCGGTAGTATCATCGTGGACCCTGGTTCCCGCACATCCCAAATTCTCGCCGTGCAGTCGCCGGAGGCGGAAGCGAAAACGTCGGCGTGGCGGGGATTCCATGAGGCGGAATACACGCAGTACGCGTGCTCCTTGAACGTACGAACACTCGTGGGTCTATCAATAGTCCATAGCTTAATTGTATCGTCCCACGAAGACGACAGGAACGAATCCCTCCGGACGGTGTTGTAGTCGACGGAATGGGCTTCCCGGGTGTGTTCGGCTAAGGAGCGAACTGGGTTTGCGGTGGGTGGTAAGGAGAGGTCATATAGCTTGACGGAACCGTCGGCTACGGCGGCTACTAGGAGAGAATCGTGAGATTCGGACCATGAGACGTCGTAAACGCCGTCGGCGGTGTCGAAGGAGGCGAATTCGGTGATGGGGCCGGCCGGAGAGAGATCAATTACGTGGATTCGTCCGTTGCCGAGTATACCAAAGTTCTGGGATGTGGCGACGGCGAGACGGTGCTCGTAGAAAGGGCTGAACTTGACGGAGTAGCCATTGAAGGGGGTTTTGAAGACCGGCATCGCAGTGATCGGCGGTTGGGCGGGCTTTCCGACGATCGAGCAGCCTTTGTCTTGGGGATTGGGATTTATCTGACTAGGAAAAGGCTGTGTTTGGCAAAAAAAAAAAAAAAAAAAACATGTTTTTACTTTTTCGTTCCATTTCTCAATTTCGGAGACAGTTACTACTAACTGCCCCTAGGTTTAATGAATTTTCAAATACCCCCTTCAACTAAACTGTTTTGGATCGATTAAGCTAGAAATGTCCAAAACTATGCAATTGCGTCGTGATCCAAATTTGGGAACAATTTGGTCCTCGTTGGGAAATGGAGTGTGGCATCTTTTTCTTTTGGGTGTGCTGGTCATTCAATCCGCGACCTATTAAGTCCACACAACACTAAAATTTTCAGTAATGAGTTACTCCCTCCGTCCCAATTTAAAGTTCCTAGTTTGACTTTACATGGAGATAGATTAAGAAAAAGTAAATGTTGTGAGTATGAAAAGTAAAGTGGGAGAGAGAAAGTAGGTGGTAGTGAGTTTTTGTTGTGAGAATGACAAGTGGGTCTCACTTTCCATTTTAGGTAATAAAGCAAAGTAAAAAACTTAAATTGTGACAGACTAAAAAGGAAAGTAAGAACCTTAAAACGGGACAGAGGGAGTAAATTTTATAATATGCTATGTTTTATCGGGGAAACGTGAAACTAAGTTATAATTTTCATTACATAAATTACATTTTATTTTATAGTAACATAAATTCAAATTACGTGCAACCGAACTGAATAATTTCCAAATGCATTAGTTGCAGATAAAATCATTATGGCTTACGGTTGATCATGAACTATCGTGCGTAGATGACGTGAATGAGAAAAAAATGTCACCATTCCAATTTTGCGGCAATTCCCTCTGTCTCGAAAAGTTTGTCTTGACTTTTCATGGTCAATATAAAAAAACTTTGACCAAACATTGATGCCAACCTAATCATTCTAGTAAATTTCTAAAATTGCAATTGATAAATCATTAAGTAATTTAACAATAACAATTTTTGAAATTTCATTGTGATCATTAAATTGACACTAATGCTTGGTCATAATTCATTTATATTGACTATAAAAAATCAAAATTTGACAAACATTCCGAGACAGGGGGATTATTAGACATAAGAGTGGACAATTACAAGTACCCTTCACTTTCTTTCTATTTTGTATGACCTTTAGTACAAAAATGGTAGTAAAGTGAGCTACCACTCTGAGCCGGGTAGGACCACAAGGGCGGCAAAGCTCTCCCAACAAGATTTTAACACTACTGCATTCCCAGGGTTCGAACTCGAGACCTCTGGTTAAGCTAGAACACCCCTGTATGTGTGAGTGTGTGAAGGTCCTCGCTTAGGGAAGGTCTTGGGTTTGACTCCTCTTGGGAAGTGTGGAGAACCATTATCGCCCATAGGGCTCAAGTTGTATCCCTGAGTAGACGTGACCATCCGGTTATAACCGGCGATTAACGGTTATAACCGACGGACGGTTATAACTGCCGGTTAGAAAATCCGTTAAGCTCTAACCGTAACCTAACCTTATAACCGTGATGTTCGGTTACGGTAAACCGGTTAAACGGTTAATCCGGTTATGTGAATTTTTTTTTTTTTTTTTTTTTTTTTAAAAAAAAAAGAGTTTTTAGCAGATTTTGTTAGAAAATTAACTGAAAATCGTAAAAAAAAAAAAAAAAAAAAAAAAAAAAAACTGGCAGAAAATGAAGGAAAACACTAATTTTGTTAGAAAACTAATAGAAATTGTTTAAAAACTAACTATAATTCTGAAAACTAACTCAAAAAATGTTAAGAAACTGGTTAATATGGACGGTTGAACTGGCGGTTAGCCGGTTACTAAATGGCCTAACCTTAACCGAACCGTGTAACCGACGGTTGACGGTTGAAACGGTTGGCGGCTGGCCGGTTAAAAACCGACGGTTAGCCGGTTACGGTTGAAAAATGGACACGTCTTTCCCCGAGTCTATTTGTAATTACATGATGAAAATTTCTTTAAATGGTACCAACTTTCTAAAAAAAAAAAAAAAAAAAAAAAAGCATACTAATTGAACCAAGCAGACCTTCAAATCAACCAAATTGTGACTCACGCCTAAAAATTATTGCAAACTGTCGATCCTATCCTCCAACATGATCAAACTATCCAACTTCACCCTTCTACTAGGTTCGCCAACTACCAATCCAACCTTCCAACTTGACCAAACTATAAATTGCAACAAAGTTTGAAACCTTCGCAAAACAGTCCCCAAATAAGTCAAAACTATTAATCTGACCCTTCAGCTTGACCTACCCGTTAAAATTAGAACACCAACCTGCAGAACTAGATAACCCCATGTCAGATTAATCGACTCTTAATCTGACCCTTAATGTGAGAGTGACGAGCCAGTCAACTAGAGAACAAACTTGCGACGACATCGACTAAATATTTTGGGCAGTTCTAACTGAAATGTAACAGCTTCATCCCATTTGTTCCATCCACCCTGTCAGATGACTATCATCCTACTTACTAAAATCAACTAAATAAACCAAAATAAACATGGTAAGTATCACCAGAACCCCAAAATAAACATTATAACATTCTTATACAACCCACTAGAAAAACTTTCCAAGAAAACATTCCATGAGCCAATTTTAGCGGGGTGTGATCGGGCCACCTTCTTTGATAGTGTCACCACTGCGTGCAAAACCTTACATGGAAATCCTTCATTAGATCTCGTTAGGTTTGATTCACATAAGCTACATTACCCCGGTTTTGCCCCATCCTTTGGTAGAATCCAAGATGTTTTATCCACATAACTCAATCGTGGGTCCATTATGTTCATGCCATAAAAGAAATTCCTTGGTAATCCAAAAATAAAAAATAAAAAATTACTCCATCCGTCTTTAAATGATTGTCCAGTTTTTTTTTTATTTTTTCTGTTTTAAGGGAAATTAGAGAAAGAAGACATCCAAGGACTTTTAGTACCATATATCAGCATGAGTTTTAGTAGAAACTAGAACATGATGATTGGCAAGGATTGACTTCACCAAAAGAAGAACATTTATTAGGGAAATAAATTTTGCAAGAAAATGGACGTTCATTTAAGGATGAAAGGAGTACTGCTGAAAGAGGAAAGCGAGAGGCAGAGAGAGCGGAGAGAAAGAGGGAAGGTGCGAATACTAACTCTACTATCTTATCTCATTAAACTGAATGGATTAGAGCATTTGTATTGGTTGACATTATTACTGTCCCCAGGAGGATTCTTCCACTCCTAAATCTGAGAAAATTCCAAATTCAAGAACGCTGTTCTTCGTTTTCATCCATTCCTAGATCACACTAAACTAACTCGCAAATCAAAGATTATCAAATAGAAGACCCATTTGGAGGCCTACAGAAACTAGAATCAATCAGAAATGTAAAGTATTCGATATGTCTAACTTCTTCAGACTTCAAAAAACTGGTGCTCGAGTTAATCTAGACGTTCTGAGCATAATAATCAACTGACGACATTTGGATGGTATTCAAATGCATTTAACTATATGAAGGAATACCTATCTAATAAGGACCTTTTCAATGTGAATGGTCTTTATTTGTGGCTTTTACCTTGGAAAGTTCCCATGTTAAAAGTTACAAGAGCACCTCTTATAAATGGGGGATGATTGAGTTGATGAATGATATGAATAAAACTTACCGCCAACATCCCAGTCCCGTGTGCTTTGATGGCTGGTAGATTCAATTGACTATTGGATCCAGCAACTGGACATAGAAACCCCATCAGCAGACACTGACCCGACAACATTTCATTTTAACCTGCAGAAATGATGACATAAACATTTAATTATAATGGTCAAGTCGGAAAGAAACTCGTAAGAACCTGAAGAGAGAGTTCTGGTTCAGATGAGGACTAAACACAGATTTAAATACTCAAAGTGGAATTCTACCGAAGGGTTGCATGGCTAAAGTACCTTCCTTTTTTACTTTCTTGCTGGTGGCCTGCTGTCTCTTCTGTTCTTTCTGATTTGGTGATTTTCCCTAAGCCGGAAAACATTCACGCCAGAAGTACATCCAGTACATTGACAAAGAACTGTTCATGACTTTGAACTGATGCATCTTAATGTAATGGAGCAATAGGTTTCAGGAAACACTTAGGGTATTTTCATCCACAGCGACCTGATTTTTCTGCAATATGTGTGTGTTTTTCGTTTGGGATTAGGTTAACACACATTTCATGATGTTTACGTAAAAATAATATTGAAAAATGAGTATCTGACTAACAGCTGAAAAATATTTTCATGAGGCGTGGTCAAAGCTATGAGTAGCAAATTGGAGGATCCACCTTACAGCAGACATAAGGTTGCAAATCATTCTAGGATTCACTTAAAATATACAATGAAACAGATAATGCCCACTTCACTAAGATGAAGCTTGTCTTTTTTTCTCTAGGTTTCATTGTAGAAGTAGTGAGCATCAGGATAGAGGGAATCTCTAATCTGAAATAACGATATCAACTCACACCTGCACGTATGAACTCTTCCGCACACAAACTTGAGGAGAGGGAGAAGGAGAGGGGGAGAGAAGGGAGAGAGAGATTTCAGATAGTAAAAATCATTATTTGCCAAATAATATATCTGTGTTTTCATGTAAATAGTTGTGAAGATTAAATTGTCATATTTGTACACTCGCAGTTGAGTAAGCGTGAAAGAATTTCTTCACAGCTAGGTCGTTGTTCTGGTTCTGCCCAGCAATCTGAAAAGGAAAATTACATATACGCTGAAATCTTAGATAACATGAAGTGTGAAAACCAATATGATACTACCTCCTTCCCAGAATGTCAAAAAAAAAAATCAAGAGCAAATTTGAAAAGTTTTTGGACGTTCATTTTGGAACGGAGGGAGTGTTATTTTGCATACCTGAAATCAGCTTTCCGATGGGACCTTCAGGAACTTCTAACCGTGCTCCCTCATTACCAACTGCATAAACCACCTGCATGGAACATGGTATAACTGTAAGTATGAAGCCTGCCTCTTATCGTAAACATGAAATATTTTGGTCTTTTGGTTATTCCTTCAGTCCGAAAATGAATGTTCAAAAAAAAAAAAAAAATTGCTCTTGATAAAGAGTAAATTTGAACATTTTTTGGACATCCATTTTAGACGGGGAGGGAATATATATTATCTTGTGTGACAATCATGAAGTTTATATATCACTCACTTGAGCTGATCGGACACCATCCCATGGTCTATTTAGAGTGCATAGTTCCCATATTATGACACCAAGGCTGAAAATGTCACATTTTTCAGTAAAGGGTTCATTGCGAATGAGTTCAGGGGCCATCCACTCTGGAGTCCCTGCTGAAGAAGAATCTTTCATGGGTCTGGTGGATAATACCCGTGAGAGTCCAAAATCACAGATCTTGACCGTCCAATACTTATTCACCAAACAATTTGCACTTTTCAGATCACGATGTACTAAATTCACCCGATGTATGCACATCAGGCCTCTGTAACCAAGAGAAAAGAACAGTTAATGAGGTTCTAATTTTTAGCCACAAAATGAAAAGACAAGGCAACAAAACAAGATGGCAAATATTCTTATGCAAGTGAAACTAGAAAGTCCATGTTATAAACAACACCAAGAGAAACTCAGGTGCTTTACACGTAATGTTTGGAAAATCTGGAATTATCCCTGAATAAACTAATGATACATCCTCATAATCTCACTTCCCCCTCACTGAGAGAAGGATGTTTTATTCAGTCAGTAAAGTTGAAGAGTCGAGTAGCTTTTGACTATCTTCATAAATGCATACATATAAATACAAGTAAATGAACACTCTATTAACAGAGGAATTCTCTGCTTTAGCACATAGATTTTTTTTTATTTTTTTTTTTAAGTAAACTACCAGACTGACCCATATACTATTTGATCGCCATAAATTGGACCCCCATACTAATTTTTCCCCAAAGATAACCTGTGTACTGTCATTAATCACCCAAAATAAACTGACATTGCAAATGTCAATTAGTTTTCTAACGGGTTAATACAGTTTGGAACTAGAGGTCCAAGATTAAAATTTTCTAGTGTGGCACAACTTGCTTAGTAGTCAGCCTTACATATGCAGTCGATCAATTGGAGTTGTGATTGGTGGTCCCCACCTTATTATATTAACAATGTGGGTCTCACCTGAATTCATAATTTAGGCCCCTCAAGTTCCAAATTGCTCAAGCTCGCTAAAATACTAACTGGTGATTGTAATTTGGGTTTATCTTGGTAATTAATGATAGTAGCAGGTCAATTTTTTTATTTTATATTATTTATTTTCGGGTGGGGTGGGACAGGTCAGGGACTAAAGGTCAAATGATGGCGAGCGAATTATAATTTGGCCGTTTACTCTTTCTTTACTAGGGACAAAAAAAGTTATCCTTTGTTTCATAATTTGACATTAGTTAAAGGCCGGAAACATGGATTTGACCCACAAGAAATTTCAGTCATGATATTATCTTTTAGAAGGACTATTCACAGTGAAGTGCCAACGGAAATCGAAAGGAACAATCATGGAAGTGTTCTAGATACTTTGGCTGCCATGCTCACACTCCATTATAGATCTTAGAATCTACATCTAGCTATGTACAAGACCACTCTGGTGCATAGGTCTTCATGAAGATGACCTCCCCCTTAACTGGCTTCTATTGTATGCAATCTATTACTGATTCTGTTTTGATCAATTTTCTCAAATGGAATATGTTCTTCATCTATTCTCTGTTACAAAGAGGATTTCCATTTCATAAATATCTGCCTCCCTTTCTCTCTCTTAACCGAATTCCTTAAGAGGCTCTACACCAATATTGAATTATGAGGACAGGGCAAACTAAGAGATGATAATATGTCATCTGGGATGCTTCCCACCTCCATATGGTTACATCGAAAACAGAAATAAGTCTCAATCAGATACATATACACAAAAAACATGACAGTAGCAAGATAAGCTTGCATCCCACAAGAGAATGTAATCCAGAGGAACAACATAAACATTGTTAGAAGAATATAAATACAATCATTATACAAAGTATAAACAAATCAAAATAAGCGATCACCAAAATAGAAGTTTTTTTATATTGGTTCTTCTCTTTTTCAGACTATTACTTGTTGGATTTTTTACTAATTGTCTGCACAGCAGAAAATGTTTGTAATGAGAGAGAAAGTATCCTTGAGAAAATGTTAATTGAAAACAAAGAAGTAACTCCACTCACGAAGTAAAATTTGTCTTGAATAAAACAATTCTAAATGCACATATCACCATATTAATATGTATTTCACTATAAACGGTAACGCGTTTACAGTGAAAGTATGGAGAAGTATGTGAATCTATGATTTCACAAAATGGAAGTTCATAAGAGGGGAAATGCCGGGATTCACCTGCAAATATCACACAGCATCTTTAGCCTCCTTCGCCAGCTGATTTTGTTTCTCTCTTCACTTACATGGATTAGATAATACAGCGAACCCATGTCCATGTATTCAGTAACCATGGACAAGCGAGGAGGTTTTGTGCAAGCACCTAGGAAAAGGATAACTGCAAGAGAAAGAATCAATAATTTTAGGCATAGATGATTTCAAATTTCCACAAACTAAATACTAAAAATGAAAAATGAAAATGAGCTGCTATGTTTCTCAAGCATTCTAACTAGTTCCTGGACTGTTTCATATACATTGCAGCTAGCAATTAATGTGAAAAAGATAAAATAATACAAAGGCATAAGTCTGTCCAATAAATAGAGAGGATTACCGTTTGGGTGCCGGAGGCGGCTGCAGAAGCAAAGACAACATAGGTTAGATAGATAAACAAATAAATTTATGTAAATGATAAAAATAGGGGTGGGGAGGAGGGTATTATTTAATGCAAATAAGTTAAGAACTTGATACACCAACAGAATGTACCTTAAAATCGATATCTCATTGCAGAAATCTTCAATGTTCTCAAATGTCAACTCTTGTTCAAGTAACACTTTGATTGCAACCTGTGTTCCATTCCATGTGCCACGAAAAACTTCCCCAAAAAATCCTAGAAGAAAGAAGAGAGACAGAAGCTTAAAACTGAAATCCTATTAAGTAGATTGTGCAGTCAATGTATTATATATACTCCCTCTGTAACCGTTTGCAACTTCACCGTTTTTTGGGCACCGGAATAAAGGAGGAGTATTTATATTCAAATGTAAGGAAAGGGGTTGCGAGTATCCTAAGTAGGGTAGGATTTGCAAGTAGGGCACGCAACTTAAGTGTGTGAGCATGACAAGTGGGGTAAACTAAATACAAAAAAGAATGAAGTTATTACATTTTAGGAGAGAGGACTTTCCAATGGGACACCAAATAAGGACATAAGTGAAGTTTCAAACGGGACAGAGGAAGTATGTCAGAATATTGTTATTAAATGCTTTAGATTTTTGCATACCAAAGAAGTTTATAGTTTCACTTGTTCTTCATCAAGACTATGTATATACATTCATACAAGATTAAACGCATTCACTCATGCAGTGACGTGTTGGGCATAGCAACACAATCATTCATCTTTGAGAATTACATTTTTACATGCCAGATCAAGGTTGAACTAAACCTACACGGGAAAAGAAAATAAATTGAAGTCCATAGCCAGTCAAAAGCACACCAAGAGAATCTGAAATAATGACCTAGCAACATAATGTCATCGGAGTAGTTATTTGAATCTGAGGGGAAATTCTGCTTCTCAAGTATTTCTACTCTCGTTATACCATTTATGATCAATCCTCAAAATGGTGCGATTCTACTTTCTAGATGTCAGCTGGTACCTCCAAGAGATGGCAACTGTCCCCCCCCCCCCCTCCGAAATCGGTACAGCATACCACTGCATGTTTTTATAGCTCTAAATTTTAAACGTAAGTGAGAAGTTCTCAAAATGAGCCCTACATCAATAGTTTCTGTACCTTGGCCCCACCTCATTTCATGCACTTGAATTTTACAGATTCAATCAAGAATTATATACATGTGGCCCTGTAGTGATATATCAAATAATAAAGGCAGTTTTGCAGTTTCAAGAAATTGATCATACTTTTCACGTTCTCTAACTTTCGTCAACATTAATCCTATCACCTATTTAACAAATCATGGAAATAAACTGGAAGTAACCAGTAAATAGTGTCCCCCCCCAAAAAAAAAAAAAAAATCATGGAGATATACTTTTCATGAATATTCTTCATCGACAGCAGGGAGAGAGAGGGGGTGACAAGCCTGAGATAGGTATATGCAATTATTATCCGCTACATAAGAAATCTCAGAAGCATAATGCATACCGATGCCAACACGTGACCCGACTGTAAGTTCCGCGAAGTCGATATTCCATTCTTCAAAAGGTAACAGTGGTTTGTTCAGGATGGTTGATGACTTGAGCACCTTATTCCATGTCGAGATCATATCACCACTTCTAACAAGATTTACCGTGTCACTCCTCTCAGGAGCCTGAAGGCCTTGAACTCTGTGATGAGGAGATGATGGTAAGGAGATCGCTTTTGGACAACTAATGTGCCTCCTGTGCATACCATATCCTTTAGATTTTTCTCCAGTTATGTCATCTTCGTCATCTAGATGGAAACCTGAAAGCTGTAAACAAACAAAGCAGTCTTAAGCATCCAATTACTCTACACAAGAACAATGTTGTTTCAAACTAGTTAGAGTATCTCCATAAATGTGTGGTCTAAAGTTATTTCCCTTTTTTGTTCCTTAAGTTCTCCTTGCCGCATATAACACGAGACCTATATGCATAGACTAAGTTCAAGGAAGTAGTCCTCCCAATTGCGATGAAGAATCTTACATACAAGTTTATCAAACATATACAGCAGCAGACATCATGATTTTGTGCAGACAATAATCAATAACGACTAAAGTGACGATCACTTTTCTTCTAACACTTCATTGATGCACTTTTTAAAGCTTTCACTTCAATATTTCTTTTATACTTCTTTTCTTACTCTAAAAAGAAAAAGAGAAAAAAATAAGAAATTAAAATCTAACAGTCAACTTTAAGTGAGTATTCAAAAGTTTGTGCTCGTGCTCAAAGGCAATTACTCATTGATGTCAAGTGATGGACATGTGTCAGAGTCTACGTTACCTCAACCCTTCCCTTTTGCCCATATACCAGTGTCCACTTGACACAACATGGAGGTGGGTGTGACTATATTACACTACAATTGGTTCCGACACCCAGATTCGTACCCGCATCCGTCTCCGTATGCGAGTCCAGGTAACATAGGTCAGAGTATCAGGCGAGGCGTCTGAAATCAATATGTGTATCATACGGATATGCCCCACTTGAATTGTGTTTCTTTTGAGCTCTGAAGCAAGTAACTTAAAGTGGATGTGGTATGTCCTCATACCTGAGATAACTCCAAAGCCTACCAACGAAAGATATTCCTAGTACCAAAACATACCTGAGATAAATCCAAAGCCTACCAACAAAAGATATTCCCAGTACCAAAAAAAAATATTCATCTTCAAGTTCATTAATAAATAAATCTAAACTTGAAATAATACTTTTGGGCCTGCATTCGCTACTAGGGTAAACAGCAAAAGTAAAAGAACCAGTGGAGAAGTGTCCTTGCGCCAATGTTCTAAAAGACCCCCGTCTAGGCCGCCTAGGCCCCGCCTAGGCGCTAGGCATTCATGAAACGCCTAGGTCACGTCTAGGATATTATAGTTATTTCTGAATTCTCGGCCCCGACTAGATCCCGCCTAGGCGCTAGGCGGCCCTACGGCGCCTAGCGACCGCCTAGCGTTTTTTAGAACCTTGCCTTGCGCTAATAATCAGAAAGGAATTCAGCCTCATGATAGAAATACCACAAATTATCCTGTTGCACAGCTACAAAACGAACTAGATGTTCAAAGGAATTTATTTCAAAACTAAAAAAGACACAAATAAGTATATTTACATTTTGCTGATGATCAGCGCTCTTGTATTGCTCATCTACTTGGTCCATTTGAAGACGATTTTGCTTCAAAGTGTCATTCATTGCACGCACAACCCTGTTGAAGGTGAAAATGATATATTAGGAATATGGACTAAAAAAAGTTAAACTGAAATGAATGTACAACAGTGCATTCCCTTCAAAATGAAACAGAATGTAACGTATTTATGCATTTACCTCAAACATAACTAACAGTTGAACTAGCTCTAAACTTTAAGCACTAGCTTATAACCTAAAAATGGTCTGTTTTGCCACTATACTTGGGCAATTCATACATTATGCCACTTTTCTATTCTTCCAGCAAAATTCCTACTGTACTTTCAAGAGGAAAATTCATTTTTTACCATTTTCCCTAACCTGTCCAAATTATTACAGAAGTTGTGACATGGCGTCAATGTTTTCCACTTCGCATGATAATCTGCATTATTAGGGGCCTAAATCTAATTATCACATTCTAACTCACATTCTTATAGTTTGCTCCCCTGACCACTCTTATCGTTTTACGCAGAAGCAAAACAGCTGAAAACACATTATTGCTACTGAGAGGAAAACGGAAAGAGAATTTGGAGATAAAAGTCCTGCTTCAATTGAACTTTCGACTCAAAAGGAGCATCAGTCTTGAATTGAGCAGCTATGACCCTTGTTCCAACTGAGGAATTAGGATGGGAGACGCTCGGCCAAGTTGACATCAAAGATCGTTTCCGTTCACAAACAAGCAAGTATTGACCAGGCATATCCTTCTTTATCCTTTGCTTTGTACACTTTCTTTTCCTTCTTTGGCACCAAAATACAATCCAGCAATGAAGTGAAAATAGAGTTAAATGGCTGTGGTTTTGAGAGTGTTTTTTTAATTTCATTAAAAATTGACAAAGATTGTATGTTATAGATGATCAACAAGAATATGCCCATGTCCATTTGACGTCAAAAAGTGATTGTGAATGCACGTAATGCCAAAAGATGAATTTAATTGAGGCTCAAAACGGGAGGACGGAACCCATGAAAATAGATTGGATGCTTTTACTGATTATGAAACCTTATTACGTGTTAATCAATCCTTTAAGATCAAATTTTGGGCTGGTTGATATAGAAGGCTAAATCCAATTTTCCTTTGCGTTTTACATCTTAGTAACGGTAATGGGTTTCCCTTCAATTGCTGTTGACAACGGCCTTTTGAATGACATTAATGAAACTGGGAATAGAGGAAGGTGTAAGAATATGTGGTAAAATGTGGGTAAGTCCCCTAATATTGCACGCCCTTGTGTTGGGTGGAGAAAACTAAAGCCATGTTACGATCTTCATTAGGAACTCAAAGGAAATTCCAAAAAAAATGGCTCTTGAATCTCCCTTTATGGCAATATTGCAAGATATATGATACAGTGGCATGATGTAAGAGTCGCCCAAAGTACAGTGGAAAAATAGACCATCTTTCCTAACCTACACCTAGTATGAGTTTTGCAGGCCACTGCTAACACTGTAACGAGGGAAAATGATCACCTAGTTTTAAGAAAACAAATCTGACTAGTCATGTTTAGCAAGGTCCACTGATTATAAGGTCCTGCAATTTTAACTTGTTTCGAGATTATTCAATCATTACTTTTGGTTAAGTATTATAAATGTATTGCTGACAATCAGACTTGAAGTAGAATTATTTTGTCAATTTAATTTCAACAAACCATCTATTTTTTAAATCACCACCGTACAAAACCACAAAAAACCTTAATCCCAAAATGATTTGAGGACGGCTAACATGAAACATAGTACGGACTCGTCAATGAGAGGTGAGAAAACGCTGAAACAGTGGAGAGATGGTAAAACACGATAGTTTTAAGAAATGATAACTAAGAAGATATTTAAAAGAGAGTAACTGGGAAACAAATCATTTGGAACGATAACACACACATATACAAACATATAAAAAAGTCAAACCCCATCATCCACATATATTTTTCCCTCATAAATGAAAATAGCTACCAACTCAAATTTACGTACACTAACAAGATTAGTAGCCCTATGTCAATTTCAACGAAAGAACATGTCCTTCTCTTGCGGCAGATTCTTTAATGCTTGAAATCGTTTAAATATGTAAAATTTCATTGTTCAAGGGAAGGATCTCTTTGTCATCAAATATTTGAGAGGGTAAGTTATAACAAAGATATGTCGATTCAAATAGACACCATTACCATTAAGAGCAGTTCCCTTATTTCTTTTCGTACCCAGTTATCCTTGTAGATATATCTTATTTGTGATTTATAATTGGAAAAAAAAAATCAACACCACATGTAATCATGTTCTACAGTAGAGAACAGTTCATACGAATATGCTAATTCAAGTTAACGACGAGAAAAAAATGGAAGTATAAAAGGAAGAAACATGATAAGAGACTTTCAAGGAAATGTTAAAGAAGTGAAACTGTATTCAAATCATTAAGAATGGTAAGCAAGATAGAAACAGAGAAGCATTTGCATCGCCTCCAAACCAAAAGGTGCAATGACTAGTTGCAGAGAATGCTAAATGAGTTGACTACTAACCTCACGATCTCATCTCCAATCTCTGGAATCATGCTAATACAGCGCCGTCGTCTTCTACGAGAGGCTATGGGTGATGCATCAGCAGACCTGTAGATATGCATGAATGTGTACATTAGAAAATTAAGATAGTGGAAGCGGAACTTTGGAAGTGCATGAATTTGCAGCAGGCATACACTAAGGTGGCGTTTGTTTTTTTTAAGTGTTAAGTCCTGAAATCTGAATTCACATCTGAATCAATAAGAGGCAGCGTCTGAAGACTGAATTTTGAATTATTCAAGCTGTTTGTTTTTTCATCTGAATTCACATCTGAATTGTTTTTTTTTTTAAGTGTTAACCTTTTGAAATATTATGTATAAGCATGAGAATTAATGGATAATAATGGATTTTTATTTGCTAAAAGAAAAGTGAAAAAGCATTTTAATTATTGTTGCTTCTGACACCATTCAGACTCTAATCAGACTTCATTTTAGGTCTGATTCATTCAGACTCCATTCAGATCAAAAGTCTCTATTCAGATCTGAAAGCTGGAAAAAAAAAACAATCTGAATTGGAGAAGGTCTGATTCACTAGACATTCAGACTCCATTCAGATCTGAATGAAAAAAACAAACAAGGCCTAGCTTATTACTGACTGGCAGCTTCACGTATTAACACAAGTTAGACAATACAGTAGTCCAGCTCCAGCATTAAAAAGATAAAAAAAAAACTATTTTTAATCCAGTATTGATTCTAATATTACAACAGAAGTACTTTATGCTGAGAGGAAGAGAAGAAAATGAATAACATAGTGTAAGAACCTTGATGCCGCAATGTCATTTCTGTACTCTCTGAAGGAATCTCTATGACCACCAAGAATCGATCTTCCCCGCCCACGGTAGAGAGGATGCTCCGGACTGAAGTGTAAAAGATTAAAAGAGGAAAATAAGAAAACAATGTTAAATTAAATGGCAATTCTTTATGGACCATTAATGTTAATTTTTCTAACACAAACATTATTTACTGTAAGCACTAATTAATTTATACGAGTAATGGAAATTTATTTCTTACTTGGACATATGTAAATGAATGATACAACTTATAAGACTTCAAATCACGGCTCCAAAACAATTGCATCAAAATCCTACACCATGCAGATATGCATGACCTTGTTAAAATATGTACCCACCTCTAACCAACCATCCGATAAATACTTACTAGCATCTGCAAGCGGAATAAGGCTTAGTGATTTCCACTGGCCTAACCTATAACAAGAGACTCATCTTCTATTTTATAGCGGGAAGCGTACAAATGAAGCACCCCATTACACCAGCCAAATGACTAACCACACTAATTAAAAATAACTACCGGCTTCTTTCAAATGATTTTTTTTATTAATAATTATTTAATTGTTAATTATTTATATATTTTTCTTTTCTTTCCAAATGTCTTTGTTTTCTTGTTTTTCTTGATTTTCTTCACACTTAGTTCTTCATTTAAATATCTTCTTAGCTTCTTTTAAATTTATTTTACAATGTCCTCTATTAAAACATAAAATGATTAAAGAGTTAATTTAGTAAAATGAAGATTAATAATTAAATAACTATGTATATGCAAATTTGTGCCACAGTCGCTACTGAGTAAGCTCTTGTTCTGCTAGGGTCAGGTGGATGAACGTCCAAGAACTCATACTGGTAAAAGAAGTTTGACTTCAACAATTCTGTTGGATTCCAGAAGATAGCCACCTTTGTCATAAAGCACAAGTCGTGAACAATAACGCAGTGCCACCTCCTAACAAAATGAACGATGTACCATTTACCCAATCCAAGCGATGTAATGTTGAAATCATCATTCTATCAGGAACCTGTGGGGGCCTAATGAGTGACTAAGACTATAGCTCACCAAGCCATTTGAATGAAACATCAACAAGCTTCCAAAGTGAACACTTACAACAGCATAAAATATGAAAAATGGACCAAAGTGAAAGCTTCAAACAACAATTTGATCCTCTCAATTTCAATGAGATTTTGTTAACCCTCCTCTTAAACATGTTATCATAAGCACACATCTTTTAAATAGCAACCCCTACTTTCAAATAGTAGATCCACACAAGTTTGTTAACTAATCTCTTTGTCAAGAGCAACATAGTCAAGTAGTCTTCTGCGCTTCTACCTAAAGGTGTAGTATCTGCCAAGGGACTCCCTCCTCTTTTCTGTCAAGAGTCATCAAGGGGCCCCTTTCTAATATCCATTAAAATTCTTTTGGGGTGCAAGAGTTGTGCTCATACAGCTTAACTTTCTCATGAATAGCGCCCCGCGCTTGAACGTGACTCTCTTGTCTCCCATTCTACTAAATATAGCAAGCCATAGTAACTGTTCACTATTTAATTTACTTGGATTATCAGTATTCTTTATTTCATAAGAAAAAGAACACAAGCGCACTGACAACTGTGGGCAAAAGAGACATCCTAAAAATAGACTTGAGTCCAAGATTTCTGTTTTTTGCGTGCACGCTAGAGCTTCAAGTGGTCTCTAGCTCCAATAAGCTCAATGTTAATGACATGTTTCACAAGTGTAGGCCATCTCCTTGGATCAGTATGGGATGTAAAAGAACTTAGGGGTGAGCTCGGCTCGGTTCGGCTCGGTTTTTTGGCAAAACCACTACTGAGCCGAATTAGTCGGTTTCTGAATATCAAAAACCGTCACCTTCGGTTTATGGTCGGTATCGGTATGGTCGGTTTTCGGGTTCGGTATGATCGGTTTCGGTAGGTGTCGGTTTTATGGGGATTAATAAAAATAAAAATATAGGAGCAGTAGCCATGTGAAAAATAAAAATAAAGAAGCTGTCACAAACTTAAAGGTATATAATCTCTACCTACTTCCCGTGTCGGAGAAAAATGGCGCAAGTTGTTATGGGACGGAGGGAGTAGACTATAAACCATTGCCACCTTAAAGGTACAGATGTAATATGCACCACAATAGAATTCACAATCTTGACTACTTGAACTCCATACCCAGGTCCCAGGGATCAGTTACATGGTAAGAATGTTTATAAACTTAAACTATGTATCTTCAAGCTCAAGGTAGAGAGGACACTCGAAATAACCCAGGGATCAGTTACATGGGAAATATGTATACATACTGATAACAAAACGACGTAGTATTGCTATTCGGTTCGGTACGGTAGCTAATGCGGTTTCTTTACATTCCATCCGAAACCGATCCCGATTGATCGGTTTATGTATAAAACTAAACCGTGTCCTATAGACAACAGTCGGGATCGGTTTATGTCGGCTCGGTTTTTTCGGTTTTTGTCGGTACGGGTCGGTTTTCGGTTTTCTCTGCACAGCCCTAAAAGAACTTTACAGTATCCCACAATCATTTGTTTCTCAATTTTGTACTCGTTTAACTTGACGCAATATCTTTTGGGTGGTTGGTTGGGGATGATGTCGAATCGCCAGCAAGAATGACCAAACTATCGAAGAACAAGATCAAGAATGAGGGTAATTTCTTCAAGATAACCCACTTGCATTTAAAACCAAAAAACTAGTTGCCCCATGACTACCAGACTCAAGAAAATATTATATGCAAATTGCTTGCAGCAGTTATTTTGCTAGTGAGGTTTAAAGTGAAGAAAAACAAATTTAAGATGTGCATGGATTGGTTTTGCCTGGTATATATGAACAATTATTCAGGCTATGCAAAGCCTTATTATTAAGAAAAGGTTGGGTGAGGAGAAAGGAAACTGAAAAAAGGACAGCATAAAGTAACTAGGCCAAACCTTGAACCAGCTGTCCTTAGTTCAGCAGCTATCATCTTCTTGTTGCGGCCCCAAAATGTATTTGCTATATAAGGTTCACTGTGTGATAGGCTGGAAAACCAAACTATTGTAAGTACAACAAGAAAGGTTCTAATTCAACAAACAAAAATTTAGAAGTTTTAGACGGAAATAAATTTAGGGAAGAACCAATGAAACAACTGTTCCACCCATTTACCTAGAAGATCTAATCCAGATAATTAACAAGTACTTTAGCTTCACATGGATCAAAATTTGTGTAATATGATTTCTTTGACAGATATAAACCAGGCACATCACATATACTTCTAGTTTAAGGAGATATAAGGTCAGAAGACTCTCCTCGGATCAATACATCAGTTTCACTTAGAAAGCATCAGAATTTCAAAAACCAACATGAAGACAGAAATGTGGGATGTGGGAGCGGCTTTGGAGTCTTCTTAGCTTTTCTATGCTCATATTTACTCAAAAGAATCAATTACCACAGATAGAGAAACTAAAAGATGTAAGAAATCTGCATCTCCTCCCCCATCCATTTACTCTGTTTCAATGAAAATGGTACAGTTAAGTTTATCTCATTACCCTTCTACATCAACTTGGTCAGCAGAGCCACAAACGGGACTGTTGGGTTCAAGAGGTGAATCACAAGAGTCATTCTCTGCAGAGTCACTTTCACCAGTGAGAAAGACATGAGGCATAAATATAGTCTTGGTCGAGCGGGGTATCAGCTGGCCAGGATGACGCACAAGATCAACCAATAGTTCCACAGAATTCAATTCCACTATATTATAGACGTACTTATGCATGTCCGCTCGATCTATAACTCCTTCCCTAGGATAACCCTGATAAAAAGAAAAGATTAAAGAAAAAATAAGTAACTACAAGTGACTGCCAAGTAACTAGCTACGGCATCAATCTGAAGTTAAATAGACCCTGGTCAAACTATGAGACATATTGTAAACAACAATCCTGAGAACTTACCACCACAAGCCTACTGTCAAGGCCTACAGTATCTGCAAGAACTTTGAACAGAATTGCTCGTGGATGACATGAACCATGCTTTATTTGACCCAGCATTTGAATACCTTGACTATCCAATGCATGAGAAACTTCCTCCAGTGTACCATTCACGTTATTATCTGAGCTTGGAGCCGTTGGCCGTTTATGAAAATCGGAAACCTACACAAGGAAACATCTTATCAAGAATACGTGACAAGAAGCATCTAAGAGATTTTTGTATTATTTTGTTAGTAAAACAATCAGCACATTCTTTATGTAATTGATAAAATCAGCATATATGATTTCCATAATCTGGCATCAGCAGAATCTCTAGTTCACAACACATAGATCCGCTAGAATGTTGAAATCACTACTTATATGGCCCGCTCCTATATCTTCCAAGTGACTGGAAGAAGATTTTTAAATATAAAAGAACCTTAAGCAGCCTATAAGACCAAAAACGAGTTGAAAAGATACAGTTCCTAAGTCGGGACAACTTTCATTTGGGGCCACAACCGAAGCTCCAAGGATGTACATTGAAGCAATGCCTTTCCATGTTTACGAATTATGGGAAATTATCTACTCACATTGTGTGCTCCTGTTTCATGTCAACCTCAATCCAACTTATATTTCATGAAATGGATCCCACACTAATGGTTCGCAGGTCATACTTGGCCCAATGCATGTTCTAACTCAGTAATTTTCAGACATGTAATATTATCAGATTCTGGACTCAACTTTTTGTATGGGCAATGTCAAACCCCTCTGCGTTACAATGGCTTTCAAGAAAGACCTTCAAGTTGTGGGGCAAAGGCATGACACAGATGTTTGTACCAATGCTATATAATCCGAATAAATCTACAAAAACCCAAAAAATTGGGAATCTAAACACACTGTCAATTTAAAAAAATAATAATAAACAAAATTTGTCCTACCTTTTCCTTTTCAAATTAAACTTGAGTATTTTCTGAGTGAAAATTTGATATAGATTTACTTTTCAAGGAAAAAACATAACGCTCATGGTATTTTTAGTGCAGTTTAGATATGCCATAGCTTATTTTGTTTATCAATTTTATTTTTATTTATTTTTCATATTATGATTATCTATTATTATTATTATTATTTTACTCTTGTTTCTCGTATTCTTTACACTTATTTCATTTACATATCTTCAAAAATTACCATCTCTCCACTTTTTCCTTGTTTTAATAACCTCTTCTTAATGAGACGATATGACGATTCACGTTAGCCGACCCCAGATCATTTTGGAACTGAGGTTTTGTTGTTGTATTTTAAGTATCAATTCAAGCAAAGCTCAAGTTGACTTGTCGAGGGAGCATGAGAAATAGACTTCCTCACTTAAGTAAAGTACACAACAAATGATTAGAAAAATGTAACCAGAAAAGTATACCAATCCAGCTATCTTCTTTATTGCTGCATCTGGGTTTGAATTCAATCCTCTAACCACAGTCAGAGCCAGCTGCTGCAACATCGAAAGCTTCTTATCTTTACGCACATCAACAAGAACAACATTGAGCATGTGACCCTCTGAAATCCAGGAGGAAAGTTCCTCTAGAGAAGGAATCATGTCAAAAAGCTCTTTGAGCCCTCTTTCCTGGACATTAACACCATAAATTTAGCCATGCATTTAAAACTTCAAACAGAAAATTAATCAGACAAAAATAAGTAATAAGGTTAGATAACTAATCAAGATTGACAAGCAAATTATGCTAACATACCAAGGAAGCATACGAAGCTATCATTCTATTAGTGATCCAAAACATAAAAATAGACTGCAGAAATCAACAAAAAAAAATGGAAATACGTTATGAGCGATATTATACCCCCCCCCCCCACACACACATTACTGACCACACCCCCTTCTTTCTTTAATCTGCTTTACAGTACAGTACAGTAGATTAAATCGTTAAGGGTGTGGGATTTTAACAATTCCCAAAGAGATAACTAAAAGCAATTAAGCTGTGACAGAATACCTAAAGAGATGGACATTACTCACTGGAAGAATGGAGTAGAAACCATTAGGAATTGGTTCAGAAAGGTTCCCAGTGGCCCAAAGAGTTTGTGATGCTCTCCTTGCTACCGAATCCTCCAGCTGACCTTCACTAGGCGATTCTCTGAATTTTGAGGTTTCTTCTGAAGCAATAAGAGATACGGATTGTAATTTCTTAATGAGGTCTGATTGGCACCACGTAGCATTTTCCTTTGGCACAACATGGCTTTGTGATTCCTCCATCTCTTTGACAATTCAAAATACAAGACCATTTTACCCTGCTTCTTAGCCCATAAATAACAATTAAGTCCAACTCGGACTTGAACTTCGTTATAGAACGGTCATGGAGAGGTACGTTTAAAGCTTCTTCAATTGGAAACACATTTTACCTGTAAAAATTTAAAGGTCACACACTTGGTTCAAGCAAGTACAAAATTTATATCTAAAATTCATCTTCATATCTGATGGTGGTAAATGAGAGAACAACTGAAGACATGTTGAAGACACCGTGCAATTTTAGCTAAAAGGACAAAATGTTGAGATAAGAATGATTCAGAATTCAGAGGTCAGATCGTAGAAGACGGTGTGAAGTGGCACGATGTACAGAAATTCATTATTGCCAAACAATTTGAGTTCCTGCATTTTCTGTAGGTGTAAGCATTAAAATGATTGGGGCTACTTAACATGGTAAGACGCCGCTGGTTAGACAAGGTCTTGACATTAGATTCAAGTCATCCTGCATGCATTCAGTTTTCCTCAGCTTTTTGTAGGTGTAAGCTTTAAAATGTTTGTGCACTAGTTGGAAGTCTGTTTGGTTTGGGATGCACCTCAGTTTTCCTCTCCATGTTTGAACTATCACAGATGAGAGGGACTGCCAAAGAATGATATACATATTACAATGTTTAGCACTCCCTTGTGCATGTTAAACGTTTGGATGGACTGGTTATTTGATAATGCAAAAGTAGTCCGACTACAGAGGGTAAGCGCATTAATTAACTGTGCCTAATGAAGGAGCTTAGAATTTTAAAAATAGTCTGACTACAGAGCGTACAATTCCATCTTTAGACCTTATAAATGAAGGAGCTTAAAATTTCAAAAATGTTTTTCAAGAAACAAGTAACATAAGAAAAGGAAAGATAGATCAAGCTATCAATAAAAGTATCAAAGGTAGCGCGAGAGGAGAACCGAAAAGCACCAAGTTCAAGCACCATCTCATCTAAATGCTTAATATACTCCCTCCGTCCCAAAATGATCTTCACGTTTGACTATTCAAACTTTTTAATGATATGAACACTTGCTTCACTAGCCATGTTTCGTTGGTGAACTTTTAAGCCCAAATTGTACAAAAGAGAAGAACTTTTGGGGACAACGAAAAATGACAAATGAGAAGATCATTTTGGGACGGAGGGAGTAGTCAATAGTTGGCCCACCTATGCATAGTACTCCCTTTGTCCCGAAAAGTTAGTCCCTCTTTTTTCGTTGTTATCACGAATGAACTTTGAGCAATAATTTAAGCTACTTTTATTTATCCTAAAAAAAATTACAACTTGTTATTGATAAACCATTATAAATACTATCAATACCAAATTTTAGTGCCATCAAGTAGGCAAAATTATTGCTCAAAGTTCATTCATAGTAACAACGAAAAAAGGGACTAACTTTTCGGGACAGAGGGAGTATGCAATAACGGCAATTGCACCCATAATAGTTAGCATGTGAAGAAAGACCAAAGTACATCAGCACACACAAACAAGACAATGACCTTGTGATCTCAAACAATCACAACAACAAAGCATTAATCCCAAAATGGTTTGGGGCCGGCTAACATGAATTGCCGTACGCCCGTACCTTGTGATCTCACAAGTGAAAGAAAATGGGAGACCAATGAAATATAATGAAATTCGTAATGGTTAGGTTAGAAGATCGTTTGTGTTAATCTTACATCATCTATGTGAAACTTTAAACGTTTAAAAATTTAGTAAGTTACATGGAACATGTGCAGCCAAATTGGAACAGGCATAAACTAGGTGCAAGACGCATCAGCAAGACAAAGATATTACAATCAGACTAAAATCCAAGAGTCGCAAATGGAGTGGAGTATAAATATGTTTACCGAATCACAAGGCCCAACATGCGTAATGAGAGATACGAAGTTTACAATTGAGAAAGATTATTGTGTTTCCTGATGTGAAAACTTAAGAAATACGAAATATGACTTGGAAACCAGAATGTTCCACGTGGCAAAAGAGAATAAAGAGTCAACGCCAATGCACAAGAAATTAAAGTCATTCGAAATTACTACCATCCATCGGTTGCCAAGTCATGTGGATACACTACCGAAAAGCTATATACCTATCACAGTTTGATTTACTGATTTCTCTCCTGAAACCAAACTGGAAAACCCTATACAAGTATCTCATACAAGCACACACTATTTTTTCCGTTTGTTTTTTTATATATATACTCCCTCCGTCCCACCTCACTTGAGACTCCCCAAAATGGAATGCTTTTACACTCACAACACCAATCAAATCACTATTCCTCCCACTCATTCACACTCCTATTTTACCTTTTATACTCACAGCATTTCTTCTTCTTCTTTCTCATATTTTTTCTTAGTTTTTGTACCCAACACAAAGGTCTCAAGTGAAATGGGACAGAGGGAGTATATAAAACATGATAATAACAATAAAAACAAACCCAGTACCTCTAAACAACTATTAGCCATATGACACTGAAAATCAAATTAAAGACAATTTGGTTATGGGCAACCATGTTTCAGAACCATATCACTAGCAGCTAAAAGTCTTTGGGGGTTTCCCTCTAGAATACCATTATAATAGATATCGCGTGATTTGAGGTTAGAATGAGTAGCATAAAACCACTTCTATTCATAAAACAGAACTCAAATACGTTCCATTTCCACCAAATTCAGTCAATTTCTTGCACATCCTTCATTTCCGGATCTTCAGATTTTCTCAGACAAAACCCGGCAATCAGCTAAATCTTTCCAGGCTTTTAATCTTTATCGGCATACAAAACGTACACGCCTACTGATTACCCATCAGGACTCATGAGCAGAGATTGAAGAACCCGCGTGCATTGCAATTTCACAAACACATGGAGTGCACCTCAACATTGCATCAAAAAGTTACAAAACAAATACACCCACAGATTCATACGCTCAAACAGAACGCAATAATCAATCAATGGTTCGATACATCTCATATGTAGATTACAATTATATGCATTTGAAATTGATTTTGAAAGATCGAGGTGTAGAAAGTACCAGATAGATAGCTGCACATCCACGCATTTGATCCAGTAATCGAATCGGCGTTTAATTGTTGGCTGAAATCGATATAATCCAAATCTGACTGCAAACTCGGTTTTAGTTGTCGGTCGGACAATATGAGTGTATTTCTTTTATTATGTGTCTTTGTTTTGAAGGATCGGAAGTGATAGAAAACGATAGCATTGGGAGAAGTTACTTGTTCAACTCTTTAAACTTTAGTCCTCAAATATACTCCCTCTGTTCCCGTTCCAGAAAAGTTGAAACATTTACCTTTTTAGAAATTAAAGATATAATAATCCTTCCGTCCCATTTCAAATTGCAAAATTTACTATTTTGAGTGTCCCAACTAAAATTGCAAAAATTTTAAATGGAAAGTTTTTAATACTTTTTAATTAGTGGGTCCCACTTCTCATACTCACATTAACTAACCCACTTACTATTCCTACCCCACTTTCTCTCTCCTACCCAACTATCTACACTCACAACACATCACATTTTTTACTTTTTTCTTAATTCCCGTGTACACCTAGTATTTGCAATTTGAAATGGGACGGAGGGAGTATTATATTAAGAATGAAAGGTAGAGAGGAAGAGAAAGAATTTGTGATGGTGGAAAGAGAATGAGCGGAGAATAATGAGTGGTTGGGAGGAAAAGAGAGAATGGGTGGAGGATTATAAAAATAATAAAAAACTGTCATTTTTTTATTGTTGCAACTTTTGTGAAATGCCCTAAATGGCAAAATATTGCAACTTGAGTATTTTTTATACTAGTCTTTAATGATATTAAGAGTCGCCTTTTTTTAAAACTTTATACTACTTTATACTTGTTTATTCGAGTTGTACGCATTCAACAACAGTGTCTTTTATGATATCAATCTATTGAGATTACTGAAATTTTAAACAGTTGTGTTGTTGATTTTCTTACAGTTTTTTCCTTTTCTTGTATAATAAAATCATCTCCTTTGTGAGAGCTGTTGTTTTCTCTCCATCGTGAGACTCGTTGTTGTTGTTTTTTTTGTGAGAGCAAGTGTTTCTTTGTTTTTAATTTGTTGTTTTTTCATTGTACAATGCCGATGACTCTTGCATTTCCGCACAATGAAGTGGATGCCAATGGTCTTACTGCACAAAGATGGTTCACATATTTTGAGATGTCTGGTCGGCATTTACTCGTCAACTCGAATTCTGTATATCAAGGGCTCAGTGCAAGATATTACCAGATGAGAGATATCGTAATTGCCAGATTGTGGCAGTGTCTAGAGGAATTCAACGTTTCAAGATTTAGATCGAAAATATTGTTGTTGTAGTATTGATGTGACGGATTTGATACCATTATTTCCTAAGTTTCTATGAGCATAAAATAGTGATTTTTATGTATTTAGATTAGTTATGATGTAATTTGGGGCAAAAATATATTTTTGGGGCTTTATTGTAATTCGGGGTATTTTATTCTTTTTTATATTTTTACCCGGATGTAATTTTATGTGACGTTAAAATTCATGTCCCAAATGTCAAAGAAAAAAATCAAAATCCAAACAATAGTAAAGGAGTATTGGATCAAGGGTTGCAATTAAAGGAGTTCAATTGACCCAAGAGAGAGGAGCCCAAGCATTGAAGAAAATCAGCCCAAAACAAGGGAATTGGATCAAGGATGGAGGGAGTCCAGCCATGGGAGAAACGGGCCACCAGACAGCCCAACACGCCAGATCTATGGATGGCCAAAACCGGTTCCGGGCCCGGTTCCGGTTCGGCATATATGTGACTCTGAACCGGCCCGTGCTTACCCCGGTTCCGGTTGGCACAATCCGGTTCCGGTTCCGGTCCCCCCTTTAAAATTATTGAAAAACAAGGGATTTTCGGTCCGGTTCCGATTCCGGTCCGGCATTTATGTGAACCGTAACCGGCCCGGATGAATGGCGGTTCCGGTTCCGGTTTACTCCCCGGTTTGCTCCAGTACCGGGCTTTTCCGGTCCGGCTTTCCGGTTCCGGTTGGCCATCCCTAGCCGGATCCAGTCCAGTTCGCGCGAAGAAGAAGGAAAAAGGCCAGAAACAACTGCACGAATGGAGAATTCATGCGCACGACTTTAACACTGGAGAAAGACTCGTGCGTTTTTGCACGATTTGTGCGTTGGCAGATCGTCTTAGCTCGTGCAGGATAGAGACGGCGAGTGGTGTGATGGCGCGCGCATGGTCGCGTCTGGAAGCACGCGGTGTCTGATGTCTGGGTTTCTACATATTTTCTTATTTTTCTTTATTCTTTTTAATCCATTTCACTCCTTTTTAGTTTACGACTTTCATAGGTATTTCTTTCATTGTTTTTCATTCGAGACTTCAACAATAATTTAGATCTAGGTTTTAAATTATTTTTCATGGAGATTTCAAAGCTTTTGGATGAGGAACTAAAATCCAAACTTTGGGTTTGATTTCTTGAACTTTTTTTTATCAATTTGAGGTATTTTTCTTTTCATGATTTTGTCTCTATTCATAATTTTACTTGAGTTTATTATAAATTGATTGCTAGGGTTTATAGACTTGATCAACCTATTTATCCTTGTGATCGATTCTCACAATAATTTTCTGTGATTGTGCCAGTGTAGAAATCCACAAGTAGTATCTTTACGATTTATGCATGTGTCATGGTCAATTGTGAAGTGGGTAAAATTAGACGATTATCTATATGAAATAACTGTAGAAATCGTTCTTGATCTTAGTTTCTTAAATCGTTCATCAATTAATATTGAGATCTAGACTGTGCCAGTTAGATTAATTAATTAATTATGATTTCTAGTGAGTGTGTCACTGCTAGTAACTATTTTGAAAGAAGAAACAGGGATTGAAACAAATCTCGTGATCAAGTGAATAGGGTAAAAAGTGAAAAGATGATTCAATGATAATTGATTAATTAGGTGGGGACGGAATCAAATCTCAAGTATTTCTTAATTATTGTGTTTGCTTTAAATTAGTTTAATTTCTGTTTTAAGGATTTAATAATTAATCTTCCCCCCAATCTTGTCAAGTGACAATTACGTAAACAAATAACCGTTTTTCGTGGATCGATCCTGGACTTATCATAGCTACATATTTTTAAAACCTAGTCCAGGTTTAATTTGTAGGTGTGCGATTTAGCCTATCAAGTATTAGCAATCGAACTGCTCTTGTTATTCGGGGTGTGGCTCCAGTCTTTATGGGGTGCCATTTTTTTATAATGTGAATGGAATTGAATTCTCGTTTGCTCAACTCAATATTAAGAGTTGTCCTAAAACCAAAACAAAATTTCACAACGCTCAATAAAAGTGTGTTTTTCAAAAAGAACAATGCTAGGGGCTGATAAATGACTACTACCTCCGTCCCAACTCAATGTGCATCTTTACTGTTTGGCACAATATTTAAGGAGAGAGTATTTATATTCAAATAGTAGTGTTAGTTGAATAAATTGTGTGGTGGAAAATGAAGAGAGAGAATGAGTGGGGTAAATAGTAGTGTTAGTTGAATAAATTGTGTGGTGGAAAATGAAGAGAGAGAATGAGTGGGGTTAAATAGTGGGGTTAGTTGAATATAAAAATAATAAAAGACTTTCCTTTTTTGGATTGTGCACATATCAACGACACCCACTTAAAAGGCAAGTGTGCACATTGAGCTGGGGCGGAGGTAGTATTTTATAGTCATTTAAGGTCTAAAAAAGATAGTTTATTAGCTTTTATTCCACTTAAATTACCTATTTTCTACTCTTTATTTGATATAATGCACTTGGAGAATGTTTTTATGATACAAGCAGGTTTTCAATACATTCTTAAGGAAAAAAGAAGCTAAGGCATCATCTTTGTGAAGGAGGAAAC
Source organism: Campanula takesimana (assembly GCA_026119855.1). Lineage (NCBI taxonomy): Eukaryota > Viridiplantae > Streptophyta > Magnoliopsida > Asterales > Campanulaceae > Campanula > Campanula takesimana. The sequence continues at coordinate 159,525 of JAOWBW010001742.1, read as the reverse complement.
ACTTGGCAAAGAAGGAATTAAGCTGGACCAAGAAAAATCAAAGTTTCAGCCAAAAAGGACCTGCTCGGCCGAGCAGCACCCTTGACTCGGCCGAGCATGATCAATCAGAAGGTCAGAATTAAAATCGAAGGATTGCTCGGCCGAGCACTTTTCCTTGACTCGGCCGAGCACCCCCTGAATCAGCAAAAATGTGCCTTTTCAAATGGAGACTTCTCAAGGCATCCATCCGGGAAAAATTGCATCCTCTCCTCCAAGGCTTATATATAGAAGTAGAAATCAGTGTTTTAGGGATCCAGAAATCATTGTAATATTACTCTAGCAAATTTTAGTCTCATTATATTGTTATTTTTCATTCACAAAAGTGTTTCAATACTTTCAAAGGGGGTAGTAATAAAAGTTCTCGAGGTTTTCTTCAACTTGCCTTATATTTCCATATCAAAATCTGAATAAGTATTTCTTCCTTTATTCTTATTTTAATGCTTGTTCTTATTTTACATAAAATGACTAGTGAGTAATCCTCTCTTTCCTTGGGATTGGATGCTTTACATCATTTGTTCATCACTTTTATTTATGCTTTCTTTCTTCTTCTCTTCATCTTAAACAATCCTTTCATATTGTATCAAAACGCCTACAACCATGATGAGCTCCATGTTTTGTATGAACCTCAGTTAATCGAGAGAAGGACCTTGTCGCGCCCCGTACCCGTGGTCCTACATGGCCCCACGCTCGGGACGCGCACGGAAGACGTCATAAATCACATTTAACAAAAACTTTTCGATAACTATCATAAAGATAAACGAAATCCACTTTGGAGTGCAAAACCTCCACTTAACTTTCAAATAACTTTCACAACTAAAATACTTGGCACGAAGGCCTACATTAACTTATACAAAAGCGTGAACACCAACATTATCCAAAATAGGTGTTACAAGATCAAGTCACGGATACACTACCCATTAAGGTTATACATTTACATAATGTATCCTTTACAAACATACCCCAAAAGAAATTACCACCTCGACGCCTTCCTTGTGATAAGTGACCTATCCCGGATGCACGCCCTTATCTAAAACAGTAAACAAATAAGGGGTGAGATAAAATCTCAGTAAGCTACTAATATGCAACTACATTTCATGCCAGCATGATAATCACAAAGGAACAATCAATAGGCAGTCACATATGCATATAACACAAAAGATACAGTCCACTCATCACGTAACACATAATGCGGAAATGAACACTCATAAGTGGATACTGAGCCAAGGTTCTATAAACGGAACACCATCCTTTGAGAAGAGTCCGTTGAGCAGCATGAACGAGCTGAAGCCGGTTCCGGAACCAAGTAACAACAACAACCAGAAGTGGGAGAAACAACACATAGTCATCCCCCCACGCGAATAGCTAGAATACTCACCGAAGGAGCTAGCTCATCCCAACCACGATCACGGGAAGGGGCATCCCACTCAAGGCCACTGAACATGGGGAAACTGGGTTACCAGTGAAGTACATTATACTGGACTCGGCTCGTGCCATTATAATATACATCACTGCCCAAAACAAACACAACAATGCCAGCTGGACTCTATACAAGCACATAGTAATAAATACTTGCTTGAAAAACCAACGGGGCATTGATTCCAAAGTAGGGAACCAAGCCAAATTCATCACAAAGGATTCAAACTAATTCTCATGAAGAGATCAATCAATACAACATCACACTTGAAGTTACTCAAAAAGAGCACAGTGGTTACACACCTTAACACATTACAAACATGATCACAAACGGACCCAAACCAACACTCCCAACCAATACTTAGACATTTCATTTAATAAACCCGCTCATCTCGGAGTACTCAAAAGGAGCTTTAAAACGATAGCTTACACAACTAAAACGGAGTCCGGGTGAGGAAGTTATGACTTACCGAAGATTGAACGAGAAACGAGAAATTATCAGAACAGGGGAGGGGAAGCGCGCGCCTCATACAAAGGGGTGCGCACGCCTCCTGATATCAGAAGGAACCTTAATCAAATGGGAAGCGAGGATGCGCACGCCTCCCCAAAAGGGATGCGCACGCCTCCTTAGACCAGAAGGACATAGCCAAAAGGAAGATTGAGGGTGCGCGCGCCTCATTCCAGAGGAAGCGCGCGCCTCCTTCGACGCACAGAGAAATCTGCAGAAACTCCTGGGTTCTTCCCCAAAATTCATATCCAAATCAAACCCAACTTTACACCAAACGAATTTAACCCTTCTATTTGCATACCCAAGCACTCAACATGACATAGGAGTCTATAAGAACTCAAACAACATCAACTAAGGATCCAAACCAAGGTTTAAAGCTCAACATTTCCCAAAATTCACAAAATGATCAAAAACACAAATCAACATTTAAGTTCACAACTAAGCATTAATTCATCATCCAATGTTCACACAAAACATAAATGACCAATTTTAAGCTAAAGGGGGGCTTAGTAACTTACCTCAAAGGAATTCAAACTCAACCAAATCAACTTCTAATGAGCTTCCCACGAACCTATCGACGATCTAGACATTTGGTACAACATGAACAATGAGAGGAAATGGGGGGAAGATGGATGAAATGAAGAGAGAAGGAAGAGGGAGATTTTACCTTTCTACAACCCAAGGAGAGAGAGAGAAATGGCTGAAAATATGAGTGAGGGAGGGAGGTGAGGTGAGGTGAGGGAGAAGGTGAATAATTCAAAAACTTACACTTAGCCCCCTCCTCCATTACTTACCCAAAAACTAATACTTCCTACTAACAACTAAGACCCAATAATTCTATACTAGCACAAAATCAATTAAATGCTAGGCATAAAGTATTATAACACACAAAATGCACACCTAAATTTTTAATTAAATAAATACTTAAATGAACATTTAAGCAAGTAAACAAATAAATAATTATTTATTACCAAGAAAATTAGAGACGGGGTTTCGGGTCGTGACATTCACTCCCCCTTAAAGAAAATTCGACCCGAATTTTAACACTTACCAGGATTTTCGAACAACCACGGATACTTCCGTTCCATTTCATCCCGCAATTCCCAAGTCGACTCCTCAACGTCGTGATTCCTCCATACCACTCTAACTAGGGCAATGCTCTTGTTTCTCAACTCTTGCACTTTAGTATCAATCACTCGAATTGGTTTCTCCTCATAATACATGTTCGGTTCAATATCTTCCGGTACTTCAGACAACACATGAGACGGATCATACACATATTTACGAAGCGCTGAAACGTGAAACACATTATGAAATCGGCTTAAAGAAGGCGGTAACGCAAGACGATAAGCAAGATTCCCAACTCTATCTAATATTTCGAAAGGCCCAACAAACCTTGGAGCAAGCTTTCCCTTCTTACCAAACCTTCGGATTCCCACCTTCGGAGACACTTTCAAAAACACGAAGTCACCCGACTGAAACTCAAGATCTCGCCTCCGGTGGTCGGAATAGTTCTTATCTCTACTTTGAGCGGTGATTAGACGATTTCGAATAAGCTTTACCTTTTCAACCGAATCATTAACCAAATCGACACCCCAAATCTTAGCTTCCCCGACTTCATCCCAACAAATAGGAGACCGACACTTCCTTCCATACAAAGCTTCGTAAGGAGCCATCTCGATACTTGATTGAAAACTGTTGTTATAAGCAAACTCCACTAAAGGTAAATGAGTATCCCAAGAATCATCGAAGTCGATCGAACAAGCCCGTAACATGTCTTCAAGAATATGAATCGTTCTCTCCGATTGACCATCGGTTTGTGGATGAAAAGCCGTACTAAACCTCAATTCAGAACCCAAAGCCTTCTGAAACGCCTGCCAAAACCGAGATGTAAACCTAGGATCCCGATCAGAAACAATACTAACTGGAACCCCATGCAATCTCACGATCTCGTTGATATACAAAGTCGCAAGCCTTTCCATTGAATAGCTAATCTCGATGGGTAGAAAATGAGAAGACTTTGTCAATCTATCTACGACCACCCAAACTGCATCATGCCTTCTTCTCGTACGCGGTAATCCGGACACAAAATCCATCGTCACATGTTCCCATTTCCATTCCGGTATCTCAAGAGGTTGAAGTAGCCCCGCGGGTCTTTGATGTTCCGCTTTCACCTGTTGGCAAGTCAAACACTTCGATACGTAATCCGCTATTTCCCGCTTCATGCCACTCCACCAGAAATGCTGTTTCAAATCCCGATACATTTTGGTACTCCCGGGGTGAATAGTATACTTCGACTTGTGGCCCTCATTCAGAACTTGGCGCTTCACACCTTCCACACAAGGTACACACAAACGACCTCTATAACTCAAAACCCCTTCAGAACTAAGAGAAAACTCTTCAAACTTTTTGTCCCCAATCTTACTCGAAATCTTCATCAACTCGGGATCATCCTTCTGAGCATCCTTAATTTGTTGGATAAAGGCAGGTAATACCCTAATGTTCGCAAAGATAGCCCCATGCTTGGACTCATAAGGATCCCAATCCCGAACATCTTCCAACATTTTCCATTCACGCACCATCAATGAAGCTACATAGGATTTCCGACTAATGGCATCAGCGACCACATTTGCTTTACCCGGATGATAAGAAATGGTGCAATCAAAATTCTTCAACAATTCCATCCATCTGCGCTGTCTATTGTTCAACTCCTTTTGCGAGAAAAGATACTTCAGACTTTGGTGATCGGTAAAAATCTCAAACCTTGTCCCATATAAATAACGCTTCCACTTGTGCAACGCAAAGACAATAGCCGCAAGTTCCATGTCATGGGTAGGATAATTCTGCTCACTCGGAGTCAACTTTCTTGAAGCATACGCAATCACTTTCCCATTTTGCATTAAAACGCACCCGAGGCCTTCTTTAGAAGCATCACTAAAAATAACCAGTTCATCTTTCCCATTTGGTAACGCAAGTATAGGAGCGGTGGTCAACCTCCTTTTTAACTCATCGAAACTCAATTGACATTTTTCTTCCCACACAAACGGCACGTTCTTCCTGGTCAACTGAGTCAACGGGGTCGCAATTTTTGAAAATCCCTCAATAAATCTTCTATAGTACCCGGCTAAGCCCAAGAAACTCTGAATCTCCGTAACTGATTCCGGCCTCTTCCAATCCACAATAGCTTCAATCTTTGAAGGATCTACGGATATACCTCCATTAGAAACCACGTGCCCCAGAAAAGAAACTTCTTCAAGCCAAAAGGCACACTTACTGAACTTCGCAAACAATTGCTTCTCCCGAAGAATAGATAAGACCATTCGCAAATGTTGTTCGTGCTCCTCCCGAGACTTCGAATAAACCAGAATGTCATCGATGAACACCACCACGAAAGTATCAAGATACGGTTTAAAAACCCGATTCATCATATCCATAAATACCGCAGGAGCATTCGTTAACCCAAAAGGCATGACAAGAAATTCATAGTGCCCATACCTACTACGGAAAGCAGTCTTGGGAACGTCTTCAGAACGAATTTTCAACTGGTGATAACCACTCCTCAAATCAAGCTTCGAAAAGACAACCGACCCCTGAAGCTGATCAAACAAGTCATCGATATGGGGAAGAGGATATTTGTTTTTGATAGTTACCTGATTTAGCTTCCTGTAATCGATACACAGTCTCAAAGATCCATCCTTCTTCTTGACAAACAATACCGGAGCTCCCCACGGTGACACACTAGGGCGAATAAACCCACGATCAAGTAACTCTTGTAACTGCTCCTTCAATTCTTTCAATTCAACCGGAGCCATTCTATAAGGTGCCGTCGATATAGGAGTTGTACCTGGAAGCAAGTCTATACAAAATTCGATCTCTCTATCAGGAGGCATGGAGTACTCCGTAGAAAACACATCCGGAAACTCCCTAACAATATTTACCTCTTCCACACTAGAAACCCTTTTCGTAGTATCCAGAACACTGGCCAGAAACCCAACACAACCACGGTTCAACAACTTTCTAGCCTTTATATACGAAATAACATGAACCTTTTTACTCAAAGGAATCGCCTCAAAAGAAAATTCAGGGGCATTAGGAGCAGAAAAAGTAACCACCTTTTTAAAACAATCAACAGTAGCATGGTATCGACTCAACCAATCCATACCCAAAATGATATCAAAATCTTGCAATGGCAATAATATCAAATCAGCAAGTAAAACATGCTCACGTATATGCACATCACAGTCACGCAATACCTTATCGGTCACCAAACTCTTACCCATCGGGGTAGACACTTCTAACACAAAAGGTAGAGACTCAGGCAAAGAAGACAACTGAGATGCAAAATGCACAGACACATAAGAATGCGAAGAACCGGGGTCTATTAGTGCACGTGCCCTCCTATTAGACATAGAAATAATACCTCCAATCACGTCAGAAGCATTCGAAGCCTGTTGTTGATTGATGGCGAAAACACGACCTTGTACCTTGGGCTTGCCCGAGGCATCCCTCTTCTGACCCGAAGACGACCCGGTACCACTACCAACTGACTGATTCTTCGGTTTAGGACAACTAAATTGAAAGTGACCCAACTGACCGCAATTCAAGCACTTTTCCTGCTTTTTCCAACACTTCTCCTCGGAGTGCCCTCCCTTTTGACAATAATTGCAAACCCGATTATTCTGACTCCCCGAAGTGTTACCTTGATTCCTGTTGCCCTGTTGCCCTTGAGAAGTTCCCCTGAAAAGTGAATACATGTTCTGTGCTCCTCTAGAGTCACCACGATGAGGTTGTGGCTTCCCTTGACCTCCTTGTTTCGCTACACTTGTTTATTCCGTCCTCTTCTTATTCTCTACTATGTCCTGCTCCACCTGGTAGGCACGATCAATGGCATCTTGTAGGTCTTGGAATTTGTGGGAAGTAAGTTGGGTTCTGATCACGGTCTTCAACCCCTTGACAAACCTCGAGGTCTTCCTTTCTTCAGTCGAAACCATGTAATTGCAATAGCGAGCCAATTCCGTGAATTTGGCAACGTACTCGGCCACCGTCAACAAGTTTTGTTCCAAGCTAAGAAACTCGGACTCCTTCCTATCTTGGTCCACCTTAGGAGTGAAATGCTCTTTGAACTTTTTCTTGAACGTCTCCCAAACATGGGGTACCCGTGCCTCCTCCCAACTAGCTTTCAACGATCTCCACCAATACTCTGCGCCTCCCACTAGCTTGTATGTCGCAAATCTTACCCTATCCTCATCAGAGCTTTGCAAGACCTCAAAGATCTTTTCCATAGACTCAACCCACCTTTCCGCTGTAGCCACATCTGACCCTCCATCAAACTCTGTCGGTTTCATCCTCAGAAATTGTTCCAGTCTAGTCCTCGGAGCCAATGGTGCCTCTCTACGATTGTTATCATTCATGGTTTTCAATGCCGCTTCAAATATCCCTTGAAACATTGCTAGGGCTTCTTCCCTTGCATTTCCCTGTTCGGCAGGTCCACCCTGTTCATTATCAGACCCGACCATGATTACCGAGTACCTGCATAAGACACTCATCGTTACTCACTCCATACTCGATTACCCTCCTAGGTCATTTAGTCACTCTAGACTACCTACAACCTGGCTCTGATACCAATTGTCGCGCCCCGTACCCGTGGTCCTACATGGCCCCACGCTCGGGACGCGCACGGAAGACGTCATAAATCACATTTAACAAAAACTTTTCGATAACTATCATAAAGATAAACGAAATCCACTTTGGAGTGCAAAACCTCCACTTAACTTTCAAATAACTTTCACAACTAAAATACTTGGCACGAAGGCCTACATTAACTTATACAAAAGCGTGAGCACCAACATTATCCAAAATAGGTGTTACAAGATCAAGTCACGGATACACTACCCATTAAGGTTATACATTTACATAATGTAGCCTTTACAAACATACCCCAAAAGAAATTACCACCTCGACGCCTTCCTTGTGATAAGTGACCTATCCCGGATGCACGCCCTTATCTAAAACAGTAAACAAATAAGGGGTGAGATAAAATCTCAGTAAGCTACTAATATGCAACTACATTTCATGCCAGCATGATAATCACAAAGGAACAATCAATAGGCAGTCACATATGCATATAACACAAAAGATACAGTCCACTCATCACGTAACACATAATGCGGAAATGAACACTCATAAGTGGATACTGAGCCAAGGTTCTATAAACGGAACACCATCCTTTGAGAAGAGTCCGTTGAGCAGCATGAACGAGCTGAAGCCGGTTCCGGAACCAAGTAACAACAACAACCAGAAGTGGGAGAAACAACACATAGTCATCCCCCCACGCGAATAGCTAGAATACTCACCGAAGGAGCTAGCTCATCCCAACCACGATCACGGGAAGGGGCATCCCACTCAAGGCCACTGAACATGGGGAAACTGGGTTACCAGTGAAGTATATTATACTGGACTCGGCTCGTGCCATTATAATATACATCACTGCCCAAAACAAACACAACAATGACAGCTGGACTCTATACAAGCACATAGTAATAAATACTTGCTTGAAACAACAACGGGGCATTGATTCCAAAGTAGGGAACCAAGCCAAATTCATCACAAAGGATTCAAACTAATTCTCATAAAGAGATCAATCAATACAACATCACACTTGAAGTTACTCAAAAAGAGCACAGTGGTTACACACCTTAACACATTACAAACATGATCACAAACGGACCCAAACCAACACTCCCAACCAATACTTAGACATTTCATTTAATAAACCCGCTCATCTCGGAGTACTCAAAAGGAGCTTTAAAACGATAGCTTACACAACTAAAACGGAGTCCGGGTGAGGAAGTTATGACTTACCGAAGATTGAACGAGAAATGAGAAATTATCAGAACAGGGGAGGGGAAGCGCGCGCCTCATACAAAGGGTGCGCACGCCTCCTGATATCAGAAGGGACCTTAATCAAATGGGAAGCGAGGATGCGCATGCCTCCCCAAAAGGGATGCGCACGCCTCCTTAGACCAGAAGGACATAGCCAAAAGGAAGATTGAGGGTGCGCGCGCCTCATTCCAGAGGAAGTGCGCGCCTCCTTCGACGCACAGATAAATCTGCAGAAACTCCTGGGTTCTTCCCCAAAATTCATATCCAAATCAAACCCAACTTTACACCAAACGAATTTAACCCTTCTATTTGCATACCCAAGCACTCAACATGACATAGGAGTCTATAAGAACTCAAACAACATCAACTAAGGATCCAAACCAAGGTTTAAAGCTCAACATTTCCCAAAATTCACAAAATGATCAAAAACACAAATCAACATTTAAGTTCACAACTAAGCATTAATTCATCATCCAATGTTCACACAAAACATAAATGACCAATTTTAAGCTAAAGGGGGGCTTAGTAACTTACCTCAAAGGAATTCAAACTCAACCAAATCAACTTCTAATGAGCTTCCCACGAACCTATCGACGATCTAGACATTTGGTACAACATGAACAATGAGAGGAAATGGGGGGAAGATGGATGAAATGAAGAGAGAAGGAAGAGGGAGATTTTACCTTTCTACAACCCAAGGAGAGAGAGAGAAATGGCTGAAAATATGAGTGAGGGAGGGAGGTGAGGTGAGGTGAGGGAGAAGGTGAATAATTCAAAAACTTACACTTAGCCCCCTCCTCCATTACTTACCCAAAAACTAATACTTCCTACTAACAACTAAGACCCAATAATTCTATACTAGCACAAAATCAATTAAATGCTAGGCATAAAGTATTATAACACACAAAACGCACACCTAAATTTTTAATTAAATAAATACTTAAATGAACATTTAAGCAAGTAAACAAATAAATAATTATTTATTACCAAGAAAAATAGAGACGGAGTTTCGGGTCGTGACAGACCTAGCGGTGAATCTCGATTAACGGAACCATATGAACTGACTGGGTTTCATTAATCACGAGAGTAGATTAATGGCCTAGGGGTGCTCCTTGAGTGGAAGTACGTGGAATTTTTATAAGAACTTAATGGATTTGTACTAATTATGGGCCATCGAGAGATAGGGCATAATTAGTATTAAAATACATGTGTTTTAAGCTTTAATTAAGAAGTTGACACAACATAGCGTACCACCCTTGTTTAAAATGAAACCTTTAATCTAAAAGAGAGCATAATAAAATGATGAACGTATGATAGTTTAAGTCTCAATCCCAGGAATTTATTAAATATAAAGAGTTTTTAATCTAAGTTAAGAGTATTTTGCAATCATTTCTAGTTAGTGACAAAAAAATTCTATACCCCCAATCATTTTCTTTTCTTTATTTCTTTTTCAAAGCAAAACATTTTTTAAAAGTAAGTTGTCCTCGTGGGATCGACCCGCTCTTGCACTATCTATACTATAAAAACCCGTGCACTTGCGGATTTAACGTAACAGGGGCACAAAATAAAGTCACAAAATCTTGCTCACAACATGAGTTGGCAATATTTTATTGGTTGAATCGATAATGGATCCGCCACACTCTAATTAAAAACACCAATAAAATTTTTACACCTAGGATTTTGTGAGCAAGTTTTTGTGACTTTTTTGTGCCCCTAGTATTATTCTTTCAAAAAATGTGCGCCCCTATTGTAAAAGTTAGTGTTGATATTGAAAAGCATTGGTATTCAACGGATACCTATAAAGATGTACTCCACTGGTACTTATAAGCATTTAAACTGATACAATTAGCACTTGATAATAAGTGTCGGTATATATTGAAGAGTATTAGCGATGGCGTTAAAATGTGCCAGTTGTACTGTTTAAGAGTGTTAGTGTATATTAAAGAGTGTCAATAGTAGTGGTAAAGAAGTGTCAATGATAATGTTAAGAGTGTAAATGATAGTGTTAATGTCAGTTGTTTTATTAGTGGTATTAGTTAGTGTTAGTTGTAAAGTTAAAGAGTGTAAGTTATGTGTTAGAAGAGTGTCAGTGTTATTAAAGAGTGCTAGTTATATAACTAAAGAGTGACAGTGGTAAAGCGAAGAATGTCAATGCGAAAAGAGATGGAGTGCTAATTTTGTAACAAAAGTTGAATGAAAATTTAACGGAATAATTAAAAGTTGTTATTCTCGCTCCGACAGTTCTATTAATTTACATCATGCATTACTCCCTCTGGCCACAAATATAAATTAAAAACACACTTATAGAAAGTAGTTAAAGTTAGTTAATTGTCTCTATTAACAACAAAAAAATGTTAAAATTACCAATATATTCTCGAATTAAATGTGTAATAAATGTGCACTTGTATTTGAAAATGAGTAATTAATTAGGGGTATTTTTGGTTAAAAAAAGTACTAAATACAGTTACATATAATGAGTTTTGTATTGAAACTAAGAAAAGTTGCTTATATTTAAAGAAAAAAAAAACTCAACTTTTTGCTTATATTTGTGGCCAGATGAGTATTTCACCGATTAACATCGGTAATAACTTCAAAATGTCCAATACATGAAAATAAAAATAAACATCAATATTTGGGGCGAGTAGGTAACACACTCGTGTCTCAATATAAATGATGATTTAAGAGTCACTATAAAAAGTTAATTTGTAATAGTGAAAAATTATAAAAATGATTTTATTTTTTGCTTTTTGATGTTACTTTTACAAATATAAAATGAAAGTTGGAAATAAAAAGGTAAAAAAAAATATGTAAGAACATATTCTGATATTTTGAAATAAAAATCAATCATACACTAAGGCAAAAAACCAAAAAAAAAAACAAATTCATTTTATTTTGAGAGAGGGAGTATGTTTTTACTCTGTGGGAGGGCCAAAGCCCAATATTAAAAAGGCTTATTTATCCGGACTTAATACGTGTACAAGGCTCATGGTTGGTTGGGCTGATCATCATTTAACAGGCTCGCAAGAAACTAGAGCCTTTTCAATGCGGATTCCAAAAACTTTAATAGGCCATTGCTTTTTGGCGTTATTGTTTGTAAAATAATCCATCCGTCCTAAAATGATATTCACAATTCATTATTCAATTCTTATTTTTAGGGATATGAACACTAGTTTCACTAGTCATAGTCATGTTGTGTTTATGCATATTTAAGCTTAAATTGTAGAAGTCAGATGAATTTTTTGGGACAGTGAAAAATGACAAACTAGAAGATTATTTCGGGACAGAGAGAGTATACCCTTATTTATGATTAAGTGTTGTTATTGTAAAAGAATTTAATTGTTTGGGTACTTAAAATGTTCCAAAAATAATTTGGTTTATTAGATGTACATTATTGTTTTTCTCAATATGTGTGAAAGTTTTTAAAGTACAGACAAGAATATTAAAAGTAAAATTAATATTTTTATTAAGATAATTCAATTCAACTTGAAGCCAAATCTAAAAGGCAAAAATACTTGGGCACTGAATATCAGTTATTCTCTTCTTTGTGTACTTTAACATGGATCTCTCAACTAACCCTTCCTTGCTCCTCCATGAATTTTTAAGGCATAATTAAGCCAAACCTTCCAACCAAGAGTTGTACCATTCAATGAGAACAAGTCCATTTTCAATTGACATTATGAAAAGGACATTCCAAACCTAATGTTAAGAGCACATATCCTTTCAATTCCCAACATTTAAGACTGCACTAGCAACTTTATTTCTTTTGTTATTCCCTCCGTCCCAGTTTAAAGTTTAGGTTTTACTCTGCACGTTTATTGAGGAAATAAGGCAAATCTGGGTCGAAATAATAGTGTGGGGAGGATATAATTGTCAATTCATAAAGCAAGTAGGTTAAAAGTAAATAGGTAAGTGATGGTTTTCTTATAATAGTATGAACTTTTTGAGGAGAAGATTGTCCAAAACACTGTTCATACTTTGCATTGTAAGGAATAAAACAACTAAGAACCTTAAACTGAGACATACCAAAAAAGTAAGTAAGAACCTTAAACGTGGACGGAAGGATTATTATTTTTGACTCATAACAATGTACACAAAATTAGGTTTGTACAGAAATTAAGGAGGGAATAGTAGTGAGTTGTTGTTGTGAGTATGAGAAGTGATATAGGAGAGATAAAGTGGTGTAGAGAATAATAGTGAATAGTTCTTGTGTGAATATGACAAGTGAGTCTCATTAAATAAAAATATATATATATAATTTCAATTTAATGAAAATGTACCTTATCAATTGGACACCCAAAAGTAAAATTTCTTCACGAGAAAATTTTGGGGGAAACTAGTTTCTCCATAATTTATAAAAAGTCTTGTTTTTATAAGGGTTAAAGTTTAGGGTTTAGGGTTTAAGGTTTAGGGTTTAGGCCTTTTAGGGTTTAAGAAGAGTTAAAAAACAGGACTTTTTATAACTTATAAAGAAACTAGTTTCCCCCAAAACAAACTCTTTATTCACATTATTAGAGTATACTCCCTCCGTCCCACTCGAAATAGGACGTTTTGCCATTTTGAGTGTCCCACTCAAAATAGGACATCCCAAAATGGAAAGCTTTTATTACTTTTTTATTAGTAGGACCTACTTGTCATACTCACAACAACTTTTCATTTATTATTCCCCCACCCACTTTCTCTCTCCTTCATACTCACAACACCTACTTTTCAAACAACTTTTTATAATAAAATATTATTATTCCTTAATCCTCGTGTCGGGACCAAGAATCCTATTTCGGATGGGACGGAGGGAGTATATTGACCCGTTCGCCCCTCATTGAATTGCGAATTGTTGTTGATGGCTGTTGGATGAAGCTTCAAAGCGATTTCTGTCTCAAACTACAAAAAATAAAATACTCCTTCTGACCCAGAATGATAGTCCTCTATTTTCATGGGTTTTACGAAGGAACTTTGAATAATAATTAAGCCTACTTTTAATTATTCTAATGAAATTTTTGAAATTGTTCTTGATACACCATTATAAATACTATTAATATCAATTTTTAGATTCACATTAACATAATTATAAGTAACATTTATAACTGCTCAAAGTTCCTTCGTAGTAACAACGAAAAAAAGTGGACTATCTTTCTGGGACGGAGGGAGTATTTTAAATTAGAAATTTATTTTAATAGTCAAAACTAGGTTGTTATGTAATTTGATGGCACTAAATTTTGATGTAGATACTGATGAATTTGGCGTAGAGAAGGATGAACAAGAAGAGAAATTGCATCTTTCTTATTGATGAATGAACTTTTCTTAAACTTCTTGATTTAATAATAACTGTGTACAAGAGCCTTATTTATACTACTTGTACTACCTAGAAATAAGGAAAGTAAATCAACTAGGAAACTAAATCAACTAAAACTAAGGAAACAATATAATCTAAAACTGAGGTAAATCTAGGAAATCCCAAAGCATATCTCGAATATAGCTACTGACCCACCATACTTTCTTGTGTAACACTAGAATTATGCAGTAACATTTGGTCTGACTTTTTTGTACTCCATCAATTTCAATTGAGAAAAAACCTATAGTATTTATTTTCTCAGACGAGTTCAAACTAAAGTCACCAAATTTTTTAAATGCTCATGAATATGATTCTAATCAAAATAAAGTCCCACCAATTTCTTAAAGAGTTGGTTTTGGGGGAAACTAGTTTCCCCCTAATGTTAAAAAAAGACCGGTTTTTGACAAGCAATAATGAACCAAACTTCAACATTTTTTAAACCGGTTCGGTCCAACATCTCGCTCATTAACAAAATTAGGGCATAAAACGTGAAAAACACTAGTAGCCGCCGACTGTTCCCTTCTTCCGCAATCTCTCTCTTTTTCTCTCTCTCCATCTCTCTACCGCCATTGCAGACAAGATGAGCTTAAAAAAAACGATTGAAAAGGTATGAATCTTTACAAGTTTGTTCATCAATTATCACTTTTTTTTTTAATTTGAAATTGAAATTGATATTCGAATTCTCTAACTGATCTAATTGAAATTGATTTTCTCCTTATAGAAGATGGATGTGGAGATGGAGATAGTAGATCACAATGTCATTGAACCAGAGAAGAGTGAGATTGAAAAAGACAATGAAGATCAATTTGAAGAGATGGATATCTTCATTTGACTCAAAAACACCAAATCTACACTTAATTTGAATCCTGTAGTCGTTTGCTGCTCATATTGAAATGGAGATGTTCAAGCTGCTCAAATTGAAATGGAATTGATTTGGTGTAACTTGTTGTTTTAATATAGCAACTTGGTGTTTTGGTATTGTAACGTGATATTTTACTACAGTAACCTTTTATTTTATTAGTGCAGCCTGGTGGATAATCAAGTTATGTTGTATCAGATATATACTTGGTGTTTTTGTAATGTAACTTGGTTTTTTAACAAGAAAACTTGATATTATATAACCATGCATTTTTATTGAAATAAGCTTTTTAAACATCAGCTTATAATATAACTTGGTGTTGTTTTAGTTTAGTAACTTGGTGTTTTAGTATTGTAACTTTATGTTTTAGTACAGTAACTTGATGTTTTATTAGTGCACTTGGTGGTTAATCAAAAGTATGTTGTATCAGATATATACTTGGTATTTTAATAGTATAACTTTGTGTTTTAATAAACAAACTTGATATTAGCAGTTTGAACATGAACTTTCAATACAACCGAATACGCATGTTTAGGCATAAAAAACATCAAGTTAATAACTTAAAACAACAAGTTTAGATTTCAAAACAACAAGTTACAATTTCACTGACTAACACCCTTTCTAGACCTAGTTTGCTGACATATGTTGCATTCGAACTACCAGCTTTCTTCCTCTTCTTCTCCTCGTTGTCTTTGCTCCCAAAAACTTGTCAATGTGATCATGTTTGATTGCCGGAAAGTCTTCAATTTTATTCAACAAAGACTCTTTTTATGTTTAAATCACTGAGTAACAACTACCAAACTCAAAATACCTAATCAAGCATCACAAAAACCAAACAAAAATGTTTGAAATCAACACAATAAGCGAACAAAATAGACTGAGAATCAAGCGAAAAAAAAAACATGAAATCAACACATACCTCCATCACGCCCCTCTTATTCTTCAATACAGATCTCTTTGTTGTAGGCTTTACTATTGATTTCATCCTCATTCTGCTATAAATCAAACTGTAGTTTGCTTCAAATAGAGCGAAATTAACGAACGAACAACGACAATCAAAAATCGCTTTAAAATCGAGAGAAATTGACGACCATACGACGAACTTACGACAGTAGTTTTCACTGGTTAGGTGAGAGAGAGAGAGAGAGAGAGATAGAGGGGAAGAGAGAAAGAAGAAAAGGTAAAGAAGAAAAGTTGTTTTTCACGGTTTACAACAAAGGTGCGTGGAATTGTTTTGTGAACCGGTTCTTAAAGAAGCCGACTTACATACCTAGTTCCAAAACCAGTCTTTTTTTAAGTTAGGGGGAAACTAGTTTCCCACAAAATTTTGTGTTTCTTAAATGCATATCAATGTATTACTATTTGTAATTATGCTTAGTGTTTTTTTTTTCTTTCCTGTTCGTGTGACAGTTATGATGATGATCTTTCGATATGGCTTAAAAGATAGAATGATCCTTTGATGTATATTTTATCTAATCAAAGGCCGCTCAAATAAATAAATATTTATTTGAACCGTAGAAATTGAGATTATTATACGATTCATTTTTTTTTTTTTTTTTTTTTGCAATGGTAACGTTTACGCTATTATGACATTTTTAGCCACCCCAAAGGCCCAAGCTATAAGTCAAGAACATCATATTAAGTAACACTTGCTCAATATTTTTTGTGCTCAGTCGATTTCATTTGAAAACCTACATTTAATTTGTCAGACAAATTCAAGCTAAAGTCACCAAGTTTCTTAAATCCCCTTGAAAACCTACAATTATTTTTCAGTGAGTGCCCAAAGTCTTCATGATAAGCACACCATTTCGACTTGTCTTTCCATACAGATGGCTTGTCAGCTTTCTTTGGCCATCTTACCTTTTCACCCAAGTTGTCCATAGTATGTAGTAGTCCTGCAATATTAACAGAAAAACAGTAGTCATCTATCTTTGGATATTCTGATTCATCTTCATCATCATTATCATCATTATCATCAACAATATTAATTTTAGGATGATCAGGTTTAGACCCCTATTTGGTTTAGTGTGAGAGGACTCCATCTTGCCACCAGCATGTTCAAACGTAGAATTCTTTTTGGATGTTTTTTCTTGCATTAATTCATCCTCTTCCAGCCTGATGAACTTCAATGCTATGGTCCTGACTTCCTCCAACTTCTTGCAAGGGGTCATGGCAAGCTCTTTATAGTAACGTGAATTCTTTTTTAGGCCCATCCTAAAGGCTTCCGCTGCAGTGGACATGTCGAGATCGGGGATGTCTACAGCCTCCTTATTGAACCTGCTAATGTAGTCTTTCAATGTCTCATCAGGTTGCTGGACTATCCCGTAGAGATCACTAGTTAGCTTTTCAAATACCCTGTTACAAGAAAACTGATTAGTAAACATGTTGATAAGCTGCACCAGTCAAAGTTGATCCAAAGCCCCAGCGCAAACAAGCTTCCTTAAATTGTAAAGGGATGTGTATTACATCCATTTTTTACTGGTACAAAGCAAGGTGTTCTAATGGATCAGTTGTCCCATCATATTGCTTCATGTGGGGTACTGTAAACTTCTTTGGTATCACTATGTTGGCAATAGATGGTACAAAGCGAGACTCATTATAACAAGTTGGAGAGGCTTGACGATACGATGGTGTTATTCCTGGTACATTCATCACCATCTCTTTTAGTTAATGTAGTTGCCTAGCCATACTTCCTGTATCAAAATTAGTCACAGTATGATAAACATTATTATCAAATGGAGGGTTAGGACTCCCTGTTGATACTGATGTAGGTGTCGTGAATGCTGCATAGGGTGTCAGGACGCCTTCAATAGGATTGGTTACCACACTATCTGATGGACTGCACTAGCCATTTGTATGAGTCTCACTCTGTCAGTCAGTACTCCAGTGTCCCTGTCAAAGCTGAGCATCCTAGGCTGAAATGGTGAAAACATGTTGAAATCTCATGTTGCAGTCTGGTGACCGTGTTCATCAACAAGGTTGAAGTATCATTCTGGGACATCATCTGTTGCCTTAGCTGGTTCATCATGTTGGTCATGTTGGTAGCAATGTCCAAAGGGACTTCTTGTGATGATCCGGCAAGCACTCCAGCTTGAGCTTGGGTTGAATCTGTGGCGAAGGCGGTGCTTGCGTTATGAGTTGAAGTTTGAACCCCAGTTGTAATTGGGATTGGTTCGATTCTAGCACCTGCTCCGACCGAGGTTCTAGTAGTGATTATTCC
The DNA here is from genome assembly GCA_026119855.1 of Campanula takesimana. NCBI lineage: Eukaryota > Viridiplantae > Streptophyta > Magnoliopsida > Asterales > Campanulaceae > Campanula > Campanula takesimana. Next base: position 141,275 of record JAOWBW010001742.1, on the reverse strand, counting down.
GGTGGTCTGGTGACTCATCTTGAATTTCTAAGAAGCTAAAAGACCAATTCTCCCACAGACGGCGCCAAATTGTTGTGGTCGAATTTCAGCAATTCAACTTAAGATAATGAAATCGGGTACAATGGAATATATGACTTGAAATTCAAGATGTATGAACAAGGTATTTAACGAGGAAAGCCCTTGAGCAACTTTCTCGCCGGCATAAAACCTCAACGATCGAATTTTATTAATAATGGTGGATGAACAATGAGAGTGAGTAAAGAGAGTGATTACAGGGAGTGAGTTAGTGTGTGTGAATACAAGTGTTGGACTCTCTTTAAATACTAAACAAAATTAACAAATTAAATATAATATCCCAAAGATTTCGGACTTTTTGTTGAAGACTTGGTCATCCTCTTTGTTGACGTTAGACATGTGTTGTGGATAAATAACTCGTACTCTTTTGACTTGGTCTAGGAGTGCTTGATCGTGGTTCCTGAAAAATAGGGTTACAATAACAGTCTTGCAAGATGCAATTTAGTCAAGATGTAGAATCAAGATGCAAGACCAAGTTATAGCTTCAAGATGTAAAGTAGTCTATTTTTCTACCCTAAACAATAATGCCATATATAACAGCCATCACCCATGCTTCAAGTCTCAAGATGGAGGGACATAGGTTCCAAATCGACTCGTGGTTCCTTAACCTTGTAATAGGCAAATAGGGCTGTAAACGAGCCGAGCCGAGCTCGAGCTTTGGGGTGTCGAGCTCGAGCTCATTTAAAACTTATCGAGCTCGAGCTCGAGCCCACTTGCTTGTTCGAGCTCGAGTCAAATCGAGCACGCGAACAACTCAAATCAATATCGAACTCGAGTTTTAACGACCCGAGCTCGAGCTTAGACATTTTTTAAAGAAAAATATGGTCTTAACGAGCTTATCGAGCCGAATTCGAGCTTATCGGGCCGAGTTCGAGCCGTTCGAAAACAAAAAATCAATTTTAATGAGTTTATCGAGCCGAACTCGAGCTTTTAACGAGCTAAACAAGCCAAACACGGTCGGCTCGATAACAAAAACGAGTTTGACAATCGGTTCGAGCTCGACTCGAGCTCGAGATTTCACGAGCCAAGCACGAGCCGAGCTCGAGCCAGCTCGGTTCGTATATCAGCCCTAACTCTGGCAAACTTGGATGAGTACGTAACTGGGATGGAAGAGATGGCACATGGGGATAGTGGTGGATAAGACACTAACGCCAAAATAAATCGGATGGGGAAAGGAAACCAAACCCATATGATCATTAGAATTAGATTTAGATTTAGATTTAGATTTAGATTTAGATTTAGATTAGATACACCACTCACATAATTCTAAAGTAGGGCATACTGTACAAAATATGGAGATCCATATAGATTAGGATATCAAAGGAGAAAACTATAAATTTATATATTTCGGTTCATCTACAGATTTGCTGGGATTTATTTTGGTCAATTTTATTATTATACTATGAGTTTCACTCATTTTTGCAATAAAAAAACATCCCATTTTTTACCCCTTTATTTAGATAAATAATACTGATTCAAAAAATTAAACTTTTTCACTGATCCAATCTTTAACTCGAGAGGATTTGAAATCCATCTCAAATTAATTGAATATCGGCCACTAACTAATTAGTTACTATTGTTGGTGATTTTAGTGTCATCAACGATTTTATGTAGTTGTGATTTACTAGAGACCAATGCGATTTTATATTAGGCACGGATACGAGTAAGGGAAAGTGTGGAGTACACACTCGTTTGAGTTAATATGTTTTCGACCACGATAAAGAAGCAGGGGTCAAGGGGGCGCAGCCCCCTTGCGGGGTCAAGGGGCAGCGCCCCTTGTTGGTACTCCAATTGATTCCCGCCAGTTTTTCCCGCAACTCCAAAGGACACTACTGTTGGCTAACATGTATAGTGTTTGATGCCAACAGTCATATCTGATCCTTCTTCCCATCTGTTTATAAAACAGATTTTGGTCTCATCATGTTTCTTTAACGAAACGAAAAAACCCTAATAATTCTCTAAGTTTCGATCTGTTTTCTTTTGCCTAGATTCAGATTGTTTTTTATTGTCTTATCCCAATAAGGATTTCGTAGGCAATAAGGGTCGAAATACTTTATTCGGAAATCGATTTGTACGCGATTCGATCAAATATCCAGGATTATCAATTACCCTAACCCCAAAAATTCTAACAACTGTCCCCCAAAGGAGTGGCCAAGTGGTAAAGCCAAGCTTCACCCTCACTGAGCGCTAGGGTTCGATCCCTCTCCCCGCCTCCTTATGGCGTGGACATTGTCAAAAAAAATAAATAATAAAATAATCTAATTAGCTACTACCTCCGTACTGTCTGAAAAAAGAAATCAAATAGTATACTTTTAACTATAAAAAATTGCTAAAAAAACATTCATTCTAATTTTAGTAGAGAGGTAGCAATTAAAAGTCATTTTAATATAGAGCTAGTGATTACTCCCTCCGTCTTAAAATAGATGTCGTTTTGAAGTGTTTAACATATATTAAGAAATGTCATTAATGCATGAGAAGAAGTCTCAAATACCCCTATAATAATTCAACTACATGGGCAATTAAATGGTTAGGTAAGAGATAGTTCAATATCATTATTAAGGGTATTATTGGTATAGAGCAATAAAAAAAACTTTAAAAATAGTAAAACGATAAGTATTTTGAGACAAAAATTAACTCCCAAAACAATATCTATTTTATTTTAAGACGGAGGGAGTATATATATGAGACGTTAGCTCCAAGTCCGGGACGAGACATACCATCCGTATGTTTTGGGGTAAGATCAGAAAACTGGTGCTCTGCGATTGTCGTTTACTCAATGTTTAGTCCATGTGGGACCCACACACAAAGGAGAATGGATTTAACAAAGAATTGGTCTCCTTAATTGATTGAGATTAGTCAAGAATTGGCAGACAAACCAAAGTCATTTAGCGCCTAAAAAAAGGCAATCTGATTTTGATGCCCACATGCAAGATTTGGAAAACATAAGATCTCCTCAATTTCTATATTAATTTATTTGTTGACTCTACATTTTTTTTTTTTTTTTTTTTTTGGCTTGATGACTTCTCACACTTTTGTTTGGTCATATCTTTTTGTTTTTTGGTTTGCAATTTGCACCTTTGTGCTTTGATATCAATATTGTACTCCCCTCTGTCCCGCCCGATTTAGGATTTTTGGTCAAGCAATTTATACTTTGACCAACAATTTGAACAAAAATAATTATCTTAATGAGAAACTAAAAATAATTATTTAGTTGATTATTAATCGTGATACAATAACAAGTTTTAAATTTTTATCAGCATCATTATATTTTTTCAAATATTTGGTCAAAGTATAAATTATTTGACAAAAAAAATCCTAAATCGGGTGGGACGGAGGGAGTGTGTGTTTTCATGGGTCTTCTCAACTTAAGAAATTAACTTTCTTTCAAAAAAAAAAGAAAAAAGAAATTAACTTCTTAAAACATCTTCGTATACTACCTTCAACTTTTTTTAAAATTTGATTTTTCTAAAGAAAAATAATTTTAGAGTGAGTCTTGTGAAAGGAAAAACGTGTTTTTCAAAGACGTTGGACATTATTATTCAAAATAAGGGGTGGCATATTCGTAAATACTGGCAACCATGATAAATGCCTAGTGTTAATATTACAAATAGCCAGTGATTTCATACTGGCGTTTTATAAACATGAAACTGACACTTTTCTTAAGTGCCAGTGATAATGTTAAAAATTGCCAGTGAGTACACTGACACTTTTTTACATTGATACTGACACTTATTAAAAGTGCCAGTGGTAGTGTTAATAATTGCCCGCCATTACACTGACACTTTTTAACATTGATACTGACACTTATTAAAAACTGTCAGTGTTAGTGTCAATAAGTGCCAGTGTACGTGTGCTGGCACTTTTTTACTCAATCACTGGCACTTCCGATCGGCGCACAACAACTTCCCGTTAATTACAAAAATGCCACCGCGCCAAACTTAAAAACACGTTTTACGCCCCCTTAACGTAAAACACGTTTTTTTCCCAATTTTTCACTTAATTTTATATTATTGATGATGTTCATTGGTATTGGAAAAATTGCTATAAATAAAAGTTTTGACCAGTATTTGAGTTAGGTCTACAGTACTAGTATACGGTAAGATATGCATTCAGATTCATGTTACATTCGCATTCCGATAAAAGTTTTACCTAAATCGTGATATTATGTACTCTCTCCGTCCTAAAATAATTTTTACAATTTTTTTTATTATTGTGAATAAACTTTGAGCAATAATTTTAGGTTGATTTAATTATACTAATGAAAATTTAAAACTTTTTATTAAAACACCATCAATAGTAATATCAATAGCAAGTTTTAGATTGTCATTTAAATTATTAAATCAACCTAAAAATATTACTCAAAATTCTTTCGTGCCGATTTTTTTTTGAAGTTTATTTTGGGACGGAAGAGTACAAAGTGACCCTAATCTAACATTGGTGTCTCATTTTATGTACAACTGATATGCCACAGTGATACAACTTTCCATCATAATCCAATATGGTTTATGGGTTTGCTGTAATTATAATACTCTGACTGTTTCAGAAAAAGAGAACCTTTTTTTTTTTTTTTTATCTGGATTAAAAAGATAAACATAAAACAGTAAAGGTAAATTAAAAACATAAATTTATATTGTTCACTAACTATGTGGCTACTACCCCAAGTAAAAAGAGAACAAATATTATTATGTACACAACATTTAGATTACAGATTATCGTCTGGTAATAGAGATAGTAGTGTATAGTTCACACCAAAGGGTGTGGGCGAGTTTTATTGAAAGGTGTTCATTATTCATTATTATTGGTGGTGGAGTAGACGTTGTGAGTATGAACTTTGACCAATAATTGGTGACGATCTAATCATTCTAGTAAAATTTTAAAAATTGTAATTGATAAATCATTAAGTGATTCATCAATAACAATTTTTAAAATTTCATTGTGATAATTAAATTGACACCTATGTTTGTTCAAAAATTATTTTTATTGACCATAAAAAGTCAAACAAAGACTATCTTTCTAAGACAGAGGAAGGGATAATATATTTTGTTTTGTTTGATGGAGTAATTAAATTAGATGGAGTAGTTAAAATGGTGGGGGCCTTTCCTTCCCTTGATGGAAGGAGGGAAAAAATGAAATGAGAGAAGGGAGTTGGTCATAGGATTTCGAACCGCTGCACCCTAGTTTGCTCTATTTAATGGTTTCGATTGAAGTTACCTTATTTTAGCTTCACCCAACGGTTGAGATGTGTCCGAGCTCGGTGGGACCCACAAAAATTGAAATCATCTTAGCCGAACACCCAAACCGCTCGCTTATGAGACCTTGATCGAAGCCGTTGAATGGAGGGGTGGAGCGGTTCCGGGTCCGTCAGTCATAATTGTCGCTTTTCATCTAACAATACAATGGTAATCTCCGTGACCAATTGCGTCCCTCCATTATTTCCTTTCCTTCCGTAAGTAACACTGTCAAAAGAAGAAAAAGCGCACCAAATTCCAAAAACCCCACCCACGATAAAAGCACACATACCGCAATCAAAGGCCTTCCCTCTCTCTCTCTCTCTTTACAAATTTCTTTTTTCTCCTTGCCTTCTTCACTCTTACCCGCAACTCTCGGCGCTCTCTTCCTGGTATGAACTTCTCTTCTGCTACTTTAACTCCATTTTCTTTCTTCATCTATGTGTTTTTGATTGTGTTTTTGATTGCACATTCTGCAATTTGAACATCTGTTTTTAGTTTTGGTGGTGTATTTCTCATTTGGGATTTTTATCGAGCATGTCTTGTGCGTGCTGTTAAATAATGGCTCATTGCCTTTTAATTGTGTTCAATTGAACGAGTAAGATTTACTGTGCTCTTCTTTGTAGCTTGGAATTTGAAAGAGTTCATAAATTCAATCTGTATTTATTTATTTTGCTTGAATTCTTGGATTTATTGTTGGCAGTAAGATGCAAATAGTGATTTGATAATACGGATGCTGCATTTTAAATTTTACATCTTTATGTGGATATTTATCTGTTTTTTGGGACTTTGAGGTGGCCATTGAAACAGTGTCGGAGCCAGAAATTTTCGCCAATCGGGGCAAACATCACACAACAACAAAAAATTGAACTGTATTTTTGTCAATGGGGGCACAATTATTATCTTTATCTCAAAGGGGGCAAATTTCAACACATTGCACTAAACCTCCAATTTTTTGTAAATTTTGCACTAGTAAATTTTTATTTTTTAAAAATCAATGGGGGGTAATTGCCCCCTTTGGGCCCAAGGTAGCTCCGCCACTGCATTGAAAGAATGGTTCATCTTCAATTTTCTTTACTCCTTTCGTGCCTGAATATTCTTTACAGTTGTTGGGTACTGAGATAATGACCTTGTAGGAATGTAAATTATGGAGTAGTAGTATGCTAATGTGTATGAGTACCTGATACACTTTGAAAAAAAATATCGGGTAAATTCAACCAATTTGTGAGTAATCTGGTCTCCTTCTCAAGACCCACTGGTGTTTTAGATATCTCGTCCCGAATGACCTTACTCAAATATGACTAGAAGTTTCAGCTTATTCTGTCTCCTCTGTTTTCTCAGAAACCAACGGGAAGTTGTATTTTGGTGATTACAACTTGTGGATTTTGCTTAAAGTTTGACATTTACAAAGAAAAATATGTGCTTCAAAGTTTTCCTTATTGTTACTAATATAAACGTATGCAATTAAATGGCTGAGAGAGGAAGCCGAAGTAACTTAGTATTTCTGTTGTTGGTTTTCATTCTAAGAAGATATGCATTTGATGAAATAAGTGTATTAATAACTTGTTTTCCTTTGTCAGTATATTATTTCTGGTTCATCAACTTTTGGTGAATTCTGGTGACTTGAAGCAAAGAGAAATCAGTAGAAATTACGATGGATAAGAAGCAACTAGATTTCAATGCTCCTTTTCTATCTGTTCGACGTTTATCCACAGCTTCAGTCGATTCAGATGCTAAGCATAATGAAAAATCGAAATTAAACAGACGGCAATCTCTTCCTATAAAGAAATCAGACTGGGAGTTAGAAGAGGTGACCAAACCAGTTGCAGTCCCTTTTCAGTGGGAACATATTCCTGGGAGAGCTAAGGATGAAAAGGGTTCCACCCATCACACTCCAAATGGACATTTTTCAAACTCTCCAAAGACTCCTCCAGGAAGGCAAATAGATATTGCGCAACAAATTTTAGAAGAAGATCTTGAAAGGCTATATAATTTTGGTCCCCGGACTGGAGCATCGCCTTTAAATGAAGATAGGAATGCTAGAGAGGTCTATCATCTGGAAAGCGAGGAGGATGATGCTTATTCTGATGCACTTGAATCATTGTCACCAACACAGTCTTTCTCCTGGAGATGTAGTGACAGTGGTAAAAGTAGCATTGATGATCTAGACAGAAAGTCTTCTAGAACTTTCTGTTCGGACCCACAAACTCGAGATTATATGATGAGTCGGTTCTTACCTGCCGCTAAGGCTATGATTTTGGAAACTCCTCAGTATGTTACAAAGAAGCCTGCTCCGGTAATGGAACCCCCCAAGTATGTTAAGAAAGTGTATAGTGGGGAATTAAGGCCTTTACTTGAAAAAATCAGATCAAGCCCCGTATCACCTTATAAGCAAACTAGACAGAATGATGAAAAAAGAGATGAAGCTGATGGTACTAAAAAGAAATCTGGGAAAGCTTTTGGATTTTTCCCTCGATTGTGCATCAAGAAATCGTTAAGCCTTTTAAACCCAATGCCAAGTTCAAAATCAAAGCTTCAAACTCAACCTCCCATCTCTTCGTCTGGCGAGCTCAAAAGATTGGCTAGAACTTCTTATAGTGGACCTATAACTCCAACTTTTGAGAAGGTAGCTTCATCAGTGGACTTATTACATATATAAACACACACACACACACCCCTGTATGCATTTTATTTATCTGATCTCATTTTTTCCTGAAAATTTTATCATTGCAGCACACTTCAGATGCGGCTTACAGGAAAAGACCTGTTTTTCGATCACGTGAGTTTGGAATTGAGAATAACCTGACCGGGAAATCAAATCAATTCTATCACTCTGGTGAAATCTTGATGACAAGTCGGCCCTCATCCAACAGGGTTTCCACAGGTGGGCGTAGTATATCTCCATACCGTAACGAGACACCTCGTTCTCCATTTCATGATGGAGCGACATTTCTTGGTGTACCAAAGGTTATTCCGAGTTTCGAAGCTAAAAATACTTATTCAATGAACAAAAATGGCAATTTTTCTTTCCGTCAGTCTGATAACCAAGGGTTTGGCACGGCAAGTCCAGTAGCTGAGAAGACTGTCTACGTAGATTCAGTAACCAGAGTAGAAACTCCAAGGAATTTGGTATCTTCAAAAACCTTTGTGCCCTTGAAACCCCCTAGAGAGACCTTAGTGAAATCCAGAGTAATAGATTCTTCTGCCAAGAATATAAGAAACACCCATAATCTGAATGCAGGGAATATGGCAAGACCTAAAGCCTTTGGTTCTTTTGATGTTGTGCCGCCTTCTGATTATGGAACTAAACATAAAACCCGAGAATACAGAAATCAGGGCTTGAAAGTGGACCAAAAGTTTGAAGATGAGGTCAGATCCTTGGAACGCGCAATAATAGCTTTAAATGAAGACGTAGATGATACAAGGGAAGATGATGATCAAAGAGGAACTGTTGTTTCTGGGAATCTGCAATCTCCTCAACTGGCCCCACCTTTACCCAAATCGCCCTCTGAATCTTGGCTGTGGCGTACAATTTCTTTGCGTAATCCATTTCCGAAGAAACAGGTTGAGACAACTTCCACAGCTGATGCCAAGTGGGAGATCATTGTGAAATCTTCTAATGTGCATCATGATCACGTTCGCTGGTCTGAGGTAATTAAATCTTGTTTACATTTTAGCTCCAATCAAGGATTTTGCCATTGATTTGTAAGGAAATGATTTGATCACGCCCATTATAATTAAACTTTGTCTTGCTCCATCTTTCAGGAACTGCTTCCTCATGTTTCTCAGCTCTCAAAGAGTTAGGGGCAGGGAGGATTTTGTTGAAGGTATGCCTACTGTTTCTTGCATATGGTTAACAATACTTGATAAAGTGCCTCACCTTCTTTCGCAACAGCAGTTTGAGTTATAATCAACGTGATGAGTGATTTTTGCATACTCAGTCTCACGTTCATAGATAGTGCCTTTCTTGTCGTGATTTTTTCGCCCTATACGAAACTAGAGCATCCATGATGGAGAAATATAAGGCTTTTATTTTGGTTCTAATGAGATGATTTATGATTCATGTCGTGAAAGAGAAGATGTGTCGCTTACTCTGTTGTGTGCATTAATTGAACAATCCGACTTTTATGAACAAAAACCAGTAACAGACTTGCGATCACAGTAAGCCTTCAAAACATTCTTGGATGAAAAGAACAAACTCGTACAGGAGAGACATTGACATATCTTACTACTCTGTCAAGGCCTTTCAAATGAGGCATGAACAAACTGACTTAAGGATATGTGCTCCATTTGATTCAAATGATAACCAGAAGCTATAACTGAAGATTTGCTATGGCAACACAGGAGCAGTAAGAGAATGCATTAATTGCAATCAAGTAAAAGTTTATAAATCTTAACCAACTTCAGCAACAAGGCAGAATAGCTAAAGAACAAGCCTATGACTATTAGCATACACGTCGATAATTACTTCTACCACAAAGTCACATATATTCCAAAATTACTCATCGTCCACCTTCGACTTCTTTTTCTTCTTCTTACCTTCACTAGCAAAGGAAAGAGCATCCGTTTCTTCATCTTTGCTCTTCTTTTTCTTTGCACTTCCGTCCTCCTCTCTGTTGATTCCATTCACACCGTTTGTCTTTGCTGCAGGTTGGTTCTCATCGTTCTCCGTCCCCTCTTCCAACTTTCGCTTCTCTTTTTTCTTCTTCTTCTTCTTCTCAGATTTGGCATCTCCGTTTGAAATGCCAGCCTCCTTCTCTGCCATTGGTTCATCTTCTGCATCATCGCCTTTGGACTTCTTCTTGCTTTTCTTTGATGAGACTGGTTCGGTAGGTGCTTTATCCACCACGTCCATTTCTGTATCTGCATATGGAATAACAAGGAAACATCGTAAGATGAGCTAAACCCACTATAATATGAACGTTAAATGATATCCACCCCTTATAAACTCAGATTATTTTCCAAGGTTATTAAAAAGCATATACTTCCTCCATCCCTAAATGAATGTTCATTATTAAGAAATGTTTGTCCGAAATGAATGTTTTTTTTTTTTTTCAAATAAATTTGTCCCTAAATGTCTCGACTCATTTTCTTTTTCAAGTTACTTCATGATTGTAAACAAATACGAACCAAATGCTGATCAAGTTCAACAAAAGAGTTCCTAGGTTACCTTCATTTCCAACAACTTCTATAGCTGACTTCATCACGTCGATGTTTTTCCTTGGTGCAACACCCTTGTCATAAAAGTCAAGACGCTCCTCAACTTGTTCACGAAGTTTCTCTCCAAATGAGGTGGTACTTTTATCTGTATTCAAAAAAGAAAATGTTATAAACAAGTTCAGCATCTGCAAGACTACACATTTCCACATATGGAGAAGCGTGACTTACCTAAGAAGCAGTCGATGCGTGAAGCAATAGAGCACTTGTTTGCTAGATATCGAGCCATTCGACCTTTGTTTTTTGTAGATGCCCGTCCAATAAAAGACGAGTGGAAAATTAGACCATATTTTGGTGTATTCCCTTTTGTTTTCAAAGCCCTGAATCCAAAACAATTAACAACTGCCGTTCAGAATGGTATATATGGAGGTACATGATATTACAGATTACACCAAACATTAGCACCTACAGCCTAATGCAGAACCAGAGTAAAAGTTGGCTAAAGAGCTGAACAAGACATAGTACATAAAAAGTACTCCCGTCTCAAAATGATCTTCCCATTTGACTATTCAAACTTTTAAAGAATATGAACACTTGCTTCACTACCATGTTTTGTTCTTTTTGGGACAACGAGAAATGGCGAATGGGAAGATCATTTTGGGACAGATGGAGTATGTTTGTTGTAATTGAAATTTCAAGAGAGGACCTGAAAAGGGCCTTCTCAGCACCGAGGATTTGAAGGGTAGACGACGGGCATTTTGCCAGATTTGTAAGGCTACCAGCATGAGAAATCAAACGAGCTCCAACCACTTCACCAATAAGTGAAGCCAAATTAGGTGCAATGTCATTCATTTTAGTAACAAGATAATCATAAAGCTTCCTCCTGTACTCAGCAAGATCCATCACCCTCTGTGCAAACTGCTTAACATTTATCAAGTCAACCGGTGACAAATCCTGTCCTGAAAAACATAAACTCTTCCTCAATACGTGATTGCATATTAATACATTCACAAAATTAGAGGAAATATTTTACCCATGGACGCTTTGGCAGCTTCAACGACTTCTTTTGCTTTATCCTCATCTCCCAGTATGTCAGTTAAACCAGGAATTTTTTCTTCAGACAACTCTGCCTTGTCCTCTATATAGTAGGCAAGTTTGGCATAAAGATAGTTGTCGTTGACAATCTTTACCAACTCAGGAAAATGCCAAGAGTACCACTCCCTGCAGAAAACCACAAATTTGCAAGCAAGTTTCATGACGCTAGCAGAAAGGCTATAATTTCTCACTTTGTAATAAGAAAAGCAAACTCATAATGATGGTTACCAAAAAAAAAAAACTGACTTGGACTAACACAACATTAATCTGAGAAGTAAAGAAAGTGAAAGCACGGACCTGACTCTCATTGAAAAAGAATTCACATCTTTGTCAAGAGTATCGAGAAGGAAGATTGCTTGGATAACCATATTGTCAACACGGTTGACATTTAGTTTGACCTTTGCCCTGCTGTAACTGTGGCCCAGACCAAGCTGGGCTTTCTCCAAATCACCAGGCTGTTACAAGTTCAAAAAATAAGAGAACATGTTTAGTATTTAGAGGATTTTAAAAGATAAATATAACTAAGTAAAGCAACAACTAGGCTGAGAAAATACATATACATACAAAAGTTATACAAACTAAAGAAACTAAAACATACCTTGAGGTTCTCAATGAACCTATCAAAATGCAAACGAACACCACGAAGAAGTTCAAGAACAGACTCATTACTTTGGCAAGGAATCTTAGTCTCTTCGAAAATATGTGAACCAAGTTTAGGCTCTGCTAATCCTAAACTAAACTTAGGCTTCTTGCCCTCCTTAACTTTAGGAAGGCTAAGCTCCAAAAAGTTCCTCAATTCATCTGTCATTTGCCCTGAAATCCAGATAAATAGATGAAAAATAAAAAAAAAAAAACCGTATGCCGCTCCTAGGAAATTAATAGTTCCCAAACTAATGGTAGATTCACCATTTGTTGTGATCAAAATCCTTTTAAATATGGAAAATCTTTAAACATAAGGAATTACGGATTTTATTGTTTCAGTAGCAAATATTATTTATTTACGCCCTTCGTCCTAGAAAGATGTTTCAATTTCACCAATTAGTTTGTCCCAAAAAGATGTTCTCATTTACATAATTTAATTACTAAAACCATTGAACTTCCTACACTATCCTTGTGACAAAAATGTGTACTCGTTAATAACTAAAGTTGTGAGTGTAACATTAACTTTCATCAAGGGTAATCTTAGAAATGTAAACACATCACTAAAAACTTTGAATAGTCAAATGGGAACATCATTTTGAAACGGAGTGAGTATTATTTATGGAGGATGATGGAAGGTCTACCCACTTTCTATTTTCCTTCTATATTCCTGTGAACCGTTAAGCACTTATGTGAGCATCTTGCAATTTCATTAAGCTTAAGCTTTCAGCCGAGCAAAAGACAAGTTACCGATAAATGATATAAACTGCATCTAGCTTACGAGTACATGTTACAAATATGGAACAGGGGAAAGGTACTAAGAACAAAGCTATAACCAAACTTAATATGTTTACATGTTATCGCCCTTCCTCACAACACTTCTGCAAAACGGAAGTCATACTACAATCTGCCCTAAATTTGGATGAAAATCAACCAGAGACAGCTTTCTTCTCCAGTTCCCGATTACTCTGTTATCACTCCATTTCAATGGCTTTTGAACTAATACTAACTTTGCTTGCATGTTTTGAAAATCTTCGAGACGGGTTAGTTAATAAAATTTCTTGCATTGCATACGTTTTGCTTTGTTACCGACCCAAATTTGTAGCTTCTTGATACGAAATCGAAAAATAATCAAACTGGAACCTAAAATTAACACAAACCCAACAACTTTTCAATTGCTTGCAACATTAAACATCAAAATTCCAAGAATATTAATGTCCACAAACAAATCGGGAGTGAGAACGACTGCAAAAAGACAGTACCTCTCTCTCTCTCTGCATGTCACAAACAGAAAGAGAAAGAAAAACATGACCCACAATTACATACCCAATCGGAGAAAAGATGGATACCTTCGGATACAGCATTGCATTGATTGAGGGCATCAAGAGCAGAGTCAAATGGGTTAAAAGCGGCGAGCTTAACAACCTTCCCGAACCTATTCAGATCAGCTATGGAGTTTCGAAGCGCCTCTGTGTTGCCGGCAATCTCATCGTAGCCGTGTGCCTCAAACAAACTGTAACCTGAAGCCGATTCGTATAGCAGAAACAGCGTCATTGCACAACTGAGAGCAAACACAGTAGAACCCTAGAAACTAAATTAAGGGTTTAGGGTTTTGGAGAGGGGTTTTTTTTAATTTAGTAGAACGATGATGAGTACAAATGTATGGGCTTTGGGTCCTAAAAGTTTAGAACTCGATTAGGCTTGCACTTGGGCCCTTTTCTAAGTTTGGTCTTTTTCTTCCTTTTGTTTCTTTAATCTAACTACGATATAATCTGGCCCCAAATCTATATATATATATTAAAGTTGGCCAAAAGAGCTATGGTATTGACATGTGGACAAACAATGGAGAAAACTTGCATTTGGAGAAGCCACATCAACAACATACTAATAAATAAGTGACTTTTCATTTTCTTTTCATTAGCTAATACTATTAGCTAATAATAATTGTTACTAAAAAGGGTAACTATAATAGTTAACTATTATAGTAACTATTACTATTATTAGTAATAGTTAACCATTATAGTTAACTATTACTCTTATTAGTAATAGTTACTATTATAGTTAACTATATTAGTTAACTATTACTATTAATAGTATTAGTTAACAATATTAGTTACAATACAAGTTAAATATTACTATTAATAGTATTAGTTAACTATAATAGTTACTATTATAGTTAACTATATTAGTTAAATATTACTACTAATAGTATTAGTTACTACTATATTAGTTAATTATTACTATTAATAGTATTAGTTAACTATAATAGTTACTATATAGCTAATTATTATTATTAATAGTATTATTTAACCATAATAGTTACTTTATAAGTTATTTTTTACTATTAATAGTATTGGTTAACTATAATAGGCTACATACATTAACTATTATTATTAGTAGTAGATTATAATAGTTATTATATAAGTTAGATTATTAATTTTTAATATTAATTAATCATAATAGTTACTATATCAATTAACTATTACTATTAATAATATTATTTTATTATAATAATTATATTAATAATTATTATTATATAGACTAATCATTGCTATTAATATATACTCCCTCCGTCCCACCTCACTTGAGATTTATTTCTATTTTGGTCCGTCTCACTTCACTTGAGACTTCCCAAAATGGTAATTTTTTTATAATTTTATATTCAATCTACCCCACCCACTCATTCTCTCTCTCCACTTTCCACCACACATTTCATTCAACCAACCTACTATTAACCCCACTCATTCTCTCTCTTCATTTTCTACCACACATTTTCCTTATTTTATTTTTTTTCCTTAGTTATTGTGCCCACCTCTTAGGTCTCAAGTGAGGTGGGACGGAGGGAGTATATATTAACTATTACTATCAATGGTATTAATTAATTATAATAGTTATTATAATAATAGTAATCATATAGATTAATTTTTATTATTAATAGTATTAGTTAAAATGATGATTACTATATCAATTAACTATAGTTAAAAGACATAGTATTGGTTTCCGTGCAGAGCACGAGTTACCCGCTAGTGTAATAGTAATACTAATAGTTGTACCCCAAAGACAATGATACACATAGTGAAAACTCAAAGGAAAAACTCATAGTGAAACACTTTAAACCGTTGGATGAGTTTTTATTAGCGGGGCTCACAAACATTTATTACAATCCAACGGATTACAGTATTTCACTATGAGTTTTCCCTTTGAGTTTTCACTATACATATCATTATCCAAAAATATATATTCAATCTGTTCCGCTTTAAGGTACTTACTTTTCTTTTTCTTTTTAGTATGTCCTAAATTAAGGTTTTTACTTTACTTTATTACGTAAAATGGAAAATGAGAGTCACTTGTCATTCCCACAACAAAAACTCTCTTCCCACTTTCTCTCACTTACTTTAGTTTTCACTAACAACATTTACTTTTTCTCAAAGTAAGAACCTTATGGGACGAGGGAGTATGTGGAATTTTTTTTCTTTTTGAAATATATATATAAACTAGACATTTAGCTTAATAGTACATGTTATATATATATATATATATTCCCTCCGTCCCATCCAAAATAGGATTTTGGTAAACTTGACTTTTCTTTTGAAGAAAATATAATATTCCAAATAAAAATTTAAAAATTGTTATTATATCACAATTAATAATACCCTCAATAACAATTTTAAAATTTATATTAGGATAATTATTTCTTATTTAAATTACATGGTCAAAGTATTAAAAAAGTTACCAAAAAAAGTTACCAAAATCCTATTTCGGATGGGACAAATGGAGTATATATATATGGATTTTTAGCGCTTTAGAATTGTTAATATAGAAGTAAAAATGGTTGACTTAACATGTACTCCCTCCGGTCCCAAATATAAGCAAAAATAACTAAAATCACGCCTATTAAGAAAGTAGTTAAGTTAGTTAATTGTCTTGATTTTATAATAAAAACATGTTAAAATTACTAATATATCCTCATATTAAATGTGTAATAAATGTGCACTTGTATTTGAAAATGAATAATTAAATAGGGGCAGTTTTGGAAAGAGTGTATTAAATAGTCTTGAAATCCCTTAGAGTTGCTTATATTTAGGTCAAAAAAAAAACACTTTTGTTACTTATAATTGAGTCCGGAGGGAGTAATGTAATTGGGCCATAATACTTACTCTCTCCGGTCCAAATAACCGTCATTTTAGCATTTTTCACATATTTAAGAAATGCAATTATTACTCCAGTTTAATGATTAAAGTACCAAATTTACCCTTATTTATTATCACCCTCACCTACATTTCTCCTCACAAACAACACAATCAATTAATAACAACTTCTTCCAATGTAGGGATAAGAGAGTAATTTGAACCCAAAATGACAATTATTTTGAACCAAATTTTTGGTTCAAAAGTGACATATATTTTGGACCAGATGGAGTACTACCTATTATCTATGTGTATGTCTTACGGTAAAAAAAAAAAGAAGCCAAACCTCACCCTCGGTGAGCGCTAGGGTTCGATCCTTCTCCTCGCCTCCTTCTGGCGTGGACATCTTAAAAAAAAAAAAAAAAAAAAAAGTTAAAACCGCATGTCCAACGGCGTGTCAGGTTAGAGTTTTAAGTGACAGACTAAGGCTCGATGATAAAAGCTCATCCAACGGATTAGAGAGTTTCACTATATTCCATCTCAATAATAAATGTGGGATTTAGTTAAAAAATTTGCCCTACACAAATAATACTATTGTCTAATTCCCAAAGACCACTGGACCGTACGTATTTGGGCGAGAGCAGCGAACATGTAAGTGGAAGGCACGTTGACGAGCCTGAAGTGAAGAGGGCCTGGTCAACAATTTTGAAAGTCTCCGAATATTTTGGACGTCCGGGCCCCACCACCAATCAATGAAACAATGCCACATGCGATACGGGTAGTTAACGGGTATCTCCCGCCGGCGCCAAGACGTGCCATGGGGCCACAGTTTTGAAAACTTATTTCTCTTTATACTTTGCTTATTACTCCCTCCGTCCCATTGAGAGTGAGACTAGATGAGTGGGCACGATATTTAAGATAAAGTGATATATATGTGGTAAAAAATGAAGAGAGAGAATGAGTGGGGTAAATAGTGGTGTTGGTTGAATAAAATGAGTGGTGGAAAATGAAGAGAGAGAATGAGTGAGGTTAAATAGTAGGGAATGATGAATATAAGTATATTAAAACATTTCCATTTTAGGTAGTCTCACTTTAAGTGGGACGACCCAAAAGGAAAGAAGTCTCACTTCTAGTGGGACGGAGGGAGTATTTTCTTTGAGGAATTATAGTACTACATCTTTACATC
The DNA here is from genome assembly GCA_026119855.1 of Campanula takesimana. Lineage (NCBI taxonomy): Eukaryota > Viridiplantae > Streptophyta > Magnoliopsida > Asterales > Campanulaceae > Campanula > Campanula takesimana. The sequence continues at coordinate 123,768 of JAOWBW010001742.1, read as the reverse complement.
TGAACTTAAATGAGTGTTCAAAATTCATTTTAAAGGATATAATTTCTTGTACAATTTGGTGGCAAAATTCATATATTGTAATCCTCTTTACAAATGTTTAGTTTTTGCAAATATAAAGAGACAGGTAAAAAAAATTCGAAAAAAAATATTTAGGGACAAAGTTATGATCAAAATGGACATTCATTTTGAGACAAAAAATTCCTAAAAATAGACACTTATTTAGGGACAGAGGGAGTAATAATTTTTAAAGCAAATAAAAAAAAAACTTTTACATTACTAGTATAAGAAAATTTTAACCAAATTTTAAAAAATTAAAGCACCTGATTATGATTATATTAGAGTAAATATTTTTATATGGAACGATTTGAAATTATCCAATAGCTTTTTATTTTTATTATTTTGAAAAGTCAATGCTCCCTCCGTCCCAGCACAAGTGAGACTTCTTTCCTTTTTAGGCTGTCCCACTAAAAGTGAGACCGCCCAAAATGAAAATGTTTCAACTCCACTCATTCTCTATCTTCATTTTCCACCACTCAGTTTATTCAACCAACACTAATATTTATCCCACTCATTCTCTCTCTTCATTTTCCACCACTCAATTTATCCAACTAACACTACTATTTACTCCACTCATTCTCTCTTTTCATTTTCTACCACACATTTACTAGTTTGTCTTAATTAGTGTGCAAACCCCTCTAGTCCTACTTGTGTTGGGACGGATGGAGTATTTGATAGTTAAAATCAATATACTATTATTATTTGGCAAATTTGAATAAAATGTTAGCTAACCAGCTAAATATTTTGATAAGAATATAGCAGTTCTAACTCATTTCCAATTTAAATTTTAAACAAGTAAACAGTAAATATGTTAGTTTTAAATTTTAATTGACTATCAGACATTGTAGAGTTATAAATCTATAAATGATAGATACAATATTTTTTTAAGAGTATAAATCGTTAAACATGTCAATCCTTTTCCTAATATATTTATATTAATTCTTTTCATTTCATTTTGAAAGAAACTCTTCAATTAAGATGTAGTAAGATGAGAACTACACAATTGGACTGTATGACAATGTTAATTATGCAGCTACTTTCATAAAATAATTAGCGACTTATGAAACTTTTTACTACCAAAATTACAGATAATACAATGTAAGTACTCCGTATTAGTTAGTAACACAACATTCACATCGATTATCAAATAGTGCAACATACTTCCTTTTTAACTTACGACGACGAAAAAATATTAACGAATTCGCTGACGTGGCACATGTCAGATCCACATTAGCGGCTTTGTTAATTTTTTGACTCCGTAAATTAAAACAAATGTACGTTGCATTATTTGATAAAGTATGTGAAAGTACGTTCTCTCTGTCTGTCACTAACAACTGCATTGCATTATATAAAAAACTGAAAATACGTTCCACATATAAATTAACTGGCCACTATTTTAGCTCGTGTTACGATAAATTAAAATGTAACTACTACTCCCTCCGTCCCTATTTACCTTACAAAAATGAGGCTTTGCACAAAAATTAAGAAAATGATTGTAAAGTTAATGTGTTGTGAGTGTAGATAGTTGAGTGGGAGAGAGAAAGTGGGTAGAGAAAAGTAAGTGGATAGTTGTTGTGAGTATGACAAGTGGGTCCCACTATTTAAAAATGTTTAAAAGTTTCATTTTTGGGATTTTGTAATATAAATAGGGACACAAAAAATGGTAATTTTTGTAAGGTAAACAGGACGGAGGGAGTATACTACATATAATCTCACACTTGAAAAAAGGTAACATATTATTATAGCATAAATTTGAAAAACATACAGTAAGATAAAATTTGAATATGGTGTGGGAGTGCTAACCAACCATTGGAAAAAAAATAAAATAGAGAAAAGAGGACAATGTTTGTTAGTTGTGAGCGTTGTTGGGGGAGGGGGGTGATCCCTGGTGTAGAGGGTTAGAGAGAGAGAAACAACCAACAGTTTTAGAGAGAGAAACAGCGCAGAGAAGAGAGAGAGAGAGAAAAAAAAACACCCTTTCAGAAAAGATGGTCGAAGAGAGGTTCCTCCTCTGAGATCATCCTGAAAAGGGTTGTCAAGCAATTTATTCAAATTTTCTTTTGAATTTTACCACTCTTTTTTTTTGCAATTTCAAAATATTGATTTTGCAGCGACTGAAAAATTTAATCTTTGATTTCAACGACGACCACCACCACCACCACCTGCATCATCCCCTTCCCCCTCCGCCCACCACCACCACCACCACCCTGCATTGACTGCCCTTTTATCCCTGATTTCTGGTAAGTTTATTGGATTGCGTGCTCTTTGGGGTATTCCATGGCATTTTTCTTTATGCCCTTTTGGTTATTCTTTGAATAAACTTTTTCTTTTGTGGTATGCCTTGTTAAACACTCATGTTTCTAGCTATTTGATGATACCCACATTGTTGATTTTGTGTTTTATTCAAAATTTTCAGAATCTGATTGGAGACAATAATCTGCTGATTCTTTTTTCTCATCAAAGGCAAGACTGGAGGTGTTGTAAGGACTGGTTTTAAATAGCCAGAAATGAGAGACCCAAATTTGTTGATTAGGTCCAAGAGGGCTGGTGAATTTTCTCTTATTTGTAATTTATAGGTGTCTTTTGTTAGGTTAATAGTTTTATTTCTGGTATTGTTGTTGTTATTGTTGATCCCGGAAAAAGTTAAGGAACAATCGAAGCTATCTTTGTTGTTGGTGAGTGATTAATTAGGTTGTCATTATCCGAGTTATTATAACTTGGAAAGGGATTGTCTATACAAGAAAGCTGGCAATTTCATATTGCCACTTGTATAGCGTCCTGGCAGTTGGCAGAAATCGAAGTTGCGTCCACAACATAAGTTTTAACAAGCAATGGGGTGTAGATGGTCGAATTATGGAATGCAGATAACGTGTTTGATTCTTATTTTGGCTCAAGGGTGTTCGTCTCTAAATTCTGAAGGTTTGATTATAATTTGTTCCCATTTCCAAGAATAAAATATTATTTTATCATTTTCTGGACACCTTTCCTTAGATATTGTACTTGGGATGTCATGTTGTAGGTTACGTGTTGTTGGAATTCGAGGCACGAGTGTCTTATGACCCGTTTGGTGCTTTTGATGATTGGAATGCTACTGATGAGAACCCTTGCTCATGGTCGGGTGTTCATTGTGTCGATGGTAAAGTGCAAATATTGTAAGTCTATTTTTTTCCTTTTCATTGTATTACAACTTGTGTTTAATAGCATAAGCCTTAAAGCAATATGTTCAAATTTTCTTATTTTTGTCCTATAAATATTTTCTTCATATTGGCAGCGACAACAATTACTATAAGACAATCTTGTACTCTTTAATGTAGTTTAGGTTTCTAGGTTATCATCAATGGCTGGCTATGATTCTAATCAGTTTTTTTTTTTTTTTTTTTTTTTTTTTTTTTTTTATGTGTGTTTAGAGATCTGCATGAGCTCTCTTTGGAAGGAGTACTGGGACCTGAGATTGGGAACCTAACTCACTGAGAAGTCTGTAAGTATTAAGCTACATTGTGTGATGTGATTTAGATAAGTTCTGTTATTTTAGCTCTTGATTTGCCAAAAGTTCCTCGCCACTAAAATAAGATGGAACGATGCTCAATGGAAATTTATCAGCTGTCATTCATAACTTGTTTTGAAATGGAATCTATGAACGTTACCTCTGAAAAATTACCCTTTAAGAAAACATAGGCTAAGAATCATAATCTTTTTCATCTGAATTGAACAATTGTAAAATTAAATTGGTGTTGGAGTGTGTCTAGAATTTGACAGTTGCAAATACTGAGAAATGTAGTTGGGGTATGTCTTAAATGACACAATTTAGCTAAATCCTTATGTGGTGCCTAGGGAAGTCCAGATGCCTCAAGCAGGTCTATCTATCATATCTAGAGTACTATTTCATAACATGATTAATGAAATTCATGTTGAGACTTTGAAATGCGCTTTTTCTCTCTCTCTCTCTCTCTCTCATCTTTTTTTTTTTTGGGTACTTCACTACGTGTATTGAAAATTGATAAACTGTTATTTTTAGTGTTCATATAGCATGGAGTATTCCAAGGAAAGTAGCTCAATTAGTAACTGATACTCTCTCCGTCCCAAATTGATAGTCCCGTTTGACTTTTCAAACATTTTAAGGTTACATTATAAGTTTTGGAAATTGAGTGATTCGAAGCCTAGTTTTGGATATAGGACTAGCTTTCTCGGACAAACAAAAAGGAGAAATGAGACTATCGTTTCGGGACGGAGGGAGTATCATTTTAGTCGTTTGTCGCTTTTTTGTTTCATTGGGATTGCCCACAAGTCATAAACATGGTCTTGTGGCTGGAAAAGGAGAGTCGCTAGATGCAAAGTTGCTTGTTCCTGTTATTATCTGGGATCAAGTATATGTACTAAATTTGATCTGTATGAAGCTCATAGTTCCAAACTGATATTTTGTGGGTAATTTGTATTTTATTTGATTCTTTTTATACATATATACACATATATATACATATATAGTTGAGATTGTTGCTGCCCTTTTCTTTTTCTTCTCTCTTAAACTTATACTCGGTGCGCAGCATACTCTCGCAGAACCATTTTTCTGGCTCTATTCCAAAGAGCTTGGTGGGCTTACAATGCTAGAAGAAGTAGACTTGAGGGATAATGAGTTCAGTGGAACTATTCCACCAGAATTAGGAGGGTTGAGGTCCCTAAAACGCTTGTAAGTTATTAATTTATTTGCATTAAAAATCATCGAGTATAATAATTGTATTTTTCGTGCACCTGTGGACCTAAATTCCTTACTCGTCATACACTCCAGGTTGCTCTGCAACAACAACTTTGAAGGCAGCATTCCTCTGGAGCTCCTAAGGCTAACTTTGCTCTCTGAATTGCAATTTGATGAGAACCTTACTTCTGCTGTTGCTGGTGGAATTGGGTGTCTCAATAGAAAATTTGGACACTGGTAAAGACATTTGTATGTTCATTAATGTACACACCACATATACTTGCCGTCTTCGTTACCCCCCTCCCACCCAAATTCCAAAATAGAGTTTCATTTCAACTAGTCAAATCTTTTAAAGTGGGACTATTTTTTATTTTTGGATATTTTTTTAATGTTATTTTCAAATAAAGAAAGTGGACTTCTTTTTGGAACAGAGTCAGCGTATTGTTTTCAGATCATTCAAATGTATGTAGCTTATACTGACTTCTCTGCTGCACAATTAAGCATAAATTGCTAGCTTGTTATTTTTTTCTCATTTAAGAATGTTATGGACAGCATATGGCAGAACAGTGTGAAGCCACCTAAGAAAGGAGATTCCGATAAAGAACCGTTAAAAGGGACCCTTACTAGGTACTTCAGTCTTTTGCCACTGTAAGAACGCGATATCTTCTTTGTCTATTCCCCTAACTTTTGTTAAATTCAATTTATTGAAACTCTATATGTGATTTTCATTCAAGGCTGAATTTTGGGAAGGACTCCTCGGATAGTCATGCAGATAGTTGTTGCGACAATGTAAGAAGTGAGTACAGACTATTTATTCAATCGTCCCACATTGAGCTTAAAATAAAACCACATTCCTACTCAGATTACTAGTTAAGGTTGTTTTTTCTGATATCACAGGTTTGTCGGAGCCAGAATTGGTGCGAGACGTACAAAACCTAGTTAAGGTTGTACGTCGTAAACTTGCTGAACAGGGCACTAACTTAGCTGCTACACCTCCTGGTGGTGGATCAACTCGTGATCATATTATTGCTCTTCCTAGCACCAGAAGCAGCGGGTCTTTCCCTGCTGTACCAAAGGAGAAGCCACAATCTCCTACTCCTGCATCAGCACCTGTCAGCCCTCCAAATCAAGGGGCTTATAATACTTCACATCCTGACCCTACACCTAAACCGAGCGATCAAGAAGATGCTTCAAACAAGTGGAAGTACATAGTTGGAGTTTCTATTGGTGTCTTCCTGCTAATACTTGGTGGGGTTTTGTTCTTCATTTGTCGAACCCGAGCAGCAACTTCAATAGGTCCTTGGAAAACAGGACTTAGTGGGCAATTGCAGAAAGCATTTGTTACAGGTAGTTGCTTCATATCAAAAATGTATTATGGTTTGAAGAAAATAATTCAGCTGCTGTTAAAAAATACTTGTGCAGAATTAACAATATTCATATTCATTCTTGGTTACATAATTACCATAACAGAATTCGGGTAAAATTGAATTATGGTTTGAAAAAAAATTCAGGTGTCCCCAAGCTGAACCGTGCTGAGCTGGAAACAGCGTGTGAGGATTTTAGCAACATCATTGAGACACAGGATTGTTGTATCCTTTATAAAGGAACACTATCAAGTGGAGTGGAGATTGCTGTCGTATCAACCTCAATAACATCACTCAAGGACTGGTCAAAACGGGCAGAAATCGCCTACCGCAAAAAGGTTTGTTCTTGGTTAGCAATGGAGGATCTTTATGATTTACACACCTGTTCTTCCCTCTCTTTCTTGAATTAACCATATTCGACCTATTTCCATGTGGCTTTTATGTAGATCGATACACTGTCACGTGTGAACCACAAAATTTTGTTAATCTTATTGGGTACTGTGAGGAGGATGAACCTTTTGTGAGGATGATGGTGTTTGAGTATGCTCCAAACGGGACCCTCTCGGAGCATCTGCACGGTAGTTTTGTTGGTCATTTGTATTTTATTTTCTAGGCTTTCTATGATTGACATGATCGTAATTTTTTCCATTTGTAATTTCAGTTCAAGAACTTGAGCACCTTGATTGGAATGCAAGAATGAGGGTCATTATGGGAACAGCTTATTGTGTCCAGTACATGCATGAACTGAATCCACCCGTTGTGCTTTCCAGTCTTGATGCCACTGCCATATATCTGACTGATGATTATGCTGCTAAAGTAGGCTCTGGCTCTATCTGACTTATTGAGTTTGTGCTCGGTGTTTCAATTTTCATAGACTAATGGGAAACAAAAAATTCCTTTTTTTTCTCAGGTTGCTGATATCAGTTTCTGGAGAGAGTTTATAACGAAGTCGAAGATATCAGGAACGGAAAGCGAATCGGAACATTCAGAACTGCCTGCACCAGCTGATGCTGATACAAATGTGTACAGTTTTGGAATGTTGCTGCTTGAAATCATTTCCGGGAAGCTTCCTTACTCGGACGAACATGGGCCCATTTCTAACTGGGTAAGACCTTTGTTAACAAAATGCATGTATAAAATAGCATTGGACCATTCTTGGGAAGTGAGTTTTTGGGACGGAGTAGTGATTGTGTGACTGTAAGGTCAATTGGGTCCACTCGGGATTCGGAGTCAGTAGGGCCCACTACTTAGTCAACCCCACAACCTCATCTCATGTGGTTATAAGGTTTATAGGCTGTAATCCCATACCAATTTCACACCCACACGATCACTAGCATGCGACTATGAGCTTGATAGGGGGTGGACCCTACCAACCTCATCGTTAGTTCTTGTGAGGTTGATTGGAGTGGACCCTACTGATCTCAAACCACATGATCACTATTAGATCACAAAACTCGTTACTAAGCCTATTGTTGTGAGGTAGGCCACATCCACGGGATCACTACTGGGTCAGGGGACCTTACGACCTCATTGCCACAAGTGGCGAAGCCACGTTAGTGGGTAGGGGGTCACGCCCCTTCAATTTTGGAACATGTCAATTTTACCTCCTTCAAGTTTTTGAAAACTGTTTTTTTTTTACTACTAAAAATGATGGATTTATACATTTTGACCCCTTAATTTCAAGTAAAGTTTGCACTAGATTATTATTTTGACCCCCTTGTATACTAAATTTGAATGCCTCAACTATAAAATTACCCCGAAAATAACTTTGAGACCCTCTCTGGAAAATCCTGGCTTCGCCACATGATCAGCACTACTTGGTCAAAAAACTTATTTCTAACTAATGATCGAGTGTATTGCTCATAATGCAATCTTTGTGGTTGCAAATTAAGTCCTAACCAAACTAATCCGAGTTCTAAAACATTTTCAGGCTGCTGAATACCTAGGGACAAAGGGCGAATCAAAAGCATGGTTGATCCAACCTTAAAATCGTTCAAAGACCAAGAACTTGAGGTCATATGCGAGGTAATTCAAGAATGCATCCACAAGATGCAAGGAAAAGACCAACTATGAGGAAGCAATATCAAAACTAAAAGAAGTGATCGATATATCCCCTGAAGCAGCAACTCCGAGACTTTCTCCCTTATGGTGGCTGAACTGGAGATCCTATCAGCCGAGGCAGCTTAATCTGAGATTCTTAAACCGCGTTATACTCAACCTCGTACGTATAGTAACCTATAGATACACAAAAATCCTATGAAACTGATATACCGAAGTACTTCTTTGTCCTTGTTTTCTTGTTGTGTCACACCATTTGTTCATTTTATTCAATCTTTTTGTGACCCTTTCCCCTCGCCTCCGCCGTTTTAGAGGTCAGGTGTGTTGTACTGTGAGCTATACTTGTGTTATGTTTTATTCTTGTAATGAGAGATTGGTATGTAAAAGATGAAATTGAACTGGGATTAATTTCCAGAATGTGTTGTAACAAGTTTATGATGTAGTTGCTTGATAAATCTAAGGTTATACTTGGTCTGTTGACTACTGTTTGTTGGATTTCTTATATTGAACACGTTTTTGGTTTGTCGGAATTTTACCTGTGATTTTTTTTTACCAAAACTTTATGGATTAATGGGTAAAAAGCTATGGTATAGATGAGGGGGTTAGGGGGTTAGGCTGTAATCTTTGACGGGTCATTTACAATTATTGAAGGTGTCAATAAACAAGGAAATTAATTTGGGTAAATTAGTTCCTTTATAAGTTAAAGTCATGTTCTTAAAAATATGAACTCGGTGTTTTAATGCCTAAACTCGCTAATTTATTTCTAGGTGTTTTAAGGGCTAAACTCGCTATTTTATTTCTAGATGTTTTAATGCTTAAAATCACGGTTTTAAAGCTTAAACTCGCTTTAAGGGTAAAACTATATTAAAAAGTGGACGTTTTATTACTTAAACTAATGTGGTATATAGTGAGCATAGTGTTATACAGTGGCCGAGGAGGTTTTGAGAAGAATTTTTGATTAAGAGGTAAATGTTACTTGTATTGTATAGTCCAAAATATGTTAAAAAACATTAAATTTGCTTTCAATAAAAGAAGATTTTAAAAATTTGGTCATCCGTTTTTAAACGGAGGCAGTGTAATTATGAAGGCTAAATTCAGTTAAAGGGTACAATAAGCTAGGGATGGCCAAACCGGACCGGAACCGGAAAACCGGACCGGAAAAGCCCGGAACCGGAGCAAACCGGGGAGGAAACCGGAACCGGACGAACCGGAACCGCAAGGCATGCGGGCCGGTTCAGGGTCACATATATGCCGAACCGGAACCGTACCGAAAATCCCTTGTTTTTCAATAATTTTAAAGGAGAAGACCGGAACCGGACCGGAACCGTACCAGAACCGGGCGAACCGGAACCGTATTGTGCCAAACCGGAACCGGAACGGGGTAAGTGCGGGCCGGTTAAGGGTCACCCTTTTGACGAACCGGAACCGGCGGTTCCGAACCGGAACCGGGCCCGGAACCGGTTTTGGCCATCCCTACAATAAGCAAGACAGATCTTTTCTCTATCTCTATCTCTATCTCTATTATAATAAAAGCAACCAAGTCTTAGGAAGCCTGCCAAAACACCACGGCATTCTTCGTAAATTAAATTGGCGCTAGGGGTAGTTTGGGGTCGTAAATGTTATGGTACCGTCTACAGCCACATAACCTGACAAAAATATTGGGCAGTGAGCGACATAAACCGACTTGGATATACTCCCTCCGTCCCACCACAATCGCTACTAACTTTGTGGGCACAATAATTAAGAAAAAGAAGTAAATGTGTGGTGGAAAATGAGAGAGGGAATGAGTGAGGTAAATAGTAGTGTTAGTTGAATAAATTGTGTGGTGGAAAATGAAGAGAGAGAATGAGTGAGGTTAAATAGTGGGGTTGGTTGAATATAAATATAATAAAATATTTCCTTTTTGGGCAGTAGCGATTGTGGTGGGACGGACCGAAAAGGAAATTAGTAGCGATTGTGGTGGGACGGAGGGAGTATATGGGACCCACACACTCTGGGTCCACACACCTAAAAGACCTATACCGAGAGGCCCATTCACAAGAGGCCCTGCTTATGGGTCGACATCAACAAAGCCGAGCAGGCAGTCCTTGCCTAGGCCGAGTCCTAGGGGGCCTACTCCCTAGTCGGCCTCTATGATGAGCCGAGTTAGATGACGGGCCGAGATGTATCATAAACCTCCCATTATCACAGGGAGCCCACTTACAGAGTTCGACTACAACTCTAACATTGAAGATCCTTATCTAAATAAGGATATATTTTCTACAAGATAACTGAGATATCACTCATCCTTATCAGGACTCTATCTCCAAGGAACACGAGTCCCATAACAATACGGGCTCCCTGGCTTTTCTAACAAGTCAGGACTCATTCACACACGCCTATATAAATAGGTCCTCTCCACAGGAAACGGGTAATGAACTCTTTGGCTCTTAACTAATCAATTGATTTCTATATTTTCATACACTACCCGAATCTTATTCTCACGCCGGAGGGCCTTCGCCGGTGAAGCCCCGGCGTAGTTTACGTTTGTTTATCGTGCGCAGATCCGAACGGGAAAGTTCTTATTGCTGGATTTATCCGAACCGCTAGACGAAGGCTGACCCGACACGTTTTTGGCAGCATCAGTTTGGTTCCATTGCCGGGAACCGTCGATTGGAGAATCTTTCTGTTCGGAAGACCACAAATTCCTCATGTCTGGAATTCGCGCCAACGGTCGAGAAACTAGTGTTACACCCGACGCTAATCTCAACCCGCCACCACCTAACATGGCAAATAACAATGTTCTGAATCAAGGCCTCCTTCCTCCACCTCAAGGAGGCAGGATGCATACACGTTTAAGAGGTCCTCCACCTGAGATAACTCATCAATATGGCCGAAGAAGGCGAACGGCTTCGCGACCTCAGAATACCAAGGTTGGTCCATCTAGGCCACCCCCTATTGATCGTAGAGAGTTGCTGCAACAAAACCTATCAACCCTCCAATAACTAGCCGACGCCCAAAGGGATCTTCTAGAATTCGATCCTGATCATTCCTTCGCGCCCTTCGCCCAGCCCTCTGGGACTATAGGAGCTTTGGGAGACGGAGAAAGGAGCAACCGTAGGGGAAACCCGCGTGCTGACGACAGACGTCATCAGGATCCACGCGATGCGCCCCCAGGAAACCGAGCTGCTCCACCAAGCCGACTAGAAGGCCGACTCAGCCCAGTCAACCCCGGAGAAAGATATCTGAGGAATCAGATAAACCGAAGAAGGGAACAAGAGGCGGAATCTCCAGATGTGAGAATTCTGGGAGAGAGGCGACGATGGCAGAATCAGGATCAAGTCCCGCCAAGAAAAGCACCACCTCGCCGTTCTACGCCGAGACGACCTCTGAATGACCCAGAAATAAGCCGGGTTGTTGGGAGAGGCCGAGACCAAGAGAGAGAGAGACCTCGGAGTTCCTACCGCACCTCGGCAATAAGCGAAAGGCTCATAATGGATTTACAAGATAGGCTGGATAATATCGAGATGAACCAAGGGCAGAGAAAGCCCAAGACTCATTATGACGCCATGCGTCCTTTTGCGCTATGGATCAAGGATTCCATACCTACTCCCCAATTAAAACTTCCCCACCTGGACAAATACTCCGGTAACTCGGACGCTCTGGATCACCTCCAAGCTTTCGAGGGCATGATGGCACTATTGTCCAACCAGGACGACGTACTCTGCAAGGCCTTTGCTAGTACGTTAACCGGGGCAGCCAAATCTTGGTTTATGGACCTGGAAAGAGGAAGTATTGATTCTTTATCTAAATTGAAGATGGGATTCATGGAATATTTCGCTACTGCAGGTGCGAGAAAGAAAAGGTTGTCGGACCTAGCCAACATAGTCCAAGGTAAAAACGAGTCGACTATGAGTTTTTACAATCGATTCAGAGTCTCGGCTGACTCGATCGAAGAATGACCCACCGACCGGGAGATTATCACATGCTTCACTAATGGGCAAAGATCAGACGACCTCACCCATGAACTGTCAGTGAGAGAACCCCTCACCAAGTTTGAACTATACCACGTGGCTTATGCAACGGCCACGGCAGAAGAAAAGAAGAAGTGGATGTCTGGAGACCGAGATAGGGAAAGAGGACGAGAAAGTAAACCACCCACTTCTGATTCGGCTCAAGGTACCAATGGTGGTGGAAGTCGAGGAAAGAATAGGACCAGAGGGACCGAGGTCTTCACCCCCCTTACAAAGCCGATCTCGGAGATAATGAACGTGATGAATCTTCCTAATCCAAAACCCCTCAAAGACAACCCAAAATTCCCGAGGGACACGAGCAAATATTGTGCCTACCATAGGGATAACGGGCATGAAACAGATAATTGCTACGCCCTGAAGAAAATATTTCAAAGGTGGGCCGATCAGGGGAAGCTCAATGAATTCATAGCAAAGAAGGATAACAAGCGCCCAAGGGAAGACGAGGAGGATGACCGAGGAGATAGACCGCTACGGGCGAAACTGGTCGGAGTCATAAGAGAGGAAATCCCTTCAAACACCAAGCTCAAAGAGAAGATCTACGAGCTGAGCAAGGTCTACCATATCCCCCCTTGGATTCACAAAGGAGAGGAAGTGATCAGCTTCTCTCCCAACGAACTAGCCGGAAACAGGGCAATGAGGGAACAACCTTTGGTCATCACAGGCCGGATTGATAACTGCGAATCTGAAAGACTCCTAATTGATTCAGGAGCTGCCAAGTATGTGCTCTACTACAGAACCTTCAAAGATATGGAAATGCCGGATACCATGCTGACACCGTACAACGGAAGGCTTGAAGGATTCACAAATCACAAGGCCGAGGTAAAAGGGACCGTGGACCTAGTGTTGGAAGTCGGTGAATACCCCTATAAGACCTCGGCAACAATCACGTTCATCGTTATGTACTTGGCAAGTGATTACCACGCCATCCTCAGCTCTCCTAGTCAAGGAAAATTGGGAATGGTTGCTTCCCTCCCTCACCAAAGGGTGAAGTTCCCAACCCCAGAAGGCATAGGTTGTGTCCAAGGTAATCCCAAACACTTTCTGGAACACGTGATGAGATCGAGGAAAGCAAAAACCAAAATGGAGATTGACACTCCAAAAAGGAACATTACTATATCGAGGTCGACAACGGTCACATCATCAGCACCCAACATCGGCGTGATAACAGTAGACATGCCTGAGGAATGGGTCGTACTGGACGATGATAATGACACTACAGAGACCGATGTGACATATGGATTGGATGGATTCGGCTGTATCTCCATGAACACAGCTTCGGACGAGCCGAGTGGCTCAAACCTCGCCCTCGTCCCAAGCTCGGGGCAACAATACCCGACCACATCGATGCCGAGATAGACAAACTCCTAGATATGGAAAAATTGAGCCTTGAAGGCAAAGACAAGGAGAAAGTCAAGCAAATCATCGTGGGAAACTTGGAGTTTCGGGACGGCCCCGAGCTGAGACCAGTTGACCAGTTAGACGAGGTCATTATCAACCCTGACTACCCGGAACAGAAGGTACGAATTGGGAAATAACTCCCCCTGAAAGAAAGAGAAGAAATCATCAACCTACTTAAAAACAATCTAGACGTGTTCGCATGGATGGTTGAAGAGATGGTCGGAGTTAAAGAAGCCATCGCTCTTCACAAACTGGAGGTGGACAGCTTTTTCAAGCCGGTCAAGCAGGGACGAAGGGTCTTTTCCATAGATAAAGAAAAGGCAATCGAGATCGAGGTGGATAAATTGCTGAAAGCCGGGATCATCAAAGAAGCAACATACCCTGAATGGCTAGCTAATGTCGTCATGGTTAAGAAACAGAACGGCAAATGGAGGATGTGTGTTGACTTCACAGACCTCAACAAGGCTTGCCCAAAGGATAGCTACCCTCTTCCCAGAATCGATAAGCTGGTCGACTCAATTGCGGGACACCAAACTCTGAGTTTCCTTGATGCCTATTCAGGCTACCATCAAGTCAAGATGGCCGAGGACGACATCGAACAGCATTTCAGGCGGCTGGGGGAATCTACTGCTATGTGATGATGCCGTTCGGCCTCAAAAATACCGGAGCAACCTATCAAAGGATGTTGAACAAGGTGTTCAAGTCCCAGATCGGCAGGAACATGGAGGCTTATATCGATGAAATGGTAATCAAGACCAAATCAGGAAGTCATGTCCCAGATCTGACGGAGACCATAAGAATTTGAAAGCTAATGACATGAAGCTCAACCCAAGCAAATGCGTTTTCGGGGTCACGATAGGCAAGTTCCTCGACTTTATGGTGTCACAACGAGGCATTGAGGCAAATCCCGAGAAGATCCAGGCTCTAGTCGACATGAAAGAGCCGACATGTGTAAAGGAGGTTCAAAGGCTAAATGGAAGGGTAGCCGCCCTGGGAAGGTTTATCGCCAAGTCGGCAGAAAAATCACTCCCGTTCTTCAAGGCATTGAAAGGAACCAAGGACTTCGATTGGACCCCAGAATGCTCGACATCATTCCAACAGCTGAAAGAATACTTGGGCTCACCTCCACTACTCAGTAGTCCGATTATGGGAGAGACACTCTCTGTATTTCTCGCAGTAACTGACAGGGCAGTGGCAGATGTACTAGTTCGAGAAGATAATGGAGTTCAGAAGCCGGTTTACTATGTGAGCAAAGCATTATCAGAAACTGAGTCCCGGTACTTTAATGCCGAGAAGATTGCGTACGCCTTGGTGATAGTGGCTAGAAATCTGCGTGCGTATTTTTCCGCTCAGCCCATCACAGTTTACACCGACGCACCACTCAGAAAGATACTTCACAAGATGGACAGCTCGGGCAGACTCCTCAGCTGGTCAATCAAATTGACCGAGTTCGATATAACCTATAAACCGAGGAAGACATTGTTGGCACAGCCTCTCGTGGACTTTCTAGTCGAGACCGCGTTCTCAAGTGAACACACGCAGACAACCAGGAAGAGAAAATTCCCCATAGACAGAGAACCTCTAGAAGAATTGCCAAGTGATTGTTGGGTTTTATACACAGACGTGTCAACAACCTGAGAAAGAAGTGGAGCTGGAGTGTATTTAACAAGTCCAGGCGGCGAACATGTGGCCCGGGACTTCATCAGGTTCAAATTCCCAGCTTCAAACAACCAGGCAGAGTACGAGGCCTTGATCTTGGGGATAGAGAGGGCAACGTTCTTCGGTGCAAACAAACTTGTGGCCTACAGTGATTCCCAACTAGTGGTAAACCAGGTAAAAGGGGAGTAAAACACCGAGAACCACATGATAACTAAGTACAGAGATCTCGTCTTGAATCTTACCAAGAACTTGGAGTTCTGGGAAATCAGACAAGTAGGACGAGAACACAACCAAGAGGCCGACTTGTTATCCAAAATGGCCACGTCAGAAGAGTCCAATCCCTTAATCATCTACGCCGACCAACCTGCTTATGAGAGGCTAGAGATCCTGATTCTGGATGACGAGGAGAGAACGTGGATTGAAGACTACAAGGACTACATCGAGAAGGGAATACTACTTGATGACGAGTTGGCGGCCAAAATGATAAAAAGGAAGACGGCCAGATACATAGTGTGGAATGATATCTTATACCGTAGATCGTTCCCCAGGCCCCTCCTAAGATGTGTCTCCCCCAAGGACACCGGGAAGCTTCTGGCCGAGGTACATGAGGGAGTTTGTGGAGGGCACCCGGGGGCCAGAACTCTTGCCTATAAAGTAATCACACTCGGTTACTACTGGCCTAACCTGAGAGAGGATGCCCATGCCTACGTGAAAAAATGTGATAAGTGCCAATGCTTTTCTGACCTACCTAGAGTGCCACCGGTAGAACAGTCTTTGGTCATACCGACATGGCCGTTTGATATGTGGGGGGTCGACATCATTGGGCCTTTTCTGTTGGCAAAGGGGAGCAACAAGTTCGTAATTGTAGCGGTCGACTACTTCTCCAAGTGGGTGGAAGCTAAACCCTTGGCAAAAATCACAGAGGAGAATGCAATCAACTTCATTCACAACTATATATGGTGTCGATTCGGCGTCCCTCACTCTATCGTGACTGACAACGGGCTCCAATTCTCCGATGCTTTTACCGAGGAGCTAAAAAGGCTAGGAGTCAAACACAGAAAGTCATCGGTCAGTCATCCTCAAGGTAATGGGCAAGCCGAGGTGGCAAACAAGTTGATACTGAGAGCCCTAACCAAGAGTCTACAAGGAAGTCAAGGAAAGTGGCTGGACGACCTCCCCCTCGCACTATGGGTAGTTCGTACAACCACTCGAGGGCCGACTGAGGAGACTCCCTTTGCACTAACTTATGGGTCTGAAGCTATGGCACCGGCCGAGATGGCTCTACCTACTTTCAGAGTAACCAATTACGACGAAGTCGTCAATGAGTACAACCGGATACTGGACCTAGACCTGATTGAAGCAAAAAGGCTGACTGCTCAGCTGAGAATGATAAACTACAAGCAAAGGACCAAGGCCTATCACGACAGTAAAGTAAAGAAGAGAGTTTTTGAAGTCGGTGACTGGGTTCTCAGAAATATCGAGTCGACACACTTGAAGGCGCAACAAAATAAGCTATCTCCGAATTGGGAAGGTCCCTACATCGTTACTCATGTTATCAGAGAAGGGACCTACATGCTCAAGACTCCGGAAGGAAAAGAGCTTAAACACCCATGGCATTCAGAGAACTTGAGGAAATACTATCAGTAACTCCTCGGCACCCTATCTATATTTTTTTTGCTTTCTAGATTAGATTTCTGGTCTCTAGTTTTTAGCCTCTGATAGCTTAAATAGCCATAGTTTGATTTCATCAATAAAGTTTTCCTTTCATTACACTATTGAGCCCACATCACACCAAGCACGATTAAAGCATCACTTAACAATGCCGAGATCGCCATACATTGTCAGGCTAGTAACCCTAACCTCCTTTAAATCCTAGTTTCAATAAATAGCATGACCACGGCATATATGACGTGTAGGGTCACTTTCTGAGTCAAGAGCAAAGACATCTCGACTCCTGACAATTTGAACCTAATTATGACAGCTAGTCCTCTCAAATTTGGGTAAGACTATGACGTCTAAATCCCCATGACAACTTGGGACTAGTCAACAATTAGTTCTTTCAAATTTAAACAAAACCGAGCACTTAACGCTCGTCACGGCCCATAACGGTGATCGACCACAGCCTACAAACACAGCCTTAACCGGCTACAAAACATCAAGTCATTCTAGACAATGTTAATACATCTCAAACTGAGATAAAGTAACATAAGCGAGTGACGAGATAACGCTTAACTACATCAGTTGAGAAAACAAGGGTTAATTTACACCTCAAACTGAGGTAGACAAATCCATACGAACGATAAGTGTTTACGCCCCCTAGACAACACTAGGTCCCTGGGCATACAAATACTTAAGCAACAGTAATAACAAGTGTTTACGACCCCAGATTACACCGGGACTAGGCATACAAATACTTAAACAAACAAAAACAACCAAAACAAATTGTTTATACCAAACCGGCCCACCAGCAGAAAAGTAAAATTGTATCAAACAGCCTTCCCCAGCTTTACAAACCCGCAATTAAAAAGTCACGACCAGATAACTCAATCCATACCGGCATCGGCCTCATTCTCGGCCTTTTCAAGGAGCTCTTCAAAGTTACCCGGTTCTAACGCAGGTGGGTCCCAAACAGGCCGGTTATCCTTACGATCTCGGGCTTTGATAACCTTGAGACTACCCTCCGAAAATGGAACAGAGAATGGGCCGTTCTCGCCTCAACACTATAAGCATCCTGATGAAAAAGACGAGCGCACTTCTCCAACGGCACATTGGCTTCTGGATCAATATATAGACGATGAGTCAAATTGGACCAGGCATCGTTATATATTGTGCCGACTCTATCACTCAAATCCGCCCTAAATTGGGGCCCCCTCTTGTAAGCTTCAACGGCATCTTTCTCCCTGCTCGTCACGCTCTTTTCCAGACAAGAATACTGGTCTTCCACCAAGGCAAGCTTCTCCTCAACCGTGACCTTCTCTCCCGCCAGAGTCTCAGCACGCTTCCTCTCATCCTCGACGTCAGCTTTTGAGGCCAGCAGGGACTCCTTCAGTTTTGTAGCCTCCTCCTGGGATCGACGTTGCGATGCATCAAGAAAAGCTCTTTCTTTCTCCA
Organism: Campanula takesimana; assembly: GCA_026119855.1. NCBI lineage: Eukaryota > Viridiplantae > Streptophyta > Magnoliopsida > Asterales > Campanulaceae > Campanula > Campanula takesimana. Next base: position 105,418 of record JAOWBW010001742.1, on the reverse strand, counting down.
AGGCAACCACCTTACCGTTAAGATCATCGACAGAACCTTTGAGCCTCGCTACCTCGGCTTCGTTCTCCCGTAGAGACTCGTAAGCTTGTCGATACATGGTGTAGTCATTTTGGGCAAGAGAAGCAAGCTACGAAAAAAGGAAGAAGATATGAGCAAGTGAGAAGAAAAAAAAAAGGAGCCGAGATATCCAGAAGCATTACCTCACTAAGAATTAAGCCTTTACGGTTCAACACTTGTTGGGAAGTGGGTCTCTCGGCAACCAGATGATTGATAGTGTCGGCATTCATGGCCCGTTTGATCACAAGACCGCCCATCTTCAAGGCAAGACCCGAGCGGACCGACACGTCTAACCCCGACAAGATGGGAACCCCACTGAACTGCTCAACCCAGCGCTTAACCTCGTCATCCAGTAAGACCGAGGCAGAAGCGGAATCATGAGTAGAGGGAGTTGACTTTTTTGAGGGTGGGGCGCGGACCTTCCTAATCTCTTCCCTGGTTCTTTTCTGGCTTTGACGAGCATCTCCTTGATCCACCTCAATCATAGCATGAGTACCCTGGCCCAGGTCTTGACTCTGAGTCTGGCTGTCAGGAGTGGCTTCTTCGGTTTCGGGGGCCTCCACCTCGGTACCGTCTCTAACCTCCACTACAACTCGGTCAGATATAGGAACCGCAAAATCTTCCTTATTCTATAGTAAGACCTGCCTTGCGTTCATATCGGCATGACGTTTTTCCAAAGCGGCGATTCTGGACCTTTGTTTCTTCATTCGAACGCCTCGACGGGATCGACTTGCTCCATCTCTATCTCTTCTATCTGCTCCATGGTCAGATCTGTATAAAAGACAAGTATCAGAACGAGACAGAAAAATCAGAAAGGAAAAAGCACGAGGTCCGGGAATTACAGCCTATCGTGTCGGTGGCCTTGAGACAAATATTGTTATGTTCCTTACAACGCACACATTCATGATTGAAAACAAAATTTGGATGAATAATCCAATCCGAAAACCTATTTCCCCGCAAAATATCAACTTTGGGAACGACGCCGTCAAGAGGACCCTTCATCAACCCGGCTTGAACATAATAGCGGGGATCTTTCTCTAACTCACTCTAGTCAAGAGTGCCGAGGTTGGCAAACTCCTCAAGTTTCGCAATCAATCTCTTACTCCAGTTGGGTTTATGAACCTCGGTTGGACGACACGGTGCAAATTCAGGAAAAACAAATTCCCAGCCAAAACGGGACTCGACCCTAATCACGTGAGCATTCCATCCAGACACTTTGCTAATAGTGCCAGAAATTGGAGAGATAATCTTGGGTTTGGACGGGTCAGACTTGATGGTCAGAGTCCTTGTCGTCTTGTTAAAGCTCACATTGAAGAAATAGTCAAATACAAACATGCAAGGTTCGAAGTTAAGACTACGGAAAAGTACGATGAAGCTGATCAGATACCTGATGGCATTGGCACCAATGTGGGACGACATAATTTCCCAGGATTCCAGGAACTCATTAATAAATTGGTCAAGGGGAAGCCTTAAGCCTAATTGGAATTGTTTGAAGAAGAAAGAAACAACTGCCTGATCGTAGTAAAAATGATGGATTTTCTCATCGGTATCTAGGGGGATGGCCTTACTATAGTACAGACGATATTCCTCACGATCTATCCCATACCGAGAGTATAGGACCTCCAGCATCTCATCACTCGATTTAGGATGCTTGTCTGTGACGGGACCTGACTTGCCTTTATTCTTACCCACATTTTTAGCATCGGCTCCCCGCCTTGGTCTGGTGACATTGGCGTCAAACCTGTCCACGATTCTCCCAGAAGTACTCTCCCCGGCCATACCTGTAGAGGAGACAGAGGGGTTAGACTCATCTGGAAGCCTGGACAAGGCGGTTTTCCCCTCCGAATCGACTAAAGGGACCGAGGAGGTTACTCCCTCATCACGAGATCGGAACAGGGACTTGTCTCTTATATAGTGCAAAAGAATATGGCTAAGGACGTCGCTATAACTACTCAACACCGTCACATCGGCATCATCACCCCTCACTGCCCTAGGAGCAAATAAACCAGAGGGATATCTAACATCATGTCGAGGGGTCTTATTGATAACCAAGAGGTCCCCAATTGCTAACAAGGACAACATTTTCCATACCCCCTCAGATTTAATGTAAATTCTACTATTCCTCCTATAAAAACCATACAACGGGCCTATACTTGAGCTAGAAGAGCCAGACATTGCGAGCGGTCCAGAGGTCAAGGTTTTTTCAGAAATATGGCTAATTTGACAAAGGTAGATGCAAAGATGAAAGCATCAAAGTTTTGGCCGGAACCCTAGTTATGGGGAATTTGCAAAAATAAGTGAAAGGGAGCGAAAAGTACCTTGAAAACAGAAAATGGTCGGATGGAATTGGTCGGGAAGCTGCCCTGAAAATGTTGAATGGAACGAATTGACGAAAAGCCGAGTACAGAACGGAGATTATTGCGCCGGCGACAGTCAAAACCCTTAAACCCTCTCCTTGAAAGTTCGAAAAAGTGAAATGAAAGGAAGGATCTTGAATTTATACTCCGGGTCAACTGGGTTAAACCCGAATTCGACCCGACCATGCCCAGAGATCCACGGGTTGGCACGTTTCCCACTAAACTTTATGATTACCCCTCATTAATAGGGGTTGTCTTTTCAATCAATCGTACCCACGCCGCCTGGCAATGAACAGTCAAAAAGGAAGCGTTTGGGATAACTTAACCGTCAAAACTGGCGACAAGTTATGGAATCTAAAGAAACCGACCTAGATCCATTGACACGACGAGTCAGAAAGATGGGAGGCAGTAAAAAGTGAATGACGAGACAAGGATAAAAAAATAAAAAAAATCATTTAACCAGGAGATCGAGAGTTCAATATTTATGGCCTAACGCACGACTGACATTGTAACGCCCCGAAATCTTAGGTTTGATATGAACCATAGAATTCGACACGTCCCTACTACTAATATCTGGATATAAACCAAAACTAATACAACTATACACCCCTAATAATCAAGGAAATACGTTACTTGAGATGGTTCAAACACTTCACCACCATTTAAACTTTACATTCCCACTAACTAATCTTAACTTTTAACTGCTCGGCACATAAGCCGGCAAACAAAAGATGACAACATAATATATACATATACACAACTGTACCCCAAAAATTATGAGTTCAACTCACTCAGATTTAACCGTCGTCCTCACAACTAAAGAGTAACATTTAACCTACCCAAAAGTGGTTTCCCCCGAAAAGAAATTGCTACAACGATCCTCACCTCGTGCTATCACTAGCCTTCTTGAAATCTAAGGAAAACAAAGAAACAAGAAACGGGGTGAGATAAAATCTCAGTAAGTTACTACTATAGCTACATGATATGCATACATATGATAATGAAGCATGGAAGGATCACATATAGCAATGCATCAAGTAGCAAGTCATATGAGTAGCTATTCCTACCCATTATGCAACACGTATAACTAAGTACACATTACAAAGGATATTTCTTTCCTCTTTATTACTCTATACCCATTCATAACCAGAACTTTCAACTGATGTTACCGTGGATGTAGGCCTTCATAATGAACGTAGCTTCATAATATCAATGGAGACCCGTTACCCAGTATCTCAACCCAAGAACAAAAAGATCTATTCAATCATTGTGCATAATGCTCCAATAATCGAGGAAGCTAGACCCCTACCGTGATCAAGAGTAGGAGCAAACGGTCACAGATGCATAGATTCACGGTTATTACTTAGCCCCAGCACTCATAATAAATGTGAACCTATACACCCCCGAAACAACAAACCAGCTGGACACACATGTAACTACACAAGTAATATTTACTTGATATAACAAAACTAGCACTAGGCCCAAAGTAGGGGACTAGTCCATTAACCACATAAATCATGTAAGTACAATTGCTTATTCTCGTCAATTAAACTTGTAGCCCAATTGATATTCATCATTCACCATTTAAGCCCATAGACATTAGACTTGACACTCATAATAACCTTCCCAAAACACTCCTACAATTACCCTAGACCATCCTCTAAGGCTAAACAAAGATCACCCCTTTCATTCACCCATTTGGAACCATTATTCATTCACAGGGGAGTATGTGCGGCCGCCCATAGAGGGGTGTGCGGTCGCCCACTTAAAGGAAAACCAAGAAAAAAACCTTCCAGAATATTGTGCGGTCGCCTGCCCATTTTGGGCGGCCGCCCACTACCTCGACAGGCCCAAAAAACTGGGAATTTCATACTCCCTTCGTTTCACCGTCCCAAAAGTACAACACATACTATTTTAAACGTTTGTAACCATCACAAGGCTACATATTCAGTACCAAACCAACTTTACCCTTTCTTTATACTCAATCCAAACCAACAATACCAAAAATTTGACATACTTCATTAACTTTGCACAAATGATACATAGAACATTTTTATGACCATTTTAACATTTAAAAGGGAAATTAGTAACTTACCTATCCCGGAAAAGTATCGGGAAAACTAGATTTGAACCGGTAGAAATGATCTATTCAATGCCCTGATCATTTTTATATAATTAGTTTTTAAAACGGAGAAGTAATTGATAAGAATTAAAATTAAAAATGGGAATAAACCCTTACCTTCTTCCATGGATACTCTGAGAGAGAATTTTGGAAAGTTTCATGTATGAAACGCAGAGAGTGCTAGAATGGGATAAGGATAGATTGTTATTTTCCAAAATTCACTTAGGCCCCTCCTAGTTTCATTATCAACAACTAAACCCCTAACTTTAAAGTTACACTTTGAACCTTAAAGTTTCAACTAACTCATTTATTCCTCTTAACAAAATTTCTACTAACACATTAACTACCACATATGCTCAAATAATATATACAAGTCCTAAAATTTTTACCTAGCACATAAAATGCACACTTTTATCATTTAACACTTCAATTAAATACCACATAAATCACATAATAAATTATAATTATGAAGAAAATAAAAATATGAAAATGAAATTGGGTGAGGCGTTACAGACATCTCGACAAAATAGTGGGCGCCGAGTTGAAGTAATAAAAGATATACCGACATATCTCCATGACGAGATTGATCAACAGTCAGGTTCTCGTTTGATTGCAGTTAAATTAAATGTGCAGAGCCAGAGGATAAACAGAACAAGAGCAATGGTAAAAAGAACGCAAAACAAGTCCGTAAACACAAAACATAGTTCTGATAAAATCATCAAAAGGGACCCCCACAACATGGCCGGGGGCCTGACCTATGTACAAACAAAAGAAAAACTAGCTGATCATACTATCTAAAAGATTCAAGAAAGATCACTATCTTGATCTTGGTCCTCATCTTCTTCCTCCCATTCTACATCCCCTTCATATCCTGGATCATCAACATCAACACCATCTTTGGTATCCTCATCGTCATCATCCTCATCAGTATCTTCATCAAGATCATCACCGTCATCTTCGTCGCCATCTTCATCATGAGAAAACTCATTCTCACTGAAGATTGGGTCTGGTTCTGAAAATTCACCATTACTGTCGGACGGTGAGTCCTCCTCCGGAAAGGATGAACGATGCTTTGGAGGAGACGTAGAATCACTACTACTTGACGAACTTGAATTTCCAGTTTGGTTCTCTTTATCTGAGTCCACCTCTTCCGGGAATGCATCATCATACACTCTTTTGAGCATCATCTTGATTTTTTGGAGATATTTTTGAGAGGGATAAGAGGAAGTTGATAGGGTTAAGAATGAAGGTATTTAATTGGTGATGTCCTTATATATGCTCTAGAGTATGAAGGGTTGGTTGGCTTATACTATTCATGATGGGATTACAATTAATGCAGTTCCGCATTCCGATATAAGTAATAACTATATTTGCCTGTGGTGCAAAGGCTGTCAGAAGATCCCAAAAATAAAAGATTTTGGCGGCTGCTTGTCAAATTAGCGATAACAAATCAGTAATTAAGACATGACGATCCAGTTCCTACTCGGCATGCCGAGATAGAAACTCGGGGGACCACTGAGCGACATAAACCAACTTGGATATATATGAGACCCACACACTCTGGGCCCACACACCTAAAAGACCTATACCGAGAGGCCCATTCACCAGAGGCCCTGCTTATGGGCCGACATCAACCAAGCCGAGCAGGCAGTCCTTACCTAGGCCGAGTCCTAGGGGGCCTAATCCCTAGTCAGCCTCTATGATGAGCCGAGTTAGATGACAGGCCGAGATGTATCATAAACCTCCCATTATCACAGGGAGCCCACTTACAGAGTTCGACTACAACTCTAACATTGAAGATCCTTATCTAAACAAGGATATCTTTTCTACAAGATAACTGGGATATCACTCATCCTTATCAGGACTCTATCTCCAAAGAACATAAGTCCCATAACAATACGGCCTCCCTGGCTTTTCTAACAAGTCAGGACTTGTCACGCCCCGAAGTCCAACATTGGACGAACCTCGAGAAGTGACGAACAAAACCGAATACCAATCAAAACCTCAAAATGAGAACTGAATTTTTCCTCATCTTATAAACAAACTGAAATGATGCAATACAAAATCTCGAAGCGAGTACATCAGAGCAACTATCCTCTGACCAAAAACTTAACCTGAACAGTCTCAAATATTTACAAACTCTAAAATTATAACAACTTTACAAAAGTTATCTATACATAGCAAAACAATACATGTATCAAAAGACGTAAATTCCCACTAAAGCTTCACAACTCTACTGCAAAACCTTCATGTCTCAACGACACTCCACCTGGAAGGGAAAGGGGTAGCGAAAAGGGTGAGCACAAATTACCCAGTAAGAGACTTGCCAACACAAAGGTGTGTGGCACTGTATAGAAACCCAACCAAGAACAAACAGAAATAACGAACCCAACCACCCGATATATAAGTGAGGAGCGAAAGATTACAACCGAATCAAATTCCGAATCAAAGTTTCGAAGTCAAAGTCCACTACACTTGAGCTGGCCAAATGCCCAAAGTCAAAGTTGACTCTTCATCATAGTATCACTTGCGCAAATGATACTATGACTAGGGGCCACAAATATAACAACCGGTGTTAAAGTCATCTCTTGTTGAGGAATTCAAATATCAAATACTCAAAGTGTAAATGGCAGAGTAGCTAAAACGAATATCCGAATCCAAATGAGTTGATCCAATAAACGATCACGAATAACAAAACAAACTGATTCAATAATTCCGAAGCCAAAGAATGAAAGGGTACTAGGTTGACAAGACCCTTACCTCGAATCCGAGCTATTCCAAAACAAAGTATTCAACGTAGCTTAACTGTCTCAATCTAACATAACAAAGACATAAATGGTACAAGAGTTAGTACCCATTATGATTCATTTAAATATTAAAAACAAGTTATAAAAACATTATAACATAATTGTCGCGACCCCGGACCCCGGGACCGCGATCTGGACGTCGACTCTAAAACCAAAACTATGAAATACTGAAGTTAAAAATTTCATTTAATACCAAAAGGTGATAATCCAAAGTTTTACAAAACCGAGTTTGACAAAAACAAATTACAACTATCATAAACTTCCACAAGTTTATGCTTAATAAAATACAAATATAAAATTCTTAACGACGTCATTGTTAGGTACAAATACCCCAAAAGGTTACACATTTATATAATGTAAACCAACCTATACAACCTTCCCCAAAAGAATGTTTCCACACTCGACGTCCTCTTTCTCGTGATCAGCGAGACTATTCCTTAGCACCTGGGGGGGGGGTTAAGGAAAAACAAAGATAAAAGGAAAGGGGGGTGAGATAAATCTCAATAAGTTACTAATGCAACTACATGACATGCTATGATGCAATATACAATAAGCAATAATAAATATCACATAGCACATAGCATTTATCACATAACAGATAGCAGCGGAAATAAACACATAACAAAGGATATAGCCAAGGTTTTCCAAACCGGAACATCCAAATAAAGGATCGCTGCGCAGCTTCAATAATCAACAAATCATCATCTTCATAATAGCATGAAAGCCGAAGAGAAAACCCCGGTACCGGAACCAATAACCAATGAAGTGTCACAAGGGACGGGAGACATGCCACAAAGTCATGCTCCAAGTAAAGCTAAAATGCACACAAAGGAGCTAGCTCTTCTCACATCCAAGGCCAATCTGGAGGAGAGTAATAAGGGGGCAAAACAATGGTCAACATCACAATGGACTTGGCCGTGCCATCATAATGTTTCGCATCGCCCAAACACACACAAAATACCAGCTGGGTTTTCACGTAAAGGCTAAGTAATAAAATACTAGCACGATAAACAACAAAGGATTCCAAAGTAGGGAATCAAGCCAAATAATCACCAAGAAGATGACATGAACCAACAATACACAATAAGGGTGCTTCAAAATCTCAATTAACCATTAATGAATTTCAAACACAAACTTGATCACAAAGGACCCAATTCTATCACAAAAGGGTACTACAATGTTCACTAAGGTCAACTAGAAGGACACTCAAGACTTAGACCAAACGCATCCTTCATTCACACAATTTTAACAAATGTAAGTTTTCAGGGGTTCTGTGCGGCCGCCCAACAAGGCCCTCAACCAAGCACAAAAGCTTTCAGAAAGATGCGCGGTCGCCCATACTATTTTGGGCGGTCGCCCAATACTCCGGAATTGCCAGAATCGGGAAGAACAACAGGGGTTCTTCCATTTTCAACCCAAAACACATAACACCCAAAATCCAACACTCCCAACAAGATTTCTAAGGTACCCAAACATTATTTAAATAAAGAGGGGACCTTAACAACACCCTTTATCAACCAAAACCAAGATTGAATCAAGGTATTCATCAATTCACCATTTTCAACCAAAAACTCAATAAATTCCAAACAAATTCCAAACTCATCCAAACTTCAAATGTAACACATCAAACATTATCTAAACATGATATGAACATTTTAGCATTAAAATGGGGGAAAAGTAACTTACTTGAATTTTCTCAAAGTTGATGGATTTCAAATCTTTTGATTCTACGCGATCCTATCGACGATCTAAACAGTGTTCACGTTTTAAGAAATGGGAGAAGATGAGAGGAAGAAGGAGTAAATGAAGAGAGAAGTAAAGAGAAGAAAACTTACCCATGGATGAGAGAGAGAGAGAGTGTCTGGGAGAGAGAAGAGAGTGAGGGAGATGGAGTGTAAGAGGGAGAAGGGGAGGAGTAGGGAGGGAGTAGGGAAATAATTTAAAAGAGTTACACTTAGGCCCCCCTCCACTACACTACACACAAACACTACACTCCCTACTAACAATTAAGACCCAACAAATCTACACTAGCACAAATGACCCAAATAAAATGCTAGGCATAAATATTATAACACATAAATTGCACACATAATTATTTAAGTAAATAATAATTTAAATAAATAAATAAGCAAATAATTTAAATAAAAAAATCTTTAATTACTAATAAAATAGAGCCTATATTTCGGGTCGTGACATTCACTCCCCCTTAAAGAAAATTCGACCCGAATTTTAACGAGACTTACCTTAAACAAAAAGCCACGGAAATTTCCCTTCGATCTCATCTCGGAGCTCCCACGTCGACTCCTCGATGTTATGATTCCTCCAAAGGACTCGAACCAACGCCATGCTCTTGCTCCTCAACTCTTGGACCTTGGAATCTAAGATCCGAACCGGTCGTTCCTCATAAGACATATCGGGCTCAATATCCTCCGGTATCCTCGATAACACATGAGACGGATCATGAACGTACTTCCGAAGAATGGAAACGTGAAAGACGTTGTGCAATCGGTCCAAAGATGGCGGTAACGCAAGACGATACGCTAGAAGTCCAACCTTTCCCAAAATCTCAAACGGACCAATAAACCTCGGAGCCAATTTACCTTTCTTCCCAAACCTACGAATACCCACCTTTGGAGACACCTTCAAGAACACCAAATCACCGGTCTGAAAGCTAAGATCTCGCCTTCGGTTATCTGCATAGCTCTTATGTCGACTCTGAGCTGTTTTCAATCGATCCCGGATAACTCTAACTTTCTCAACCGAATCCCGAAGCAAATCAATACCCAAAACTCTCGCTTCACCGACCTCATCCCAACAAATAGGCGATCTACATTTCCTTCCATACAAGGCCTCAAACGGTGCCATCTCGATACTAGCCTGATAACTGTTGTTGTAAGAGAATTCCACTAACGGTAGGTGCGAATCCCAAGAATCGGAGAAGTCTATCGAACACGCTCGCAACATATCCTCAAGAATCTGAATAGTCCTCTCGGATTGACCATCGGTCTGAGGATGAAAAGCCGTACTGAATCACAAATCTGTACCCAAAGCTTCCTGAAACGCCTTCCAGAACCTAGAAGTAAACCTCGGGTCTCGATCTGACACAATACTAACCGGAACCCCATGCAATCTAACGATCTCATCAATATAAAGGGTCGCAAGCTTCTCCATCGAATATCTGATGTCAATGGGCAAGAAATGGGCACTCTTGGTCAATCTATCCACTATTACCCAAACACTGTCATACTTCCTACGGGTACGAGGTAGTCCCGTAACGAAATCCATAGTCACATGCTCCCATTTCCACTCGGGAATCTCTAACGGCTGAAGCAATCCCGCGGGTCTCTGATGCTCGGCTTTGACCTGCTGACACGTTAAACACTTTGAAACATACTCCGCTATCTCCCTTTTCATATTAATCCACCAAAATTGTTGCTTCAAGTCTTGATACATCTTCGTACTACCCGGATGAATAGTATACCTCGATTTGTGGCCCTCATCAAGAACTCTCTGTTTAATTCCATCAACATTCGGAACACACAATCTTCCACGGAAAGTCAACACTCCACTCGAGCTAATAGAAAAATCCTCGAAGTTCTTCTCTTTCAGTTTACCCATTATCTTCACCAACTCGGGATCTTCTTTCTGAGCTTCCTTTATCCTCTGAATTAGGGTCGGAGACACCCTAATATTCGCAAAAATAGCCTCATGTCTCGATTCACGAGGAGACCAATCTCGAACATCCTCAAGCATTTTCCATTCTCGAACCATCATCGAAGCCACATAAGACTTTCTACTAATCGCATCGGCTACCACATTCGCCTTCCCCGGATGATAAGAAATCGTACAATCATAATCCTTCAACAATTCCATCCATCGGCGCTGTCGGTTGTTCAATTCCTTCTGAGAGAATAGGTACTTCAAACTTTTGTGATCCGTAAAAATCTCAAACTTCGCCCCATAAAGGTAATGCTTCCACTTGTGCAACGCAAATACTATCGCCGCCAACTCCATATCATGAGTCGGGTAATTCTGCTCACTAGGGGTCAACTTCCTCGAAGCATACGCAATTACTTTCCCATTCTGCATCAACACGCAACCCAAACCCTCTTTCGAAGCATCACTGTAAATCACTAGACCATCGCTCCCATTAGGCAAAGTCAAGATCGGTGCGGTAGTCAACCTCTTCTTCAATTCCTCGAAACTCTTGTCACATTTCTCGGTCCACACAAACGGAACATTCTTCCGGGTTAACTGAGTCATCGGAGTAGCAATCCTCGAAAACCCTTCGATAAACCTTCTGTAATACCCGGCTAAACCAAGAAAACTACGAACCTCGGTCACTGACTCGGGTCTCTTCCAATCCACTATTGCCTCTATCTTTGAAGGATCCACAGAAACCCCGTCTTTAGAAATCACATGGCCCAGAAATGACACCTTCTCGAGCCAAAATTCGCATTTACTGAACTTCGCGAATAATTTGTCCCTCGCAAGAACGGATAAAACTGTCCTCAAATGCTGTTCATGCTCCTCTCGAGATTTCGAATAAACAAGAATGTCGTCGATGAAGACTACCACGAACGAATCAAGATAAGGATGGAAAATCCGGTTCATCAAATCCATAAATACGGCCGGCGCGTTAGTCAACCCAAACGGCATAACCAAGAACTCATAATGACCATACCGAGTGCGAAAAGCAGTCTTCGGAATATCATCCGATCTAACTTTCAATTGATGGTACCCACTCCTCAAATCAAGCTTAGAGAAAACCGCAGACCCTTGAAGCTGATCAAACAAATCATCAATGTGCGGTAGAGGATACTTATTCTTCACCGTAACCTGATTCAACTTCCGGTAATCTATACACAATCTCAACGAACCATCTTTCTTCCGCACAAACAAAACGGGTGCTCCCCACGGGGAAACACTAGGGCGGATAAACCCTCGATCAAGCAACTCTTGCAGCTGAACCTTTAATTCCTTCAACTCAGCGGGAGCTAACCTATAAGGCGCTTTCGAAATCGGAGCCGTACCCAGCAAAAGGTCTATACAAAACTCTATCTCACGATCGGGAGGCATCTCATACTCGGTAGAGAAAACATCGGGAAATTCCCGAACTACCCGAACACTATCAAAACTAGGGGATTCCTTCCTAGTATCAAGAACACTAGCCAAATACCCCTCACAACCACTATGCAATAATCTTCTCGCTTTCATAAAAGAAATTAAGCGAACCTTCCTACTCAGAGGACAAGCCTCAAACACAAACTTAGGCACATCGGGAATAGAAAAAGTAACAGTTTTCTTACGGCAATCAACGGACGCATGAAACTTGCTCAACCAATCCATACCCAAAATGACATCAAAGTCTTGGATAGGAAGAATTACCAAATCCGCACAAAGGACACGACCACAAATAACCACATCACAAGCACGAAAGACTCGATCAGAAATCAAACATTCTCCTATAGGGGTCGACACCTCTAGCACGTACGGTAAAGACTCGAATGCAGCATTTAACATGGAAGCAAATTTCACAGAAATGTATGAATGAGATGATCCTGGATCTACTAACGCTCGCGCGCTCACATTAGATACAGAAACAATACCTCCAATAACGGATGGATCATCGGTAGCTTGTTGTTGATTCATGGCAAATACCCTTCCTTGGACTTTGGGCTTCCCAGCGGCATCCCTTTTCTGACCTTGATTAATACCAACTCCTGACCCGGATGCTTGTCCTCTACCTCTCGGACAATCTTTTACAAAGTGACCCATTTGTCCACATTTTGTGCACCTTCCTTGCTTCTTCCAACACCGGTCCTCAGAATGACCTTCCCTTTGACAATACGAACAAAGCCTCATAATTTGGCTCCCTTGGTTCCCGGAAGTGGTACCCGGGTTCCTTGGGATCGGTTGCCCTCGGGACTGAGATTGTCCCCCAAAGTTACCTCGATTATCAATCCTTGGTTGTGACTTGCTCTGTGATCCTTGCTTACTCGGGTTGGCCACCTCGGTCTTCCTTTTATGCTCCCCAATATCTTGCTCTATCAAATAGGCTCGGTCCACCGCATCTTGAAAAGTCACTATCCGTTGAGCAATAAGTTGAGTACGGATGGAGGTCTTCAATCCCCGAATGAATCTCATAGCCTTTTGTTCCTCGGTCCTCACCAAATAGTCGCAATACCGGGCTAATTCTATGAACTTAGCCGAGTATTGTGCTATAGAAAACACACCTTGCTCCAGGTTGAGTAGCTCGATCTCCTTTCGGTTTTGATCAACAACCGTAATGAAATGCTCCTTGAATTTGCGCACAAACAACTCCCACGCATAAACCGTGCGAGTATCATCCCAAGTAGATTTAACACCTTTCCACCAATGCTCGGCGGCTCCCACAAGCTTGTAAGCCGCGAACCGGACCTTGTCCTCATCCGAACACCCAAATACATCATAAATCTTCTCCATAGACTCAATCCATAACTCAGCTTTCCGAACATCGGGTTCCCCATTGAATTCAACCGGTTTCAGTTTCAAGAATTGCTCCAAACCATAACGAGGTGGTGCTTGCTCTACCCTCGGACCTTGATCATGTATGGCCTTCATGGCCGCCTCAAACATGCCTTGAAACATGGCACGGGCTTCATCCCTTGTATCATTCTGATTCTGTGCCCCACTAGCACCTCCTCTGTTTCTTCTCCCATACATTGCGAGTAATTACCTGCATAAGACATCAACCGTTAATAACTCCGCACACTACTACCCACCTAGGTCATACTAATCCACCTAGACTTATACATAGAGCTAATGCCATAGCTCTGATACCAACTGTCGCGACCCCGGACCCCGCGGGCCCCGGGACCGCGATCTGGACGTCGACTCTAAAACCAAAACTATGAAATACTGAAGTTAAAAATTTCATTTAATACCAAAAGGTGATAATCCAAAGTTTTACAAAACCGAGTTTGACAAAAACCAATTACAACTATCATAAACTTCCACAAGTTTATGCTTAATAAAATACAAATATAAAATTCTTAACGACGTCATTGTTCGGTACAAATACCCCAAAAGGTTACACATTTATATAATGTAAACCAACCTATACAACCTTCCCCAAAAGAATGTTTCCACACTCGACGTCCTCTTTCTCGTGATCAGCGAGACTATTCCTTAGCACCTGGGGGGGGGTTAAGGAAAAACAAAGATAAAAGGAAAGGGGGGTGAGATAAATCTCAATAAGTTACTAATGCAACTACATGACATGCTATGATGCAATATACAATAAGCAATAATAAATATCACATAGCACATAGCATTTATCACATAACAGATAGCAGCGGAAATAAACACATAACAAAGGATATAGCCAAGGTTTTCCAAACCGGAACATCCAAATAAAGGATCGCTGCGCAGCTTCAATAATCAACAAATCATCATCTTCATAATAGCATGAAAGCCGAAGAGAAAACCCCGGTACCGGAACCAATAACCAATGAAGTGTCACAAGGGACGGGAGACATGCCACAAAGTCATGCTCCAAGTAAAGCTAAAATGCACACAAAGGAGCTAGCTCTTCTCACATCCAAGGCCAATCTGGAGGAGAGTAATAAGGGGGCAAAACAATGGTCAACATCACAATGGACTTGGCCGTGCCATCATAATGTTTCGCATCGCCCAAACACACACAAAATACCAGCTGGGTTTTCACGTAAAGGCTAAGTAATAAAATACTAGCACGATAAACAACAAAGGATTCCAAAGTAGGGAATCAAGCCAAATAATCACCAAGAAGATGACATGAACCAACAATACACAATAAGGGTGCTTCAAAATCTCAATTAACCATTAATGAATTTCAAACACAAACTTGATCACAAAGGACCCAATTCTATCACAAAAGGGTACTACAATGTTCACTAAGGTCAACTAGAAGGACACTCAAGACTTAGACCAAAACGCATCCTTCATTCACACAATTTTAACAAATGTAAGTTTTCAGGGGTTCTGTGCGGCCGCCCAAAAGGGACTGTGCGGCCGCCCAACAAGGCCCTCAACCAAGCACAAAAGCTTTCAGAAAGATGCGCGGTCGCCCATACTATTTTGGGCGGTCGCCCAATACTCCGGAATTGCCAGAATCGGGAAGAACAACAGGGGTTCTTCCATTTTCAAACCCAAAACACATAACACCCAAAATCCAACACTCCCAACAAGATTTCTAAGGTACCCAAACATTATTTAAACAAAGAGGGGACCTTAACAACACCCTTTATCAACCAAACCAAGATTGAATCAAGGTATTCATCAATTCACCATTTTCAACCAAAAACTCAATAAATTCCAAACAAATTCCAAACTCATCCAAACTTCAAATGTAACACATCAAACATTATCTAAACATGATATGAACATTTTAGCATTAAAATGGGGGAAAAGTAACTTACTTGAATTTTCTCAAAGTTGATGGATTTCAAATCTTTTTGATTCTACGCGATCCTATCGACGATCTAAACAATGTTCACGTTTTAAGAAATGAGAGAAGATGAGAGGAAGAAGGAGTAAATGAAGAGAGAAGTAAAGAGAAGAAAACTTACCCATGGATGAGAGAGAGAGAGAGTGTCTGGGAGAGAGAAGAGAGTGAGGGAGATGGAGTGTAAGAGGGAGAAGGGGAGGAGTAGGGAAATAATTTAAAAGAGTTACACTTAGGCCCCCCTCCACTACACTACACACAAACACTACACTCCCTACTAACAATTAAGACCCAACAAATCTACACTAGCACAAATGACCCAAATAAAATGCTAGGCATAAATATTATAACACATAAATTGCACACATAATTATTTAAGTAAATAATAATTTAAATAAATAAATAAGCAAATAATTTAAATAAAAAAAATCATTTAATTACTAATAAAATAGAGCCTATATTTCGGGTCGTGACAATAATGAACTTAGACTCAAAAATCAATTAATTTCGAGTTCGTATGAATTAATTATGAATTTCCTAACTTTAACGGACTTTCAAATTCAACTACAATGAACTGCTGAGAAAACCGAGATTTTGTGAGTAAACTACAATGATTTTAGTTTTTAAAGTTACTCTATCGCCAAGATCTCAAAAAAATATTCAATTTAGACTCGAAAATCACTGAATTCCGGATTGAAACGAAAAAATTATGAGCTACTAATGTTTAACGAGTTTTATTAACTGCACATGGGGCTAAACTGAAAATATTCATCATAGCAGGGACTGAACTGGAATTTCTATAAATTCAGGGATTGAATCTAAATGTTTCACAACACAACAACCGCTGTAAATTTATCAAAGCACAAGGACCAAACAGGAATGTTCATAAATAGACAAATACTAATATGAATGTTTCTGAAATAGAGTGATTAAATAAGAATCTTGTATTAGCAAAAGGACCAGTTTGCAATTTTTAAAAATTGCTTTTCAACCCTGTGCAACAACAGCAACATTCCACCCTTAAACCAAATCAGACATTCTCCACTAAACACGATATATACAAAATAAAACCCAAACAAGTAAATTAAGCATAACTACAACAATATCAATTTCCCACCATATAAACAATTTTTGCCTAACATGGAGTAGTACACATAGTAAATACCCATGCAAAGAAACACATGCTGAGCAAAGCTTTCCAAAACCCATTTTTTAATTAAAAATCCATACTCTTATACTCAAATAAATATAAATACCAATTACACAAAATTAAGAACAATAAGTCATACCCATTTGACGAACGTTTTTACTGACATAACAATTACAATTCGCATATTACAAGTACCCAAACATACACAATTTCATTTAACCGTGCATCCAAATTCACTATAATTTTTTGTCATAAGAATACAATTAATTACTCCTTAATTTGATACTTGTTCAATTTATTACTTAACTTGGAACCCTACAATCCCAAAACTAAACCCAGTTCAATTAACCATCACCAAATAGATACAGTACATGTATAAATAAAACACTCACACACTAACTCATATACACACACCACTAAAGAAGCTTACCAGTTTTCCCAAGTTTAGAATTGCTTGCACTTTTTATTTCCTTCTACAGTTGCCATAAACTAATTACCCATTTGGTTGGGTGTTTATATACGAAAATCTATCTATATAATATATAAAAGCAGAGTCTTTTTCTCATTCCTTATAGAGCCACGTGAAATTATGACGTGGAAAGCCACTTGTCATCATCCTATTGGCACAAGCAAATCAATCTCATTAATGGAAAATATTTGAATTTTACTTTTTATCTTAATTTAGCACAAATTTAAAATTATTTGGAGGAAGTCAAACAAAATTTTAAAATTTCTGATATAGATTGATCTATTCTCAGTATTTTAATTTGGATGATTAATAACTACTTTAATAGATCATTCAAAATATAAAAGTTTAAAGTTATTTGAATATCAATGATTATCCTAATACAAGCCCAAATTTTAGCGTAGTATATCTACTTAAATACAATTAAATTAAAAAATAATATAACAAATAACTCACTTCCTTTCAAATTTCATTTCGTAAATATCAAATTCTATCAAGATATTTTAAAATTGTGAGAATTGTAATTGTATTATTTTTAAAATTTTGATTCACAATCTCTTTCGGTTATGCCTGTTGTTTTAACTTAAATTCATGGAATACTCAATCATCAAAGTTACACTTTCTTTTTACTATATAAAGAAAAAAACCTCATCAGCAATACAAGAGATACAATATACAAGCAAGTCACTTTTAATGCAAAATGTCAACTTTTAGTTTACTCTTCGAGTTGCAATTTTCATTTTCTGTAGAAAAACTATGTTATCATTAAAATCATCTTAACCCATTTTGTACCTCATTGATTGTGCAAATAATAAATTTACAAGTACAAATGCCTTACAAATTCAATTGTTGGATAGACAATTGACATTATCGCTGGTTTTACTTGTGAGTGCACCTAATTTCAACCTCACTTAACTTATTGTGCTTACAGTGATGAACATTCATCAAATGACAGTTCTTACAAAAGGAACAACATACAATTTCCTTACATTGTTCATAATTCATAGTGCATAAAAAATAAAAAGTAGATAATGTGGAGGTTAAGACTTCTTTGATCTTCTCCGTCCAATTTTCTAAATAGACACAACTTCCATATTCACACCACCAGCTTACTTGATAAACTTCTTTTTTGAGTGTAATTCATTAAAAGAGTATGACCAAAGAACATTAGTTCTGATGGCATTCGGTATTAGTTGTTATAGTAAAGGTAGCGAGTTTAAATCCTGTCAAGGAAACGTGCTATCTATTTATAGGTCATTTGATGTAGCCTAAAGACAATTTATCTATCATTAATAGAATAAAAAATTCAATTAAAATAAAAAAAATATTAAAAGAGTAAGTATGACATTATCTATGTATGTGTTAATAGCATAATTTATATTTGACGTCATGTGAAATTCACTTGGAATTCTATGTGTTTTCATCCCATAGGCTTAAATGGATGAGGGTCAAAAAATAAGTGTGCATTTGATTAAGAGGATTCAAATTCAATATAATATTAAATTAAATATATTTTGAAGTTTTGAAAAATAATAGTAGTAACAAACAAATTATCAAAAGTAGATTATCTTTCGGCAATTTCTCAAGGTGTGCTTTATTTAATTAACCAAAATTAATCGCATTCAACTTTCAAAACAACTGTAGGGTGCAATCATCAAAAGTAGCAAAGGGGTTGGCTACCCCATTGACATGAGGATCTTGAATGCATATGAGACTTTAAAATATACAAGAATGGGTAGCAACGAAGGAAATTCCCAATGAGAATACAAAATTGTTTGAAGGTACAGTAAGGTGCAACCATCAAAAGTAGCAAAGCGGTTGGCTACCTCATGAACATGCTTGGGGGGGGGATAGATTCTTTGGTACTATGTGTTTTTACACGAACATTTTCCCTTTGTTGATCTTTTTTGTGTTGTCTTCTAAAGATTTTTTTTTTTATCATGATTTATATAATAGTTTTGTAATTATGTGAGAAAGTGAGAGGTATAAAATAAAAGCGAGTGAAAATGCAAAAATAATAATAACCCTATATAAAAAAACGCCAATCCAAACCGGACCATAACTATGAACACATAATCAATTTAGAACAAAACTTTTAAAAATGATATGTTCAATATATAAAGATCTAGGTCACCTTTTTCGTGGCTAATTAGTTTTAAGAATAAACTTAAGACTTAATCATAGTATCGTAACTCTAGGTTTGACAAGGTTAAAAATTCTAATATTTCTACTTCCATTTATCCTAAAAAATATTACAAAGGATAAGTACTGATCCAATTGCATTCCTATACTAAATCCATGTATACACGTGAGGGGGAGTGTTAATATAAGCATTTATACACTGTGGGTACTCTCTCTATATCACCTTAAGCTTGGATCAAGTGGTAACTTAAAACGGGCGAGCCCAAAAGCTCCTCGCCACTCAATCTATATCCACATGTTTAAGACCATAGTTCAGCTACGCATGAGGGGGTGTGTTGAATCAATTATCCCACGTTGAAATTATTAAGTCTAGCCTTCAATATATAAAGATCCAAGACCAGTCCACTCATACCCAGTATGCCACTCTTCTTTGTTTTGTATAAAAAATGTGTGAAAAGTTTGCAATTTTTTTATTTTAACTTGAAGATAAGTTGGGACTAGATGAGAAGAGGCGCATGGGGACGACGGTTGGGGGCGAAGAAGGAGTGGAAATGTGGAACCGTTCATGAGTATGACAATGCCTAAAACCTTTATTTATTGCTCAATCTAAGCGGGATCAGAAGCTAAAATAGCCAAATCGTACATAGATCTAGGCAATGGTGTGAGAGGGTTTTGACACAATGTATGATGCAGAGCTTTAATCAGGACGATAGAGGGGGAAACTTGGAATGAGAAATGAGGGGGAGAGGCTTCGATTGCGATTTGAGCAAATGGGATTTAGAGTTTGTGGTCGTAGGTGATTATGGAGCTATTAAAGGGATGATGCGTGAGGGGGGGGGGGGAGATGGGGCTCTCGAAAAAGAGAGGTAGGGAGTGGGAAAGAGTTGAGCGGAGTGTACCTAAACAATGTGGGTGGATATGGTGAAAAGTGGTTGTTAGAGAGGGTAGACGCGACGGTTGGGGGGAGAGGGAAAAATGGATGAAAAATTAAAAAAAGAAGGTACGATGAATACATGTACTAAAATAGGTATGATGAATATTTTCGGGCTGAGCCGTGAAGCAATAATTTGACAAATCAACATATTTATATATTTTTGCATTATAGTCATATACAATACAATGATATACTAGAATGTAATTTACTCTTCAAAATATATAACATATTAATTTACTTTTTAGCCCATATTAGACACTCAATTATGACTTTTAATTAGGCAAGTTTAATATATATGCCCGTCGAGTATCGACGGATCGCTAACTAGTTATGATGTAAAGGTGAGTCATTCAAATGAAAATAATTGACATCTCAATTTAACTACACCTCACCCTTTGGCTTGGACACGTGAGATGCTAATAGGAGTTAATAGTAAGCATGAAACAAATGTGGTCCACACCTAAATTCCCTCTCCTAAAACCTGATTATGTTGAGAAGAATTATGAAGCCTTTTTCGTTTTCTTTAAAAAGCCACTCTCTCCATCTCAAAATAAGTTGCACTAATTATTAATTTTTTTTTTTTTAAATGATAGTATAATTTACAAAATGCAAATCTAAATTATCCACTAATGCACACATATAAAAATCGTCAAGCATATACACATAACATGGATCGATTAACTATAGACAAATTACTAAAACCATATTATAATCAAAATAATAACACAAATTCTAAAATACCAAAATCCAATTGAGCGATCAAATGCACACATTTATACAACTAAATATATTCATGAAAAACTGATCAAATTTTCGGGGTGTCACAGGACTAATTCACCCACGCCTATATAAACAGGTCCTCTATACAGGAAACGAGTAATGAACTCTTTGGCTCTTAACTAGTCAATTGATTTCTATATTTTCATACACTACCCGAATTCTTATTCTCACGCCGGAGTGCCTTCGCCGGTGAAGCCCGGCGTAGTTTACGTTTGTTTATCGTGCGCAGATCCGAACGGGAAAGTTCTTATTGCTAGATTTATCCGAACCGCTAGACGAAGGCTGATCCGACACGTTTTTTGGCAGCATCAGGCAGTGTGTCTGTGAGTGTCCCTTGGAACCGTCCAAATACAATCTCAAAAGATTAGTAGTAAATCAGAAGCAAGTAAATGGCAAACCACACTCACACACAAGAAACTGAGAAAGCTTTTGTGATCTAAATTTTCTCTCTCATTGCCGTGCATACTAACCCTCTTTCTTCTTTATGACGTTAATTCATCACTTCACACACATCAAACCAGGTAGCTAACTGATGTTTGTTTCTTATTATGCAAAATCAGGGCATTAGAGAACAAGAACACGGAAAAAGAATAGGGAAGTGGATATTGTCGCCGTCTCAGAAGCTCCGGCAGAGAAGCGGAAGTGATGTTGCTGGCGATGAAGAATAAGATAATGAACCTTTCGGCGATTCAGAAGCAGCGACGGTTGAAGAATTGGCGGTGGCGGAGTAAAACTAAGATCTGAACAGCGATTTGAGAGATCCAGAAAATTTAAGAGATTAAGAGACACTTTCTGATCTGAACATATATGGGGATTGACGAAAGAGAACTATGGTGGTGACGGTGGCTCACGATGGAGTGGTGATGGGGCTGCTCCTGAACGGAATTTCGGCTGTGGGCATGAATTAGGAAGACAAAGATGAAGATTTGAAGATATTTTACAAAATTTAAAGAGTAGTACTCAATGGTTTTGGCTCATCATATTCTCACTCCCCAAGATTTAAAAATCAGGTAATCTTACCAACCTCATTGTCAAAAAAAAAAAAATAAACCACAATATTTATACTCACTATATAGACTTAGATTCTGTACTCATCTTGGATTTTCTCACTCTTTCTTTCTCAAAAATTCATCATTTTCTCTCTCTAAGACGAAGACCCAGATAGCAGAAAATGGCCACCGACGGAATTTTGATGGGAATGGGCAACCCACTTTTGGACATTTCAGCTGTGGTAGACCAAGAGCTTCTCGACAAGTACATTCTCTCTTTCAAGAATTTTTCAATTTTAAGGGAAAAATCTTATGGTAAGGCTGGAATTCAGTTATTTTATTCATAATATTCAATCATTCTCATTCTTTCCTTTATTTCAAGCTGGAAATTAGTTATTTCCATTAATCAGATTCAATGACTCTTAATATTTCCTATATTTTTTTCAAAAAAACAAAAAAACTTCCCTTTATTTACTTTTCTTTTGTCACGACCCGAAAACCCGTCTCTATTTTCTAATAATAAATATTTAATTACTTATTTATTTCTTATTTAATTGTTAAATTATTATTTAATTAATAATTTATGTGTGCATTTTATGTGTTATAATAATTTATGCCTAGCATTTAATTGGTTAATTGTGCTAGTGTAGAGAGTTGGGTCTTAGTTGTTAGTGGGGAGTAATTGAGTATTGTGTCAGTTGTGTAGGGAGGGGGTCTATGTGTAACTTTTTAAATCAACTACTCCCTCATTTCCCTCACCTTCTTCCACACTCACACACTGCAACTCTCTCTTTCATAGCTCAAGAAGGGTAAGATTTCTCTCTCCCTTCTCTCTTCATTCTACCTATCTTCCTCCCATTATTTCTCATTGCTCATTTTATGAAAAGTGTTTTGATCGTCGATAGGATCGTAGGAAGCTAAGAAATTTCGAGTTCCGTCACCTTTGAGAAAATCCGAGTAAGTTGCTTTTCCCCCATTTTATGCTAGAAATGCTACTCCATGTTTATTTGATGAGATGAATGCTATTTATTGCATCTTGGGTGGATTTGGGAATGATTTACATTTTGTTCATTTTTTGTGAAAATTTGGTATTTGAATCATCCTTGATTGAGGTTTTCTAGATGATGTTCTAGGAGTTCTTTTAGCTTCCAAATGGTGTGGGTACTTTAGTTTATATATTGGTAGTGTTAGTCTTGAGTTTGGCTTGCAATGGTGAAGATTTGGGTAAGAAAATGGAAGAACCCAGTTGGTTCTTGCGATTTTCCGGCAAGCAGGGGCGTGGGCGACCGCCCATGGGTGGGTCGGGCGAGCGCCCATCGAATCAGTTGATCCGGAGAATGTGAGTAAAAGTGAGTGGGCGATCGCCCACTTTTGGGTTGGGCGACCGCCCATGAAGTCAATTGGGTTGGGCTTTGGGTTTGGGTAATGGGCGACCGCCCGGACTGGCTATGGGCGACCGCCCATACCAGCTGTTCTGAGTATCTTTGTTTTTGAATTGTTTTAAGGTCCAAGCCTGATCTAGGCTCGAAGTATCACCCTAGTTGACTTAAGTTAATGTTGTGGAACACTTTAGTGTTCGAGAATGATCCATTTGTGATCGATTGTGTTATGGAATTCGATAAAAAATGGTTTGGGTTTGTTGGAATATCTTTTTGATGTATTGTTGGATTGATGCACCGTTTTGGTGATTTATTTGGAATGGTTCCCTACTTTGGAATCATTAGTTGTTTATCGTGCTAGTATTTTATTACTTAGCCTTTACTTGAAAGTCCAGCTGGTTAATTGTGTATCGAGTCAGGCAATGGATAATACTATAATGGCACAAGCCAAGTACAGTATAGCATCGCCCATTGGTCCTTCTTTCCCCATCCAGATTGACCTTGAATGGGATGAGCTAGCTCCTTTTGTGAGTATTCTAGCTAGACGTTTTGGAGCATGACTTTGTGGCATGGCTCCCGCCCTTTGTGGCACGTTACTTTGTTATTGGTTCCGGTACCGGAGGTTTTCTCTTCAGCTTTCATGCTACTATGAAGATGTTGATTGTTGATTATTGAAGCTGCGCAGCGACCTTTATTTGGTTCTTTCAGTTGGGAAACCTTGGCTAATATCCTTTGTTAATTGTTTATTTCCGCTGCTATCTGTTAATTGATAAATGCTATGTTCTAAGTGATATTTATTATTGTTTATTGCTTATTCATAGCATGCCATGTAGTTGCATTAGTGATTTATTGAGATTTATCTCACCCCCTTTCTTTTATCCTTGTTTTCCTTAACCCCCCCCCCAGGAGGAAAGGATTAAACTCGCTGATCACGAGGAGGACGTCGCGAGGGTTGAGCTTTTTGGGAAAGTCGTTATTGGTGGGTTTACATTACATAAATGTGTAACCTTTTTGGGAATAGTTGTACCAAACTTGACGTCATTAGAATTTGTATGTTTTATTATTTTTTGGTGTAAGCTTATGGAGCTTACACTAGTTTATATTTTGTTGTTCAAGTTGGATTTCAAAACTTTGTGTTATCATCTTTTGGTATAAAAGGAAAATTTTATCTTCATTATTTTAGAGTTTATTGTTTAAGTCGACGTCCAGCTCGCGTACTCCGGGCCCGTGGGGTCGGGGCCGCGACAGTTGGTATCAGAGCTATGGTTTAGCTCTAAGTATAAGTCTAGGTGGACTAGTATGACCTAGGAGGGTAGTTGTGTTCGGAGTGAGTAACGGTTGATGTCTTATGCAGGTAATTATTCACGATGGCTAGAAGAAGAACGGGTGAAGGTTCTAGTGGGGCTCAAAATCAGAATGATCTTCGGGAAGAGAACCGTGCTATGTTCCAAGGCATGTTTGAGGCGGCCATGAAAGCAATTCATGACCAAGGGCCAAGAGAGGAGCATGTGGCACCTCCGCGATACGGGTTGGAACAATTTCTGAAATTAAAACCAAGGGAGTTCGATGGTGAGCCCGATGTGAAGAAGGCCGAACTATGGGTTGAGTCTATGGAGAAAATTTATGATGTGTTTGGGTGCACGGACGAGGATAGGGTCCGGTTTACGGCTTATAAATTGGTTGGGGCCGCCGAGCATTGGTGGAAAGGAGTTAAGGCGAGTTGGGATGATACCCATACAGTGTATGCATGGGAATTGTTTGTGCGGAAGTTCAAAGAGCATTTTATTCCGGTAGTGGATCAAAACCGAAAAGAGATCGAGCTTCTCAACTTGGAGCAAGGTTTGTTGTCTATAGCTCAGTACTCGGCTAAGTTCACAGAATTAGCCCGGTATTGTGACTATCTTGTGAGGACTAAGGAGCAGAAAGCCATGAGGTTCATCCGCGGTTTGAAGACATCCATCCGTACTCAGCTTATAGCCCAGAGGATTGTGACATTCCAGGATGCGGTAGACCGTGCATACTTAATCGAGCAAGATATAGAGGAGCATAAGAAGAAGGTCGAGGTGACTAACACTAGCAAGCAGGGAGGGCAGAGCAAGCCACAATCCCGTTCTGATAACCGAGGTAATTTTGGGGACAATCTCAGTCCCGAGGGTAACCAATCCCAAGGAACCCGGCACTACTGCCGGGAACCAAGGGAACCAAAATAGGAGACTCTGTTCATATTGCCAAAGGGAAGGACACTCGGAGGACCAGTGTTGGAAGAAACAAGGGAAATGTATTAACTGTGGGCAGTTGGGTCATTTTGTGAAGGATTGCCCGAGATTCAGAGGTCAACCGAATGGGGTAGGAGCTGGTGCTCCACAGGGTCAGAAAAGAGATGCTGCGGGGAAGCCCAAGGTCCAAGGAAGGGTATTTGCCATGAATCAACAACAAGCTACCGATGATCCTTCTGTTATTGGAGGTATTGTTTCTGTGTCTAATGTGAGCGCTCGTGCGTTAGTAGATCCAGGATCATCGCATTCTTACATATATGTGCAATTTGCTTCCTTGCTAAATGCTGCATTTGAGTCTTTACCTTATGTGCTAGAGGTGTCGACCCCTATAGGAGAATGTTTGGTGACCGATAGAGTATTTCGTGCTTGTGATGTGCTTATATGTGGTCGTGTCTTGTATGCGGACTTGGTAGTCCTTCCGATTCAAGACTTTGATGTTATTTTGGGTATGGATTGGTTGACCAAGTTTCATGCTTCTGTTGATTGTCGTAAGAAAGTTGTTACTTTTTCTATTCCCAATATGCCTAAATTTGTTTTTGAGGCTATGCCTTTGGGTAGAAATATTCGTATCATTTCTTATGTGAAAGCTAGGAGATTGTTGCATCGTGGTTGTGAGGGGTATTTGGCTAGTGTGCTTGATACTATGAAAGAATCCCCTAGTTTGGAGAGTGTTCGGGTAGTTATAGAATTTCCCGATGTTTTCTCTTCTGAATATGATATGCCTCCCGATCGTGAGATAGAGTTTTGTATAGATCTTTTACCGGGTACATCTCCGATTTCAAAGGCACCGTATAGGTTGGCTCCTGCAGAGTTGAAGGAACTAAAGGTTCAGTTGCAAGAGTTTCTTGATCGAGGGTTTATCCGCCCTAGTGTTTCCCCGTGGGGAGCACCGGTTTTGTTTGTAAGAGAGAAAGATGGTTCTTTGAGATTATGTATTGATTAACGAAAGTTGAATCAGGTTACAGTGAAGAACAAGTATCCTCTACCTCACATTGATGATTTATTTGATCAGCTTCAAGGGTCCGTGGTGTTTTCTAAACTTGATTTGAGGAGTGGGTACCATCAGTTGAAGATTCGATCTGAGGATATTCCGAAGACTGCCTTTCGCACTCGCTATGGTCATTATGAGTTCTTGGTTATGCCGTTTGGGTTGACTAACGCGCCTGCCGTATTTATGGATTTGATGAACCGGGTTTTCCATCCTTATCTTGATTCGTTCGTGGTGGTCTTCATCGACGACATTCTTGTCTACTCTAAATCTCGAGAGGAGCACGAGCAACACTTGAGGAAGTTTTATCCATTCTTGCGAGGGAGCAGTTGTTTGCGAAGTTTAGTAAATGCGAATTTTGGCTCGAGAAGGTTTCATTTCTGGGTCATGTTATTTCTAAAGATGGGATTTCTGTGGATCCTTCAAAGATAGAAGCCATAGTGGATTGGAAGAGACCCGAGACAGTGACCGAGATCAGAAGTTTTCTGGGCTTAGCCGGGTATTACAGAAGGTTTATAGAAGGGTTTTCGAGGATTGCTACTCCGATGACTCAGTTGACCCGGAAGGATGTACCGTTTGTGTGGGGTGAAAAATGTCAAAGTAGCTTTATGAATTAAAGAAGAGATTAACTACGGCTCCTATTCTTGCGTTACCAAATGGAAATGACGATTTAGTAATTTACAGTGATGCTTCGAAAGAGGGTTTGGGTTGTGTTTTGATGCAGAATGAGAAAGTAATTGCTTATGCTTCGAGGAAGTTGACCCCTAGTGAACAGAATTATCCTACTCATGATATGGAGTTGGCTGCGATAGTCTTTGCGTTGCATAAGTGGAAGCATTACCTATATGGAGCGAAGTTTGAGATTTTTACCGATCACAAGAGTTTGAAATACCTCTTCTCTCAAAAGGAATTGAACAACCGGCAGCGTAGGTGGATGGAGCTTTTAAAAGATTATGATTGCACCATTTCGTACCATCCGGGCAAAGCAAATGTAGTAACTGATGCGATCAGTCGAAAGTCTTATGTGGCATCGATGATGATTTGTGAATGGAAATTGCTAGAGGATGCTCGGGATTGGCGTCCCCAAGAGTCGAAACGTGGAGCTATTTTTGCAAACCTTAATGTATTTCCCACATTAATTCAACAAATAAAGGATACTCAGAAGGATGACCCAGAGTTGAAGAAGATTATGGATAATGCCCGGGATAGACAGTATGTGGACTTCCAGCTTGACTCCGAGGGAGTGTTGACTTACCGTAGCAGATTGTGTGTGCCGAATATCGGTGGGATTAAACAGCGAGTTCTTGATGAGGGTCACAAATCCCGGTATACCATTCATCCCGGGAGTACGAAGATGTATCAGGATTTAAAACAGCAATTTTGGTGGATTAACATGAAGAGGGAAATTGTAGATTATGTATCGAAGTGTTTGACCTGTCAACAAGTTAAAGCAGAGCATCAGAGACCCGCAGGTCTACTTCAGCCTCTTGAGATACCCGAGTGGAAGTGGGAACATATTACGATGGATTTTGTAACCGGACTACCCAGGACTCGAAGGAGGTTCAATGCAGTTTGGGTGATTGTGGACAGGTTGACTAAATCATCTCATTTCTTACCCATTGACATTTCCTATTCGATGGAGAAACTTGCGAATTTGTATATTCATGAGATTGTCAGATTACATGGTGTTCCAGTTAGTATTGTGTCAGACAGAGATCCCAGGTTTACATCCCGATTTTGGCAAGCGTTGCAGAAGGCTTTGGGTACCGATTTGAGGTTTAGCACAACATTTCATCCTCAGACTGACGGTCAGTCTGAAAGAACCATTCAGATTCTCGAGGATATGTTACGAGCTTGCACAGTTGACTTTCCAGATTCGTGGGATACCCATCTACCGCTTGCAGAGTTTGCCTACAATAATAGTTATCAGTCGAGTATACAGATGGCACCGTATGAGGCTTTGTATGGGAGGAAATGTCGGTCACCTATTTGTTGGGACGAGGTTGGGGAAGCAAAACTTTGGGGTGTTGACATGGTTCAGGACTCGGTGGAAAAGGTTAAAATTATTCGGGATCGATTGAAGACGGCCCAGAGTCGACAGAAGAGCTATGCCGATCATCGAAGACGAGATCTTAGTTTTCAGACCGGATACTTCGTGTTCTTAAAGGTATCTCCGAAAGTGGGCATTCGAAGGTTTGGGAAGAAGGGTAAATTAGCTCCGAGGTTTGTTGGACCGTTTGAGATTTTGGGGAAAGTGGGGCTTCTAGCATATCGGCTTGCGTTACCATCTTCTTTGGACCGGTTACATAATGTTTTTCACGTTTCTATGCTTCGGAAGTATGTTCGTGATCCTTCTCACGGTTTACCGAGGGAACCGGAGGATATAGAGCCCGACATGACTTACGAGGAACGACCGGTTCGGATTTTAGATACCAAAGTCCAAGAGTTGAGGAACAAAAGCATTCCGTTGGTTAGAGTTCTTTGGAGGAATCACAATGTTGAGGAATCGACGTGGGAGCTTCGAGGAGATAGAGAAGAAATATCCGTGGCTTTTCAATTCGGGTAAGTCTCGTTAAAATTCGGGTCGAATTTCTTTAAGGGGGAGTGAATGTCACGACCGAAAACCCGTCTCTATTTTCTAATAATAAATATTTAATTACTTATTTATTTCTTATTTAATTGTTAAATTATTATTTAATTAATAATTTATGTGTGCATTTTATGTGTTATAATAATTTATGCCTAGCATTTAATTGGTTAATTGTGCTAGTGTAGAGAGTTGGTCTTTGTTGTTAGTGGGGAGTATTTGAGTATTGTGTTAGTTGTGTAGGGAGGGGGTCTATGTGTAACTTTTTAAATCAACTACTCCCTCATTTCCCTCACCCTCTTCCACACTCACACACTGCAACTCCCTCTCTTCCATAGCTCAAGAAAGGTAAGATTTCTCTCTCCCTTCTCTCTTCATTCTACCTATCTTCCTCCCATTATTTCTCATTGCTCATTTTATGAAAAGTGTTTTGATCGTCGATAGGATCGTAGGAAGCTAAGAAATTTCGAGTTCCGTCACCTTTGAGAAAATCCGAGTAAGTTGCTTTTCCCCATTTTATGCTAGAAATGCTACTCCATGTTTATTTGATGAGATGAATGCTATTTATTGCATCTTGGGTGGATTTGGGAATGATTTACATTTTGTTCATTTTTTGTGAAAATTTGGTATTTGAATCATCCTTGATTGAGGTTTTCTAGATGATGTTCTAGGAGTGCTTTTAGCTTCCAAATGGTGTGGGTACTTTAGTTTATATATTGGTAGTGTTAGTCTTGAGTTTGGCTTGCAATGGTGAAGATTTGGCTAAGAAAATGGAAGAACTCAGTTGGTTCTTGCGATTTTCCGGCAAGCAGGGGCGTGGGCGAGCGCCCATCGAATCAGTTGATCCGGAGAATGTGAGTAAAAGTGAGTGGGCGATCGCCCACTTTTGGGTTGGGCGACCGCCCATGAAGTCAGTTGGGTTGGGCTTTGGGTTTGGGTAATGGGCGACCGCCCGGACTGGCTATGGGCGACCGCCCATACCAGCTGTTCTGAGTATCTTTGTTTTTGAATTGTTTTAAGGTCCAAGCCCGATCTAGGCTCGAAGTATCACTCTAGTTGACTTAAGTTAATGTTGTGGAACACTTTAGTGTTCGAGAATGATCCCTTTGTGATCGATTGTGTTATGGAATTCGATAAAAAATGGTTTGGGTTTGTTGGAATATCTTTTTGATGTATTGTTGGATTGATGCACCGTTTTGGTGATTTATTTGGAATGGTTCCCTACTTTGGAATCATTAGTTTTTTATCGTGCTAGTATTTTATTACTTAGCCTTTACTTGAAAGTCCAGCTGGTTAATTGTGTATCGAGTCAGTCAATGGATAATACTATAATGGCACAAGCCAAGTCCAGTATAGCATCGCCCATTGGTCCTTCTTTCCCCATCCAGATTGGCCTTGAATGGGATGAGCTAGCTCCTTTTGTGAGTATTCTAGCTAGACGTTTTGGAGCATGACTTTGTGGCATGGCTCCCGCCCTTTGTGGCACGTTACTTTGTTATTGGTTCCGGTACCGGGGGTTTTCTCTTCAGCTTTCATGCTACTATGAAGATGTTGATTGTTGATTATTGAAGCTGCGCAGCGACCTTTATTTGGTTCTTTCAGTTGGGAAACCTTGGCTAATATCCTTTGTTAATTGTTTATTTCCGCTGCTATCTGTTAATTGATAAATGCTATGTGCTAAGTGATATTTATTATTGTTTATTGCTTATTGCATCATAGCATGTCATGTAGTTGCATTAGTGACTTATTGAGATTTATCTCACCCCCTTTCTTTTATCCTTGTTTTCCTTAACCCCCCCCCCCCCCCCCAGGAGGAAAGGATTAGACTCGCTGATCACGAGGAGGACGTCGCGAGGGTTGAGCTTTTTGGGAAAGTTGTTATTGGTGGGTTTACATTACATAAATGTGTAACCTTTTTGGGAATAGTTGTACCAAACTTGACGTCATTAGAATTTGTATATTTTATTATTTTTGGGTGTAAGCTTATGGAGCTTACACTAGTTTATATTTTGTTGTTCAAGTTGGATTTCAAAACTTTGTGTTATCATCTTTTGGTATAAAAGGAAAATTTTATCTTCATTATTTTAGAGTTTATTGTTTAAGTCGACGTCCAGCTCGCGTACTCCGGGCCCGCGGGGTCGGGGCCGCGACATCTTTTCATCATTTTCCTGGATTATATTTTATTTTTAAATGCACATTTAATGTCTTTTTTTAGACATTCATATCTTTTTGAAATAATAAAATGCGGAAATTTTGAATTTTTTTCTCTCGCAGAAATGAGCAAGGGAGAGAGAAAGGTTAAGGCTTTTTTGCTGAAAATAGTAGTCTGCTTTTAAGGTTGAATTTAATTTGTAGGTTAGCTTTGAATGTTTTTGATTTCAGAAATAATAAATTCGACTGTATATGTTTTTTTTTCTTTTGAAGGAATTCAATTGCAAAAGGTTTTTTTTTTTTTTGAACTAAGGAATTCAATTGTATAAGTTTTTTTTTTTGGAAGGAAGGAAATCAATTGTATAAGTTAAGAGGGAGTATTTGCAACTATGTAACTATTCCCCCCCCCCCCCTCCCCCACCATAATACCAGGGGCACAAAAAAGTCACAAAAACATGCTCACAAAATCCTAGGTGTCAAGATTTTATTGGTGTTTTTAATTAGAGTGTGGAAGGTCTATTATCGATGCAACCAATAAAATATCGCCACCTCATGTTGTGAGCAAGATTTTATAACTTTATTTTGTGCCCCTAGCATTGCTCTTCCCCCCTTCTTTTTGGGCAAGTTAACCTACTATTTATTTCCTTTTGTATCAGTGAATGCGTTTGATAGTGCTTATTTTCATCCCAAAGCAGATAAGTTTATCTCTATTAATAGTAATAAGGGTGAAATGAAACGATTTTTTTTTAGGGAATGGCTATTTCCACTACGAATAATACTTTTTCAATACATCACTAATACAATTATCACAATGCGACAACATTTCCTTTTACTTATTAGCAGATTTCTTAAATTTAGTATATGATCTTTCCTTATTGAATTATACATATTCTTAATTAACCTCCTTTCAACTCACTATAGAAAACTGAATGTGTAGACTGTTTTTTTATTTTTTTTAATTTTGAAACAATCTTTAGTCATTTATGCCTTTGTAATGTGGATGTAAAAAAATATATAAAAAGATGATATTTTTATTTATTCCTTATAAAGTTACTTGATTAATAGGTTTCCCTTTTATTTGATCAGAAGCAAAAAATAAAAATAAAAAATGATTGTATACCAAATTTTCTTTACCTTTATTTTTAATAGCAAAAAGAAATAAAAGAATAAAAATATATTTTACACATTGCTTATAAAGTAATATAAATAAATGTAAATAAATTATTTCAAGAGATAACACATGAAAATGAATTTGCTTTTACGTACTTCACTGTTATAGAGTATTAATTTATTTTTTATTAATAAATAATGAAAATTAAAAAAATTATTTTTAGATAGATAACTGTGCTCTTTATAGTAGATTAATTATTAAAAAAATTACCACAACATAAATGTTTTTATTCCAGACAGGTTTTTGTAAAGATAATTTTCCCATGACTGATCTCTTATTTTTGTCAACTGATGTCTAGAAAATAATTTTCATTGCTTAAACATGATTTTACAAACTATTTTGTTTTCCTAAAAAACATTGTTGGTTGTGACAATATTTTTCTACCACTATATTGCAAGGGCATAAATGAATAAAGATTTTTTAAAATTTAAAAAATATATTAAGATATTCAATTTTTTCATAATATTGCACTGAAAGGGTAATAATAATAATATGTGTATAATCAAATAAGGAAAGAACACAAACTAAATTTGAAAAATTGCATCATTTAACTATGTTGTAATTAGGGGTGTAAATGGTTCGGTTTGGTTCGGTCTCGGCCATTTTAGAGACCAAACCACTAGTCATCGGTTTGGGAAAATTCCAAACCGAACCGAACCACGAAAAATTTCAAACCGAACCAACCAAACCGCCATGGTTTGGTTCGGTTTGGTTCAGACCGCGGTTCAGTAATGTGGTCCAGACTGCGGTTTAGACCGTGGTCTAGAATATGGTTTAGATCGTGGTTTAAACCACCATTCATATTGAGGTTCATATCACGATTCAAATTATGGTGTGAACTCTGTTTAAAAGAGAAAATTCGGAAGAACGAAAATATTAATCGAATAAAGAAGCCGAAGGAAGTGAATACACTACATAACTTTGTTAACTATGTGCCTCAATGAATATAACATTCAATGAAATGAATATTAAATAAGATGCAAAATGAGAGTTAAGAATGATGTAATGTAATGTAAATTATTTTAATAATTTAAAGGTGAATGTTACTTAACATAAAAATATATGAGTAACATATGTGGTCTGGCGGTTTGGTCTAGTGGTTTGGTCTGGCGGTTCAGTCTGATGGTTTGGTTCGGTCTCGTTTGGTTTGGAGGGGGGTCAGATCACAAACCAAACCGAACCACGCAGTTTACCAATTTTTGAGACCGAACCGAACTACTTGTGCTTAAAAACCAAACCAAACCGTATGGTTTGGTTCGGTTCGACCGAACCACTGACACCCCTAGTTGTAATAGTGTAAAGGGTAATTTTGTCATAACTTAATAGTCTTATTATTGATGTAGTGGAAAAGCATTATTCGTAGTGGCAATAGCCCCTCCCAAAATTTATTCATTTTGAAACGAATATAACACAATTAATACACACATACTCCTTCCGTCCCATTTTATGCATTCACATACTCTCATGTAAAAGTATTATTTAAATGAAATCATATACTTCCTCCGCCCCAAAGCACCTTGCACAGTTTTGAGGATACACGAGAATTAAGGAGTGGGTATATATATATACAGTGGCGGATCTAGAATGTTTTGACAGCGGGTGCACAATTTACACTACAAAACTTCAAATTAATTTTTTTTGAAACGCGATTAAATTATAATACATTATACCACTAAATATTCAAATTATATGTTGAACACTAAATTAAACTGTAGACGAACAATAACAATTGTAGATATTACTACAAATAACATAAAATATGACTTGAACGGTTGGATTTTTAGATTTTCTTGAGATTATTACAAAGAATTTATAGAAATATTACAATTACCGTTTAGTTAACTAAAAATAATAATATATATATATATATATGACTAGTATTAATTAGTTAATAATGAAGAATGATTAAATTTAACTGATTTAAAAAAATATGTATGACTATATTAATTTATGAAGAAGGCCAAATTTTATCTAATTAAATTTTGAAAAATTAAAAGAAACCCAAAGTTGCCTTAGAGGCTTTGAGTAAACTTGTAAAAATGAGAGAGAGAGAGAGAGAGAGAGAGAGAGAGAGAGAGTATAGAATATGAGAGAATAAAAGCAAATTGCTGGAAAGGAGGCTTGAACTTAGAATGTCGAAGTGACTAAACTTTCAAACTAAGCTCTATTACCACTGGTACATACATAAATTCTTCACAATTAAGCCAGTGTTTTATTTATATTGAATCTGCAGGTGCACTTAACAAATAAAATTGAAAAAAACTACAAATTGCAATTGACCGGGTGCACTTGCACCCCCATCTAGAACACAAAATCCGCCCCTGTATATATATTCAAAAGTATTGTGTGTGAGAAAGATATTACGAGTATGATAAATTGAGTGAGATTTACAAGTAGGGCCCAAAAGTAAGTGTGTGAGTACGAGGGTAGAGAGAATAGAAAAACAATAAATTTTGAACATATTTTAGGAAAAGGGACTTACTAATGAGACACCCGAAAAAAAAAAAAAATGCAAGTTGTTTTGGGACGGAGGGAGTACATACATTTTATATACATATATAAACAGGAATCGAGAATTATATTGTACAATATCCTTCCGTTTGTAGGAAACAAACAATGCTTCCAAATAGAATTTAAATACAAAAATAATGGGAAATAAATAAAGTAATGTTCATGTTTAATATACTTTAGTTACCACAAAGAAAACGATAAAGCTACTTTACATATTTTTATTTATGTTTTTTTAAAAGAAAAATTATCTTAAAAGAATACGTATAATATTTGTACCTACTCCGTACTTATTAAGGTCAAACTTTACTTCTTGAATTATAATGCATTGTGAATTTTATTACTACTCAGTATTTAGGGCCACTTTCCAAAATTTCCAAATTTTAAATCTTTTATTGCTATTCCTGATTTTAATGTTTTCTTTTAAGTATAATATCAACTATATTTGGATTATTTATTTCTTAAATGTTGGCCAGATTTGAAAAAAAAGCACAAGCAGTTTGTAAAGTTTATTTCACTTATGTAAGATTTTACGTATTTGTACGGTTAAACATTGGATCTTAACTCATATTGTCCTCAAAATGTTCTTTGTTAGTCTTTTCTAAATGCCGTCATCATACTAATAACCTCTTCCAAATTTTCCTATTTCTTTTAATATCAACTACATTTTGTCCGTGCTTTTAATTTATTATGAAGTAAGATAGCAAGAGTATTTTTAAAATAATTAAATTTCAATCACTTTTGTTTGGCTACCTATGCTTATGGGTTACCGCGTACATGGGTATATTAAGGACGTGACATTAATATTTTTTCCAAATAATATTGACTGGTAATGACAAAATATTATACTTATTGGAAACCTTTCTTTGTGTTTGGCTTTTGAGGATTCACTTTTTGTTTTTTCTTCTTTTTCTATTTTTTTGGTAAATGTTCAGAAATTCATGATAAATATTTGTAATGAAAAATGTAGTTGAAAGTTATTTTTATGTTTGCCACTTTTGAAGCTTACTTTTTACTTTTTTTTTTTTTTTTTTTTTTTTTTAAGTTGAAAAAGGTTGTTTCATTTAGAAAGAAAAGTTGACCAAAATTTCAAGTTTGAAATTCTTATTTTCAGTCCACATTTTCTTACTAAAATTCAGAAAATTCTGCAAAAGTTTTACCCTAGAGTAGGTAGTCTAGATGTTCAGTTCCCACTACATGATTTGAAAAAGGTAGTGAAAATAGCCTTGGTATCTTAAAAGTCAACATACCATTTACCTTGAAATTTGGTTAATTAATGCAATGCAATCCCCCCCTCCCCTTCCATATCCCTCTCCCTTCCATACCCCTATTAACAATTATAATTTTTTGTTCTCAATGAGTATGTATGTTTTCTCATTAATATGTAATCTCAAATAAAATATTTAATTAGTTAATGAATGTATTCAACAATTTTTTTAAATGACTATTGTTGAATTCTTAACACATAAATATTAATATCTCTTAATATGATAAAACCATTATAATTGCAGTTATGATTAGTCACCTTCGTCAATGAATTTATCACTTATTTGATATTTTCTTAATAAATATTGTTAAATTCTTAACATATAAATATTAATATCTCTTAATATGATAAAAACAATAATAAATAGATTCTCAATATGTACTTTACTCATATAGCCTGTGTAATTTTAATGTTTGCCATTTTGCCTAATTCAATTTTTCGTTTTATTCATTTTAATCGAGAATAAAAAATAAGTATATTAGGTGGAATTATAAATAAAATTATTATACTACAAAGGGATTTAACAAGTTATAACATTAAATATAAAATACAAAATAATTTAATTCATTACATATCTTCGGTCAATCCAATACAACAAATTTGCTAGTACAGTTAGAGCGCACACGCAAATATTCATTATAAATGTTAATTCGATCAAAATATGGAGTAACCCATTCAGCTGCGCAGTCATGTCTGAAATGAATCCACTGTGGCGTGATTGTCGGCACCGGGTACCCTCCTGTCAATGTTACTTTGACGTAATGATTATTATTAACATGTCCAATTGCAATAGCAACATGTTGATGCGATGGTGGAGGATTAGATCGGAGCGGCAAGTGCGTTATGCTACCTGATATGCTTAGAACATGTAGCATCACATTGTACTTCGAAGCAACTAGGACACCCATATCAGGCATGGTAATCCAATGCTCAGGAGGTGCACTTCTATTTGGCTCAAAGAAATTCAAAGAGTTGTAAACATTAAACCATCCTCCAACGCCAAACATCTCGACATATTCATCTTTGAACCCGTTTAACTCTTCTATCAACTCATAATGAATAGTGGGCCATGCATCTTCATGAAGACCAAGACAGACAGCTATTGCTCGAAATCCACAATTTCCATCAGGTCTTACATCGTGCACCTGCGTGATGTAAGGATAAAAAATAGTCAGAAACTAAAAAATAAATGGATGGAAAGAGTATTGTTGGTCAAAAGAGTAACTATGTCTTGTTGGTTCCGTATACTGAGTATTTTTCAGATTAACGAATCTTTCTGAAGAGCAACTATGTCTACAAGGTTTTTGAGTTGGCACAGGCGGATCAACACCAACAAATCTTGCTGAAGAAAAACCATGTCTACTAGGTTTTTTAGAAGGCAAATGCGGATCAACATGACTTTTTTTGAAAATTTTATCCTTTAATGAGGGACGACCACAAGTCTTGTGAACAGCTGGTTCACGAACTGAATTTGTTGACGGTGCGATTATCTCCCTTAATTTTCTCAAAAAACTGAACTTACCAGATCTCGACTTTTTCTTGAACTGTGCCTTAAACATTTGTAACTCCGGTAACCAAAATCATTATCTTCTAAGGATGTGCATGGTGATAAATCAAGCTTCCTCCAAAACATATCTATTGCGTCAAGTGGAATAGAACGACCTCCTTCGAAGTATTCTACTTGTTTATGCGCACACGGCAACCCATGACTCGTGCGTAATTGACATCCACATTCCTTGGAAAAAAAATCCTTTAACTTTGGACCGCTCAAATTCCTTGAACATTATGTCAAGTGCATAAGTTGAAACAAAACCTAGCAATTCTCGGAACAGTGGTGTGTTGAATCGATGTCGAATGACAATTTTGTTCTGTTCAAGACTTCCTTGAATCGATATAACTTGTGAATCGACGACCTCATGAATATACGACAATGACCTTTCTAAATCCGATCGTGGGGAATCTAAGTATTTTTTTTAACTTGGCATGCTGACCCTCCACTCTATTAGTTGTGTGATTTCCAAAGTTCAGATCTGTCCCAGCAGCTACAAACATTTCCTTATAAGGTATCAACCAATTTGCATTTACATAACTAAGAACACCTGAAAAGTCAAAAAACAAAAATCAATTTTATGAATATTTATTTATAAACATATTTTTTTTGAATATTTAATTTAAGAATACCTGAAAAATCAAGCAATGTTGCTTCAAGTTGTTTCAAATTGAACAAGTATGCTTCCTCAGTTTCAGATTCAACCAACATATTCCATGCTTTATAAAATGAAACTTTAATGATGGCCTGCACTTCTTCAAAATATTTTGGTTGATGTGCCATCTACAAAGTAGTCCTTTAGCTTCAGGAAACACATTGTTGCATGCTTTCATCAAAGCCAAGGCCCTGTCTGTGACAATAACACGGGGAGCAGTGCATCCATACATTGTTGTCCTAAGACAACGCAATGCCCAAGTATAGCTCGACTCCGTTTCGCTATGCATAAATACAAATGCGATGCAAAAGGTCATATTTGTCGAAGTTACACCAACAATTTCAAGAAGAAGCATCTTATACCTGTTGGTTTTTATATGTTGCATCTATCAACAAAACATGTGGAAATGCACACCATATCTCCAAAGATTTTGGATGAGCAAAAAACAAATCTTCTAATTCGTTAGTTGACTCATTTGTACGAAACTCAAAAACATATTCGTTTTTTTTGTAAAAAATCCATGACAACTTGCATTTGAGTTTTACCACCTTTTTCCATAGTTTGAAGCTTATGGCGTGCATTGTATATGTTTTTGATAATAGACACATTATCCGGATTTTGTTGCTTTACTATTGGCAAGATATCACGTGGTTTCACGTTCTTTCTTGACAAATCTCCCACTAATCTAACTTCACCTCCGGACAACCTTCTTGAATATGGATGACCTTCCATATGTAACGCAGCGTCATGATTATGTAATTCACATATAACATTCAAAGTCCAGCAATCACCAATTCGTTAAAAAATTCCTTCTAATTCGAATGGACAACCAATTTTTTTTGTGCCGGTATGTCTTGTGGAGATTTTATTACTTTTGTAGATGCCACCTCAATCACATTGAAATACAATTCTAGGAATTTTTCCTGATGAACTTTTCACTGATCTTTTTATAACAATAGTACACCCAAGAGAAAATCCCACACTTTGCACCCAATTAATCAATTCTTCCCGAGAATGAAACACCTAAATTCATACTAATTTATTAGAAACTGATAATACTATTTTTAATGAAAGTGTACAGATTAATATTTATGCAATAGATAATTTATTTTAAAGCATTAGATAATTTATTTCAAAGCATTTGTATCAAATAAAAAAATCCATGATCAACATGACTTTTTAAAACGTTTTACTCATAATAAATGTTGACTTTTAATCCGTTACATTAGGAAATTTATACGCATTAATTTTTTTTTATTAGATCTTAACCTTATCCTTTTTTTTTGCTTCAAAAAAAAACCTTATCTTTTTTTAAACTATCGTCATCTATTTTTTTTTTGAAACATTCCTTTATATGCATTAAAAAAATGTTTTACTCAAAAAATAACTTCATTTTTTTTCAGTAAAATCTTTTATCATAAATCAAGAATAAATTTTATTTTTTTATTATTTATTTTGAGACAGTGATATTAATTATTATTTTTAGAAAAAAACACTATAACTGCATATAATATGACATGGAAAAAAAGCCAAAAAAAGAAAAGAAAAAAATAACTCGACATATTACCTTATTTGTAGAAAATTTGCATGTGTCATTGCCATCCATTTCATTCATGTCTTCATTATTATCATCTTGAGCTAGTTTATCATCTTCCTAAAAAAGTGAAAATATATAAGAATAAATTTAATAATTAATAAAATATATTGTACTATTTCAAAATAAATTGTAAAAATGTAAGTTAAAATTACCTCATCACTTGATTCATCTAACCATTCACCTTGTCTCCAATATTCCATTTTCTCAAAGATTATATTATATTTCTAACATATAAAACTACACTTTGATACTATATTTATCATGAATTTGAAATGAAAATTTACTTGAAATATAGGCCAAAATGATCTTTGAAATGAAATGAGGATTTATAAAAAAAAATTAAACTGATCCAATTTAACTGCAGTCAAACTATATTTTTTAAAAGAAGCAAATTTTTACTTGAAAATAAGCCTCACACGGTCTTTAAAGATCAATGAGAAATTTTTTATGTTTGTATTTGACTTTTGGTAGGAATGTGTAATAAATGCTAGTGGTCAATTACCCAATCAAAATACCTCTGTCTCGTTACTCCATACTAGTCTTGTGTGTCAGTTACATTGGTTAGTGTGTTAGTGTAAAAAGAAAAAAAAAAAAGTAGTGCGAATAGAAAATCCCCAAATTAATTGGGCATTGTGCATTTCCCATTTTTCCATCTTTGTTTCTCATCTTGCTGGGTGAGCTACCACACCCACTTTGCTTCCACATGTAAGAAGAAAGAAACAAAAAGTTAAAGTGTCATACCAAATTTACAGGCAAAGCAAATTAATTTAATTTGAGAGGAAAAAGGTTAACGCTGATCAAGGAAAAATTATCTATAGTATACTCTCTATGTCCCAATTTAAGCTTAAAAAAATTGGGTTTAAAAATTGAAAAAATGTGATGTATTATGAGTGTTGATAGTTTGTTAGGAGAGAGAAAATGAGGTAGAAAATCGTTAGTGGGTAATTATTGTAAGTATGACATGTCATGCCCATAAATAAAAAAGTATAGGAAACTTTCTTTTAGAAGTTTTGAAGTTTAAAGTGGAAGACAATTTTTTTTTTTTTTTGAAGTTTATAATGAAACGGAGGAAGTGTATATAACGCGTGGATTTCCAATGAATCCCTCCAAGAATCCAACACAGAGTCGGTATTTATGTACTCCCTCCGTCCCAATTTAAACTTCAAAAATAATTTGGGTTCAAGAATTAAAAAAAAATGACGTGTTGTGAGTGTAGATGGTTTGGTAGGAGAGAGAAAGTGGGGTAGGAAATAGTTAGTGGGTGATTATTGTTAGTATGACATGTGTGGTCCACAAATAAAGAAGTATTTAAAACTTTCCTTTTTAGACTTTGAAGTTTAAAATGAGACGACCAAAATAGAAATTTTTGAAGTTTAAAATGGGACAAAGGGAGTACACAACAGAAGTATACTTACTTTTAAAATGTGTTCCGTCAGATTTTGAGCATCAACTTATGACACGTGTATAACAAGCTGATGTAAATTTTAAATTCAAATTAATTTTTCCGTGTCAAAGTTTGGATTATGTTGAAGGTTAACTATCATTCTCTCAGTCCACAGATGAAGACAATTTGACACACACACGAAAATTAGGCAGATTGGCGATGGGGAGAGGTGCACACTGAACGATAACACATTGTCTTTTCCTTAAAAATCATCCCTTCTTTGGCTGTTTTAATGCGTTTCTCTATTTATTTTCTATTTATTTCTGCTTCACAAATTCTCACACCAAAAACACAGAAATACGTACCAGACCAGTTGATTAGCATAAAGAAATGAAGGGAGGAAGCCTATTGATTCGCGGTGTCAAAACCTCCAGCGATTGAAGAGGAAGAAGAGTAGCAACTGCTAAAGATTGAACAGTATGTTACCCTCCATTGAAGTTTCACCATCATTTACTCAATTTTTACATAAACCCAATTGCAAGAGTTTGTGAATTAATTGTCAGTTGTGGGAAAAAGTAAAATTTGTGGATATGTAAAAGTATAGAGACAGAAATTGGGTTTTGGATGGGGGAATTAAACTAAAATGATGGTAAATGAAATAGAGAGATGAACTTAAATATGAGCGATTGAGAGAAACAAAGGAAAGACAGAGCGAGAGAGAGAGAGAATCAAACTTTGAAATAGAGATAGAAAGATATGACCTATGAAGAATAGGATCGGGAAAGTCAATAGTACTGTGGCGACTAAAGTGGGTTGTTGTAATAACCGGAATTTTTTTTTTTAATTTATTTATTTATTTATTTCGGTTTTGTTAAACTAATTAAATGATGATTAGAGTTATAAAGTAATTTAAAGAAGTGGGCCCAAGGAATTTGGATTGGCCCGAAAATAGTATTAGTAAACCCAACCCAATTAAATTTTACCCAAGAGTATAAATACAATGGGTAGTGAAATTAGGTTTTTATTCCCTCTTTACCAAAAACAACAAAACCCTAAAATCCCCCACTACCTATAGCAGCAGCCGGCCGAACCTAGAGAGGGAGGAGAAGAAAATTTCCGGCCATTATTTTGGAGATCCAATCCGATCATTCTCAAGGTAAGATCAAATCCCATCTTCTAAAATTTATTTCATTGGATTTGGATGTTTAAAACATAAACTATGCATGATTTAAGAAAATAAAGAATTATGATTGCATGCTAGTTATTTATGATGAAAAGTTATTTATTAAAATCCTAAATAATTAAGGTGTTGATTATATGATGATCTTCATATTAGTATTGGGCTTAGGTTGATCTTATAACCATGATTTTAAATGGAATACTATTATTCAATGCATGGGGATTAGACCAATATGGAATTGAGGCTATTAGGGTTTATCAAAAGAAGGAAAAATATGGATTTCCCCCTTGAACATGTCTCGGCCGAATGGCCCTAAGACATAGAAAATTAATTTTGTTAATTTAAATGATCCTCGTTAAGTGTATTGTAAATAATATTGATGTTTGGAAATTTAGAAAATTTAAAGAACTAGAAAATTGATCAAATCAAGGGATTTTGGATCATGCATGTTTCGGCCATGATGAGGAATCATGGGTGTTGAATTCGGTTTGTGAAAGTTAAGAATTGGGACGGAAAGTTAGTGTTTTCGTTAAGTCTATAATGGAAAGAAAACACAATCGTTAAAAGGATTGTTAACAAGTTAGAAAATTGAATTGAAGAAATAGAACAAGTACTTGTAAGACCTTGAAAGTTAAAAAGTTAACGAGGAAGGAAAAGATTAGAAATTTCAGTTAGTTTCCTAACGGGAAAGGACTAAACTGAAAAGAATTAAAGTTAGAAGAAAGAAAAGGGGAAACTTTGAAGTTAGAGGGGCCTAAGTGATTAAAAAGAGAAACTTAGGGGACCTTATGAACAAAACCAAAGTCCAAGGACCTTTCTGTAATTAAAGGAAAGTCGAAGGACTGGATTGTAAATAATCCAAAGTGAAGGACCAATTTACAATTAAACTAAAGTTGAAGGACTAAATTACAATTAATCCAAAGTTGAAGGACTAAATTGTAATTGAACTAAAGTTGAAGGACTAAATTGTAATTGAACTAAAGTTGAAGGACTAAATTACAATTAATCCAAAGTTGAAGGACCAATTTGCAATTAACCCAAAGTTGAGGGACTAAATTGTAATTAACCCAAAGTCAGAGGACTTAATTGCAATTGTATCAAAGTTAAAGGACTTACTCGTAAATCAAAGTCAGAAACTTAAACGTAAGAAAATAAGTAATGAAGTAAAGAAGTTAAACCGTATCTCTCAGTTAACTAAGTAGAAATAGTTAACAATGTAGAGAGTACTAAAGTAAATTACTCCGTGCCTTGTAGATTTGCACAGAGAGGAGATTGCGAGGAAAAGCAATTCAGGTAAGGGATTACGTTCCTTACAGTATTTGAACTCCTGTTTATTGGAATTCGGTATTTCTTTCTAAAGTTAGCTATCAGTATGGCATGATAGTATTTGAATGAACTCTGCGTTATTGAACGTTCTTTGAAAGAATCTATACTTAGTGATGTCCCCATCGATCTACTAAGTATCGAAGTTTGAAACTTGTATCACATACTTGTACCATGGTATGTTCTAATT
This sequence comes from Campanula takesimana, assembly GCA_026119855.1. Lineage (NCBI taxonomy): Eukaryota > Viridiplantae > Streptophyta > Magnoliopsida > Asterales > Campanulaceae > Campanula > Campanula takesimana. Next base: position 60,942 of record JAOWBW010001742.1, on the reverse strand, counting down.
TTAACTTGTAAGTTAATCGCTTACTCGTTAAGGCATCTAATTTTAACTTGTAAGTTAATCGCTTACTCGTTAAGGCATTTAATTTTAACTTGTAAGTTAATCGCTTACTCGTTAAGGCATCCAATGTCCAGTTAGAAAAGACATTGACGGACAGTCCAGTTAGAAAAGACTCGTCCTTAAACTAGGGACTGCATGAGTGATCACATGCCTTCTCTCAGGAATTGTCTGATTACAAGGATGATTCTAGACCCCGAGCATATGTGTGTGGATACCATATATGTTACGACCCACACTATTGGCTGAAGAAGCTAGGTGTACAAATTGTACCTTTGGCATTGAGGTTATAATGTACGTTACCAAGGAATTGACGGAATTTGAATGAATCCCTTTGGATTGTAGTGCCATAATCCTTTGAAAGTAAAATCTTAAAAGTAATATGACTGTATTGTTCTGCAGTCTTGAATCCAAAAGTAAATGAACCTATCTTTGTAAAAGTTATTCGAAGTATTCGTTCTGGTCGTCTCTCCTTAGTAACCGGAGAGGCCACGTATGAACTTACTGAGCATTCGTTCGCTCATCCCTTCTCTATAAATTTTGTTTCAGGATTTAAGTAGAAGGACAAGACAAGGAAAGCAGCCGTAGGAAGACGGTGGACTGAAGATTCTTAATTTAATAGTTTAAGTACGTTTATTTATCTTGATGTAAGTTGAAGTACATTAATGGTTAGGGTTGTTACCTACCAAGACAAGTTTAAGTTACGCTTCCGCTATTGTTTGAATTTATGGCTAAATAAGGGGCCGTTGTGAACCCTAATTTGAAGTATTTAATATTGTTATTTATGGATATTTAATGCCATTAAATGCTCAGATATTATAAGAAAATTCGGGGTGTTACAGTCCCAAAATGATAGTCCTATAATATTTAATTATATGAAAATACTTTATTTATATTCCCAATTTAATTATTTTACCAAAAAATATTTAATTATGTTAATAGTGGTAGTGGATGGTGGTGAGATGGTGGTTTGACCCCTCTAGATTGAATCTGAACCGCGAGATCGAACCACATCATATGAGCCGGTATTTTGTGCGGCCGTCGCACAGCGTGCGACGGCTCCATTCGAGCCGCCAAGCTGAGTCAAACTAATTTTTTTTTTTTGCCCCACAATTTTTTTCCCTCCCTTTTTTTGCTCGCCAACAAAAGGAACACTTTTTATTAAAGATAGTAACAATTTTTTATACAAATGTAACACATTTTTTTCAACAATGTACCACACAACTTTGCTAAAATGTAACAACTTTTATTGAGAAAGTAACAATTGAAAGGCAAACGATTATATACGTGAATTAAAAATGTACCAGTTTTTATAAAAGAATGTACCACTCTTTTTTTTCAAATGTAACACTTTTTTTTTTTTAATTTCAAAATTAACATAAGATTGACAAAACTAAAACTAATGTTACATTTTGTAATAAATAAATGTTACATTTTGTAATAAATGAATGTAACATTTTTTTTTCAATTGTAACAGTTTATATTATTAAATGTAACATTATATCTAAAATGTAACAATTTTTACTGAGAAAGTGACAATCGAAATGCAAACGATTATATATGATTTTTTATTGTTTTTAAAAAAAGGAAAAAAAGTAACATTTACCAAATAAAATTGTTACATTCATTTATATAGAAAAATTATAATCATATATGTACTCTGTTACACTTCAATTGTTACTTTTGTCATAAAAGAGTATTATATATCAGCTGACGAGCAACTTAATTTTTTGTGTCTTAAAAAATATGTTTTTTTATTAAAAAAAATAAAAATCAAACCATATCACGACCTATCTAGTTTGATTCGTCTCGTCGAGACGAACACGACAGTATTTTTAAAAAAAAAATCCGAGTTATAAATCTTAAGATATACATTTTAAAGTTATTGGAGGTTTTATTTTTTAAAGAATGCCATGTGTCATGCTTACATTTGTGGTGTATAGAAAGATTCTATACACTTAGTGTAAATGTAGCCTTTTCAACTTTAAAATGTGGGAGTTGGGTGTATGAGTGAGGGAGTTAACATTTTCCGTAAAATGACTTACGGAGGAGAAATTCGTAAGTTGTTTTACGGAAAACCTAGCTTATTTCCATTGCCCATAAAATATTTTACATTGACTTTTTTTCCCTTTTGGTTACCAAACACCGGAAAACATGTAAAACATTTTTCGTAAAACATTTTACGGTGAAACAAACGGAACAATTATTTGGTTCATACTCCCTCCGTTTCATGTGAATTGAGACAAAAAAAGGGCACAATAATTAAGAGAAAGTAGTGAATGTGTGGTGGAAAATGAAGAGAGAGAATAGTAGTGTTGGTTGGATAAAATGAGTTGTGGAAAATGAATAGAGATAATTAGCGGGGTTAAATGGGTGGGGTTGGATGAATATAAAATATTCAAAAGTTCACCATTTTAGGAAGTTTCAATTGAAGTGAAACGGACGAAAAATGAAATAAATCTCAATTCGCATGAAACGGAGGGAGTATTTGGTTGGCGTTAGTATTACCAAGTGGCTATGAGCAAGAGCATAGCAGCAGTTAGCAGTACGGCAACACCCCTTGGCATCAACGAGCGGCCAAGCGCTAGTCGTAAGCCATGCAGCAGGAGCCACGCAATTCCCAAACAGCCTCATCTTGCATCGTGTCAACAATTTTACCCCTCCATCTGTTTCATTTCACTATTCCCTATAAATACACACAAACTGTCAGCTTTAATTCCCCATGCCACCCCTCATTTTCTTTATATCCATATTAACAATTAACAAAAAATCAAATGAAAACTCCTGGGGAGGAGAAATTCTCAGTCTTTTACGAAAAATGGGTTTCTCAACTAGAAAATTATCTCTCACTTCTTCATAATAATAATAATCAGTCTGAGAGTTATCAAGATTTGGTGACCAAATTGACGGCCCACCACAAGGAATACTACACTGTCAAATGGGCCACCGCCCACGAAGACGTCCTCCCTTTTTTCAACCCGGTTTGGTTGACCCCACTAGAGAATTCTTATCTCTGGATCACCGGCTGGAAGCCGTCGGTGGTTTTCCGGCTGGTCGACTCGCTGCAGCTCGTCGACTTGACGGAGGAGCAGGTGAGGAGGATTGAGAGGTTGAGGGTGAAGATTAAGCGGGAGGAGAATAAGGTGGAGAGGGACATGGAGAGGCAGCAGGTGGCGATGGCGATGGCGGATAGGCGGGTGGTGGAGTTGGTGCGGTTGAGTGGCGGAGTTAGGGAGGGGGTGGCGGCGGTGATGGGGGTGGCGGAGGTGGGTGGGTTGGTGGAGATGGCGGTGAAGAATACGTTGGGTGGGTTGGAGAGGGTAATGAAAATGGCGGATTGTGTTAGGCTGAAGACACTGAAAGGTGTGTTGGATTTGTTGAGTCCTAAACAAAGTGTGGATTTGCTGGCGGCAATGTCGGTTCTTCATATTCAGATGAGAAAATGGGGTAAGATGAGAGGAAAATGTGTTCGACTAACGTTTGACGTAACTGCTTCTAGCTGGTCGTAACTATTACGACCAGCTAAGAGCATATCTAACTCTTTGAAAAGACAAGATGTAATGTCTTGTGTTTCAAATAGTTAGATGACAATCCTGATAATAATAATGACACATATTGGATTGAATATCTAAGGTGTGCAACTTTGTTTTGGGCTCTTGCATGTAAATTCTTAATGTGCATAGCTTTGTTTTGGGCCCTTGCTTGTAAGTATCTTCTTCATTTGCCAGCGTAGTATCGTAAATACTTCTTCCCTCTCAGCACAAGTGGGACTAGAGAAGCGGGCATAATAATTAAGAGAAAGTAATGAATGTGTGGTAGAAAATGAAGAGAGAGAATGAGTTGAGTAAATAGTAGTGTTGGTTGAATAAAATGAGTGGCAGAAAATGAAGAGAGAGAATGAGTGAGGTTAAATGGTTGGGTTTGTTGAATATAAATATATTAAAACATTTTCATTTTGAGCAGTCTCAAATGTTTTGGAACGGCCTAAAAAAGAAAGAAGTCATACTTGTGCTGGGACGGAGGGAGTATATAAATATAATAATATCAGTGCTTGTCTGTTATTTTGTGCATTTAAGTTATTTCTTTATTACTCTCTCTCTCTCTCTCCATAAATAGTGAAAATCTAGTAAAAAACGTGTTTTACCCTAAGCTTAGCGTAAAACCTGTTTTTAAAATGGGGCGGTGGCATTTTTGTAATAAAGTGGAAGTTGTTTCAACGCACGCGGTGGCATTTGTAAATAACTGACACTTATCGTAACTGCCAGTGTTAGTTTAAAGAACTGCCAGTGATATTACACTGGCACATATTAACATAGACAATGACACTTTTCATAACTGCCAGTGCCAGTGCTAAAAAAGTGTCAGTGTATGTGTCTGACACTTTTTAACACTAACACTGGCACTTATGAAAGTACCAGTGTATGTTTTATGAGTGCCAATGGCCAAGCCTGGCAGTTTTTGATATTAACACTGGCATTTTTCTGGAAAAACACGTTTTTTCTGTCCTTAGGGTAAAACACGTTTTTCACAAAATAAATGGGTTTTTATTGCTGAAAAATCTTTGTCCCTAAAAGATTTACCAAAAAAAAAATTTGCTGAAAAATCTTTTTCCCTAAATGATTTACAAAAAAAAATTCACTGGTTATTTTATAATTGCAAAACTAAATCTTTTGAAGTTATTTTAAGGAGGGAAGGAGCACAAGCTTGTGAGAACATATAATAATATCAATGCTTAATTGTGTGTTATTTATTTAAGTTATTTTATGAATAATATTTAGGACACAAAAAAGTCACAAGACTTTGCTCACAAAATATTAGGTGTAATGATTTTATTGGTATTTTTAATTAGAGTGTGCCGGATTCACTATCGATGCAACAAAAAATATCGTCATCTTATTGTGTGAATTTTTTTTTGTGAGTTGTGATTAATTACTTGACAGATCAATCGTGCATAACCTCCTTCGAGAGTGTAAAACTGTAATTTGTGCTTGAGGCTCCGTTTGTTTGGAGGAAAACATTTTCCGGTGTTTGTTAAGAACCGGAAAATGGGGAAAATGTTTTCCGAAAAATGAGTTTCCCCTTCTTTTTTTTTATTTTTAAGGAAAACGATTTCCTTACCTCCACTTAAGGAAAAAAAAAATCGGAAAAAGTTAATGATACAAAATTATTTTTGAACACTCCTCCGCCTCCGCCTCGCCCCTTTCCCACACCACTCATCCCATCCCCAAATATGTGGATTGAAGTGAGGGGTCCGATCTGTTGGGTTTCCTAGTAACATGCGCAGCGGAATTAAGTATTTAAAATTTCATGAAACCCAAAGCTCTTAGATTCATTCATGTGATTAAGTCAAATACATGCTTAATGAATACTAGAATACTAACCCTTGATGCCTTTGATTAATAACCTTGGATCTTGGTGGAGATTAGAAAGCTTGATCACGAACAAAATCAGGAATGTGGACTTTGAAGATGACAAGCTTCACCCTCTATCGGTATCCACACCACGAACGAATATCAAGAACACTTGATCTTGGTTGCTAGACCAAAATTGTGAAACACGCTTTCACAATTGTATTTTGACTATATGGAATTAATATGTGATGTTCTTGTTCTTCAATCTAAGGATCTCTTAGAACAAGAAATAACTCTCTCAAAAACTCTTTGGAGGCTTACACAAACTTATGGACTGATTAGGGCAACTAGAGGGGGTTTAAATACATGTTTAACATATTCCAAATAGGTAACAAGTGACTAAACCCGCAATAAAACGGATTAGAAAAATCCTAGTCGAAAAAGGACTAGGTCCGACCGGGTATGCAAAGGGGTCCGGCCGGATCCAAACATGGTCCGACCCGGTCCTTTACATGGTCCGCCCGGATCACCAGGAGGTCCGGCCGGATCCTTTACGAGGTCCGCCTTTTCTCCTCTAAATTCCTAATATTCCTCAAAGGCCATTTGACCCAAAATTTCAATTAAGTACTTTTAAGATTCGTTCTATTGTGTGTGACCCTATAGGATTACACTAAGTTGACAATGGGTTCAATCATAAACCCATAAGATATGATTAGGTTCTAGCAAACCGTCATACCTACCCAAATAGTGTAACTATATACAAGTTCGCATTCCTTTATAGAATATGTCTTAATCCCTTTGTCCACAATGTCATTAAACATAAGTCATGGTCAACAAGTCAACTTGCATTGTTCAATACTTTCTCGATACCGAATATGTTGATAATCCAAATGACATTGATCCAATCAATTCACTTGAGTTTGGCCAAACATTTCATCAACATCATTCCTACGAAGGGCCCAAGCTTGACATCTCTTCGAAGAGGGACAGATCCAACTTAGCTTATTATTATTCCCTACATGAATCCGATTATGCCAATCATACCCTTTATAACTTCTTGGTTAAAGGTAGCGTTTGAATATGTCAAACATAATTTTCATCAAGTGGAAGACTATAATAACTTCATGTCTAAGGATTCAAATGACATAACTAATGTATGAGATATATGTACGACATAGACCATGACATAAATCTCATACAGCAGGTCATGTCCAGTACCTTGTTCCAAACAAGTACCCATAAATCTAACATGATCATCCCATGATCATTTAGCCTTTATACTAGTGCTTCACAAGTACTAGAGACGGAGATTATTATAAGTAAACATGAACAACAATAATAATCAAAACATCTCTTTATTTATATAAATAAGATGATTATAAACAACGTTTAAATAAACGTGCCTAGGGCACCAACACTAACACGATCATGATGGCCAATCGATACTCAGTTGAATATTTGAACTCATTAAATCATGTTTTTCTTCCACTTTCAAACTTACATTTAAAGTTGGTTGACCAATTACTTTGATGAGGAATCTTGCACCTAGGGACACTCTTTGCAATGTTACACGATTACGATTAACGGTGATTAACGGTAATTCGATGTGCACATTGTATTATTGAAGCTGGAATTTTAACCAGAGATAAAGCATGCAATTTTGTTTATACCAAAATTTTCTCTTACCCTTTTTCTTGTTGAGCTTCCTATTCATATTTCAAGAAAAATATTTTCGATTAGGTTGTCCTTCGCAATATAAATAAATCACAAGGTCAATCTGTTAAATTTGACGATACTGGATATTTATACGTTACTGGATATTTATACGTTGCATTATGCCAATGTACTATATTTAGCAAGATAGTGATTCTCTTGCCCACTAGATGACACATCCACAATAAATATTATTTATTTTGAATTTCTCTATAAGGATTATACAATATACTACCTCCGTCCCAGAGTAAGAGTCTTACCTTTCAAATGCATGGAGATTAAAAAATGATGGAAGTGATTTAAGTGTTGTGAGTGTAAAAGTAAAGTAAGAGAGAGAATGAGTGGGAGGGAATAGTAAGTTGATTGGTGTTGTGAGTATAAAAGTAAAGTATGAGAGAGAATGAGTGGGATGAATAGTAAAGATTCATTGTCATTTTAAGAATGAGACTCTTATTTTGGGACGTACCAAAATAGAAGGTAGGACTCTTACTCTGAGACGGTGGGAGTATATGATTAAGTTGCAAGGTAGATACATATATTTACTTAACCATGTTCATGATTATATATTGCTAATATAAATTTAAACTTATATATTCTTGATTTAATAGATCACACATTTGTTTGGTAATATGCAAGTACATCCCTCTCCTACTAATACTTTACAAGAGACTTCACCTCTAAATTTCGATGGCGATATTTGGGATGATTCAATTTTTATTGACGAATTGGTATTTTTTTTATTAATATAATCAAATTCAGTGCATCTAATATAGCTAAATTAATACTCCCTCCGTCCCGGTGGAAATTGCACAAAAAAATTATTGCACAAGAATTAAGGGAAAAATGTGATGTGTTGTGAGTGTTGATAATGAGTGGGAGAGAGAAAGTGGGGTAGAGAATAGTTAATGGGTTAGTGGATGTGAGTGTGCGAGTGGGTTAAAACTTTCCTTTTATGGATTTTGCAATTTCTATGGGACGCCCAAAATGGCAAGTTTTGCAATTTCGAGCGGGACAGAGGGAGTATGTTTGATATTGTTTTTGTTTTCTTCATGCAGGCGGGAGTTGTTGATAATGTCGTTGCTGTGAAATTGGAACCTGAGGACTAATGCCTCATTATTAACAAATTAAATGTTGGTTTTTATTTTTGTTGTATTAATAAGTTAGCGTCGATTTTTCTTCAAAATAATTGAGGCATTGAAAAAGCTTTCGGTTTATTCTTCCATTATAAAGTTAATCGAGTTAAGCACCTATTTGGTCCTTAACCTATTGAGTTGTTTTCCTTTTGGTCCTTAACCTATTTTGGTTTTCCTTTTGGTCCTTGATGTACCTAGTTGCAGGATAAAGTGGTCCTTAACCTATTTTAGTTTTCCTTTTGGTCCTTGATGTACCTATTTGCCGGACAATGTGGTCCTTAAAATCGTCGACATGGCTTGTTGACCGAAAGGAAAACCAAAATAGGTCAAGGACCACTTTGTCCTGCAAATAGGTACATCAAGGACCAAAAGGAAAACTAAAATAGGTTAAGGACCACTTTATCCTGCACTTAGGTACATCAAGGACCAAAAGGAAAACCAAAATAAGTTAAGGATCAAAAGGAAAATAAATCAATAGGTTAAGGACCAAATAGGTGTTTAACTCTAAAGTTAATCTTTTGTTTAGCTCTTTTTTTAAATTTATTAATTTTGATGTAAATGTGAACTATCACATGATGAATTATTTAGATGATTTGCATGTCGTGACCGTGTTTCTAATCAACACAAAGAGTCAAGAGTCCAAATTCAATATTTTCATATTGTTGAAGGTAATTTCTCATTTCTTCTTGCATTATTGACGATTTAGATTGCCCCGTGTGCTTCATATATATATACTCCCTCTGTCCCATACCAATGGGCACTTTTGGTCAAATCAACTTGAACTTTGACTAACATTTTATGCTAAATTATTAATCACCATAAAAATTTAAAAAAAGTTACTTAATTAGTAATAGAAGCATTATCAATAACTATTTTTAAATTTTTATGGAGATAAATTATTTAGCATAAAATGTTAGTCAAAGTTCAAGTATGTTTGACCAAAAGTGCCCATTAGTGTGGGTGTGGGACGGAGGGAGGAAGACGCCTGGCAATTTTGACCCGTTATCCACTAACTTGCACAACCCAACCCATTTAAGTTAGCGGGTTGGAACGGGTTACCCGTCTCAACCCGTTTCAACCCGTAAACATAAATAGGTAGAATTAATAAATTTAAGGCGCCTGAAAAAAAAAAAAAAACGGGGCGACCCGTTTCAACCCGCCAACCCAACCCGTTTCAACCCAACTCATTTGACCCGACAATTTAAACGGGTTATAGCGGGTCGACCCGTTTTAACATGTTAACCCGCCACAACCCGACCCAACCCAACCCGCACAATTGCCAGGCGGAGATATCTTTGCCAGTATTATGTACCACCTTTTCAAAGTTTTAGAGCTCTTCATTATTACCTACTCACTCACTTTCATTCGAAATAAGATTCTTGATTAATTTAAATATATTTTAATTAATAATATAAAGAAAAATAATTATCCTCATAAAAATCTAAAAATAATTATTGAACTTATTAGTAACCATGATACAATAATAATTTTTAAATTTTTATTAGCATCATAATTTTTCTTTAAATTAGTAGTCAAAGTATAATTAAGTTGCCAAAAATCTTATTTCGGGTGAGGTATTTCTTTTTTTAATGTGCAACAGTGAATCACTTTGCTTTTTTCATCATTTGGACCTTTCAAGTTTCAAGTACGGAGTATAATTTATTTTTTGTGACTTTACATTTCAAATTATGACTTTTCATTTCTTATACCGGAGAAGTTAAAGTCACATTATAATATATTAAATTTTATTGAGACTCTTCATATTTTAGTAACTGTTGCACTTAAATGAATGCATATAATGATATATGAAAAAATCTTAGGTATGTAAAATTTCAAAAAATCCTTCATTTTAGTATAAACAAGACATTCAATTTGGAATGAAGAGAGAAACTATTATGATTTACTAATATTATTAATAGTAATAGTTAATTTCTTTTAAAAAATAATTATTAACTTATATAATAACTATTATAATTAACTAATAGTGTTAATTGTAAAAGTTAATATATATAGTAACTATTGTAATTAACTATTATTGTCAATAGTAAAATTTAACATATATAGTAACTATTATGGTTAACTATCCAGAGCACGTTTCGCACGTCCATGCCAAATTTCATATCATTCCGAAGCTGTGACTTTCAGGACCAAAATTACCCGGCATCATACTCTTTATTATTCCGTCTCAAATTTTACAAAGCTAGAGACTCGTATTTATACCCTAAGTATATGAGTCCTAATTTTATAATGGTTAATTGCAATTTAGACCTTGAAGTACCATACCACCCTTCCAAGCGAACCCCGATATATTTTTTTATCAAATCAGGTCTTGATAATTTAAAAACTCGCCAAATAAGGCCTTTTGACGGATTTCGTTAGAAACTCAGTTAAAAAGCTTGTGCCAAGCACGTGACTAACGAAATTGGGTAGTTTGAATTGCGATTAAGTTTGAAGGGGTTATAAATGACATCTTCAAAAAACAAGGGATGGAAATATATATATATATATATATATATCCCACATTCTTCCTCCTCCGTCACACACACACACACTCTCTCTCTTCTCTCTATCTCTCTCTCTCTCTCTCCAGCCTGCCGGCGACGGCGCCTCCCACTGCCAAAACTCTCCCCGTTGTTCGTTCACCACACACACGCCGCATCTCCCTCTTTCCTCGTTGCTCATACGTTGTAGCCCTAATTTGAGATGAAGCGCCGATCTGGATTCCGGCACCGGCAATCGATTTCTCCGTTCATCTCTCCGATTCATCTGATCTGTAGCCGGTGAAGTTATCGTCGGCTCCCTCTCTCTCGCTCCTTTTCCGGTCAACCATCTCAGCCTCCGGCGGTCTTGATCTGCAGATTCCGGCCCCCTCACCTCCTCCGTCGTCGCGCTCTGTTTCTCTCACTAAAAAAATTCTCTCTCTCTCTCTAGTCCCTCCTACCTCAGATCTGTTCTCTCTCTCTCTCTAGTCCCTCCTACCTCAGATCTGTGTGTCAATTTTGGTTTTAGTTAGTGGCGGACGGGTAATGGGTGAGTGCAGTGGGACTGTGGGAGGGGTGATTGTCGGGTTTGAGATATAAGGAGACTTTGGTTAATTTTTTTTTTTTTTGGGGGGGGGGTTGTTGTGCGGAGATTGAGGGTAGATGGGGACGTGAGGATTAGGCCGGTGGTGGAGGGGTGGAGGGAGGTGGAAGGAGAGAAGATGAGAGGGCAGCCATTGTTGACAGAAGAGTTGGAATGTTGGTGGTAAGGCTGGTAGTGGTGGTAATGAAGATGCATATAGGAAGAAGATGAAGTGGGTTTAGGTCCTCTCTTTTCTTTTTTTTTTTTTTTTTTTTTTTTTTTTTGGGCATAAGATGAAATTTGGTGGGAATAATTTTATCTCTTTTTTTATTTAAAAAAACTTTAAGATATTGTGCAATTTTATTTTAGCCCTTTAAATACACTATCATTTTCTAGTTAACTAAAAATATATAAATTAATTCATTCATTAAAATTGGTAAAAATTAAATAAAATTAAATGGAAAAATCGTAAATTACAAAAAAAACTACTTATCCAACTTCTTTAGTTTTTCTTGTTGTACAAAATTGGTGAACTAAAAAAAAATATTTATTGAATTTCTTTATTTAAAAAGTTAAATTTTTGAAGATAATGAACTTATTTTTCTTTTAAAATTTATTATTTTTGAAAAATAATTTATTTTTTGTCTAGCTCTCACCTCAGTTTTAAAATATGTCATTTGACCACCTTTAAATAAATATCAACTTCAAACTACCCAATTCCGTTAGTCACGTGTTTGGCACATGCTTTTTAACTGAGTTTCTAACGAAATCCGTTAAAAAGGTCTTATTTGGCGAGTTTTTAAATCATCAAGACCTGATTTGACAAAAAAAAACATATCAGGGTTCGCTTGGAAGGGTGGTATGGTACTTCAGGGTTTAAATTGCAATTAACCCATTTTATAAGGATTCTAACAAATCTCTTAATTCTAATAACAAATCTATTTCTTTGTTAGAGATACTTCTAACTAAGTAACTATTCTAAATTGGCTAGGTAAGTAAATGTTTTTTATTGAGCTAGTCTCCGATGAGAACACCTATATCCGTCTCTTCTATGAGACGGTTTTTTTGACCCACCCAACCCGACCCATTGAACCGGATCCATGACTCATGGGGCATAATCTGCCATGTGGCAACCACCCATTGGCAAAAAAAAAATATCTTTTTTTTTTTGAGTTTTTATATTTCTTTTTCGGCTTTTCCGTCGGTTACCAAAAGTAATAGTTACCATAACTTAATGTAATGACTGTATACATATAAAGTAACATTGTTCATAAGTATTGCTAGTATCAATAATACTTGAGTCATTCATACAATATTATTTGAGTCTCTCATATTTAATTATCTTTCTCCATGTATGATTGGCTCCGACTATCTCTTTCTCTAATCCTTGACATGGTATCAGAGCTATGATCCATTAAAGGACTTTTCCACCAAAAACACCGCCTAACCCTAAACAAAGCTTCCGCCAACCGTCTACGCTATCAAATCACCCGGCAATACCAAATAGCCGGAACCATTTTTTTTTCCCACGCCAAACCCACTGCCCACCCCTTTCCCAAACTACCAATTTTGTTTTGCTTTGATGTACAAGATACAATCATACTTTTTTTTTTCTTTCCGGCTTCTCTGCCACTTACCCCATCTCATGGCCACCGATCTCATCATTCTTCCAGCGTAAAATCGTCATTGTGACATGGTTGGAACGTAAAGTCAACATCAATGCAACATCATACAAGACCGGGATCACATCAACTCAACTCGTTTGATCAACCCGGTTCATCTCATTACTTTCAAGATTGAACTCTCCTATCGGTCGTCCATCTTGCAGGTGCATATTAAAGAATATTAAATATTCCTAGCACATATTGTAATTACCAAACATAGAGATTGTATCTTGTGCATCAAGTTAGATTATTCTAGATTATTAGTTTCCTTATTGTATTAGTTTTCTTAATTAGATTAGGACTCTAGAATACTCATTGTAACCCTATATATATGTATTGCTAGTATCAATAATACTTGAGTCATTCATACAATATTATTTGAGTCTCTCATATTTAATTATCTCTCTCCATGTATGATTGGTTCCGACTATCTCTTTCTCTAATCCTTGACAAACGTAACACCCGTTTTACAAAAACAAAAGCTCGTTTTACCCATTTTTTCAAATGTAATACTAACTATAATTACGTGTAACCCAAACAATATCTAAATGTAATTATCATTTATACTGAAATGTAATAGTGCTTTTGCAAAAATGTAAAATATTGTGTATTTTGATTTAATTTTTTGAAAGAAAGTAATATTTGAAAAGTAACAACTCATATACATGAATGTAATTGTTTGTACAAGTAAATGCAACACTTTAATAAAAGAAATTATAACATATTTCTATAGATAATGTAATACTTTTACATGTAATACTAATCAAGTGTTTTTAGCTCTAAAAATGTAAGTGGTTGAATTATTACTTTTTCTATACATATATGTTACAATTATGTATAAACACTGTTACATATAAGTTACACGTTCGTTACATTTTAGTTGTAATAAGTATTACTTTTGGCAAACGAAGAATACATATTAAAAAAAAAAAAAAAACACTGTTTACTTTTCTGTATATAGTATTACTTTTATGTATGCAAACTGTTACATATAAGTAACACGTTTGTTACATTTAGTTATAGTAACTATTACTTTTGACAAACCGAAAAAAACCAAAAATAATAATATAAAAATAAAATAAAAAATAATTTTTTTTTTGGCCTGTTGATCATGGATCTGGGTCATGGGTCAAAAATGACATGTCTCTACTATGAGACAGGTCATGATCTTCTCATACAATTTTTTGTCTTTTTTATTTGATATAGAAATTAATTATATCTCTCAATCTCCTAACAGTAACATAATGGCTGCGTTTATTGAATTGAGGCTGAATGGGGCTAAAAGAATGAGGATAATGTAATTGGCCAATTTACTGTTTAAGTGTGTAAATGAGTGGAAAATAAACTCTAAAAAGTGCTAGATGCATAGTAACTTTTATATATAGAGATAAATTCAAAGTAGTTCATAAGAAAGAATCACTCTATCATAAAACTTAACTACCAAACTCAAGTTTTTATAGTGATAAAATTTGGCTATTTATAATTGTGGTGAAACATCATTTTAAGATAGAATAACAATGAAATAAATGTTTGACTAATAATTTTGAGACCTATAGATTAAATTCAAACTTATATAAAAATTCTTGATTTCGCAACGGCTTCTAATAGTATAATCGCGTAGTTAAAAGTTGAGAAAACTATAAAGTTGTCACTTCAATTTTAGTTCATCAATAGATTTGCCTGTATACTTCATTTAAATCAATAGAAAAAAATTGTGAGCAGATTTATATCAATGTTAATAGGCAAAAAGCATATTTTGGTGATTGACTTATGGCTGATGAACAAAATACTGTTTGTTTTGACTGTTCTGAACAACATATAAGTTATCGTAAGCTAGTTGTCTCCGTTTGGTAAAAAAGTTTAAAAAAAAAATGTGGAATTATAATAAAAATACCAAAATGCCCATGATGTATAAATTAATTTATATGCATGCATATCTACCCTATATAATATTAAATAAAAAAATAGATTTTTTAATTATTTTTTTAATAAATAATAAAATAATAATTTGTTTTTCCTTTGTAATTCAAGTAACATATATGATTATACAAATTCACTAACATGTTAGGCCAATGAAAAGTCACACTCTCTAAAATATTATTGATTATTTTGTTAAAAAAAATTAGATTAAATTATTTTTCTTAAATTATCCATTAAAAATGAGACTATGTTGATGAACGGATGAAATAATACCCTACTCATCTTCTATTATTTTTTATGGAAGCCTCCTCTTTGATTTTCTTAAAAGTTAATACAAACAGTTAGACTTTCAAAAGAAAAAAAATAAATTAAGAAATCAATAAGATGTTTTTTTTTATATAATTTTTTGCTCAAAGTAAATGAAAACATAGGCTAACGTTAAATCACACGCAAATGATATATGGAAAGAGAGGCTAATTAAGGGATAATTTATTTTCATTGAATGTTAATATATGCATGTTTCCAAATAAGTGGAAAAAAAGTAACATTTTTTAAGCTTTTTGGCTTTTACTTATTTGTGCTATAGTTGGGTTGTACACTACTTACATGCTTTTGGCTTAAAAGTGAAAACAAACACTATAATATTTACTTATTTTAAGTCAAAAGCCAAAAGCCACTGAAAATAAGTCGAAACAAACGACCACATAGTTGTGTACCTTGTTGGTACTAAATTCTAAGCCGTTAGTAGTGGAATGTGGAATCATAAAGACTTTTTTTTATTTTTGAGCAAACGATAAATTATATTTCATTCACATTTAAAAAAGAGATGATACTCCACAAAAGACGGAGGCTCACCCCATATTTCAATAGCACATCCAACTTTTAACCTACAACAAAGATAATTCCAATCTAAATCTTGAGACATTCAGATTCTTTTCAAAGTAAAACTTGGACACTGCCACCATCCAACATTCAAGAAATCCCCCTTCAGGTAAGATGTTACGCTGAGCACTTCATATGCAGAATTCGGGTTGACGAGAAATCGTCTTCCAACAATCTCAAAATCCACGAACAATCCTTGTGCGTGCAGCTAGAACATTGACATTCACTTCATTGTGAGAAGATACAAGAATCATCGCAATTGCAAAACCAAAAAACAACAAACAAAACCACATAATTGTCCTTTGCTCCTCACACTCACACCTAGTCACCTACCATAAAAATTTACTAAACAAATGGAAAAGTGAATTTTAATAGGTTTAGACACGTTAATGACGTGAACCCATGCTATTCCCTGCCGACGGAGGGAGTAACATGCAATTAGCCTAATATAATTAATTTTAATCGCAATATAATTAATTTTAGTATTGTGTGACTAAGCCAGACCGACTTAGCCTAATACTCTTTTATGTCCCAAAAAGTTTGTCTCATTTTGATTTTCTATGGTCACCATAAACTATAAATGAACTTTTACCAAGCGTTTCGACTTTTTATAATCACCATAAATAAATTTTGACCAAGCTTTAATGTCAATCTAGTAATGACAATAAAATTTTAAAAATTGTTATTGATAAAATCATTTAATGATTTCTCAATTAATTTTTTTATTATTTCACTAAAAGGATAAGATAAACATTAATGTTTAGTCAAACATTATTTATTTTGACTATAAAAAGTAAAATTGAAACAAACATTCTGAAGTAGAGAGGCCACAAATATGACAAAGTAATAAATAAATCAAGCATCAAACTGCCCCCGTTTAACGTGGCACAAGACAAGATCTACAATTTGAGCTTAAAAGTGCATAAACAAAATATGGCTAAGTGAAAACATGACTAGTAAAGTGTTCATATCCTTAAAAAAAAAATTGAATAGTCAAATGAGAAAATCATTTTGAAACGGTGGGACGGAAGGAGTATTAGATTTATGATCTAATCTGCAATAGTAAATTCAAGGATCTAAATGTTCTTTCTATCAAGAAAAAAAAATCTAAATGTTTCTCCTCTCAATACAATCTTCCGTAAATGGGTCTTATTGGCAAGTGTGGTGGCAAAAAGACGATACTACCTTTAGTGAACTAATCCAACAGATCATAAGCAGACTGCTATGACTTTCGACTGCACCGGATCCTCATCCACCCTACCTTAATCCAGGTTCCAATAATGGTAAGGATTCGGAAAGCCTAATGTTCACATGAAGCAGCATGTTTCTCAACCACTCGACACCCTTATCTGTATCCAAAAAACCTTGTGGTCACACCTCATCTGTAATCTACAATCACACAACAACATTGTCGAAAAGAAAAACACAAACCAAAAACGTCGCTTTTATGCTTAATGGTTCCTATTTAGCTACTCTAACAATTCATGACAGGAAATATCAACACTGACAAGCTAAGGTGACATCTTAAGATTGCTTTGAACGTAACTTGAGGCAATAGAAACCTCACGGCTACATAATTATGAACTTTAAACTTGAAACTTCATGTTCAAGTCCTACTGAGTCAAACAATTTAGGCAATTATGTTGACTAGTAGTTTTATGCGATAAACAAAAGTAGATTTTGCCCTTTAAATGGTAGAAAAGGGCGATTAAGTGTACCAAAACCACACTCTATAATCAACAATCAAAGGCAAGTAATAAAAAGTAAAAGGCAAGAAATTTGAAAATTCTTAAGAAAGCAACCTTGAGTCATTTGTCAAACTTCAAGGTGGAACTGGATAGGATAAATAAGACCAAGTAACTGTATTAGGCTGTGAACCTGACACGATTTCAAGAATGTAACTCCCAAAAATACCGAACTTTAGCCTCCCATTCTTGACAAATATCAGGTCAGATCATGTACGAGCCACTGCAGCTTGCATTTGCTGAGATTTCAAAAATACACCAAATAACCTCTCAATAAGTCAATCGCAGCAGCTATAGATTAAAATCAGGAAGTAGCTACAACCAATAATATGCATCTTAACGTACTCCCTCCTTCATAAAGTGATTTTCCCTATTGCCATTTCTCATTGTCCCAAAAAGTTATTCTCATTTCTACAAATTGGGCTTAAAAGTGCATAAACAAAACATGGCTAGTGAAGCAAGTGATCATATCCTTAAAAAGTTTGAATAGTATTTTGGGACGGAGGGAGTATTAAAATCAAAGACAAGTACTCAACAGATAATATAAGTTTTCTCACGCCATGTTAAGTTAGTTAGTGACCATAGAAAAGGATGCATGAACAGAACCCACAAGTGCATTTTAGATATAAACAAAAAGCAAGTATCTAGAGGGCATGGCGAAGAATCACCACTAATCATCCAGTAAACATGTATCATGATTAATGCAATCAATGAATTCTACAACTTGAGCTACCATTTCAAAAATTCCATAAGGGAACAAGTTACGCAAAAAGACATAATACCAGTGTCTCATCGAGAAAGATAAGCTTTCAGTTAACTAAATCGAAGCATGAAGACACTCCCTGCTGGAGAATTACTTAAATACTGTATAATTTATGGATGGTAGAAATCTCTTAACATTATGTAAAACTAACCTGAGACATACAAAGCTTGCTTGTACCAGTTCTGCAATAAGAAATATTTGATGAGCATCACACTGTAATTGTCTTGAAAAGGAAGCACATAATGAAGCAGATGAAACAGCACTACTTCACTACATACCTTGCTTTTATTTCCACAGTTCTATTTAACGTACAATGACTTATCGGAAAGGTGTCTTCAAATGCTTTGAAACCATGAGGATTCAGAAGGTTGCAAAAATCCATTCTCTTATGGAAGAGACAAACTTGTGTGCATTGAACTGACGAAGTAACGTCCCAAACCTATAAAGAAGAAATCAAAGGGATACATTTAGAAATTTCAACCGGGAGCAAGGAAAATTTACCACAATAATACGAGAATGAAATACAGGCAAATAGAACAGAAGAAATGAAAATGTACCAGCGCTTAAGGCGAAGGGGGCGTATCGGAGGCGGAGTAGGATGAGGCCGCGCCATGAGAAGGGGAGAATGAAGGGAAAGGGTAAACATGAAGCAGTAAAAAAATCAACCTGTTTGGGTCTGGAGAGACGCATACCTCGAGACAAACCCAAAGGAAGAGGGCAACTCCTTGGAGAGTAGAGGGAGTGGAAAGGTCAAGGTCCCATCCTCTGCTGCCCTGAGTCCATCTCAACTTATTATCCATCTCTCTCAAATCTTTTGGCAATCACAGAGGACTACAATGCAGATACAATAGGACCTAAAACATTGCCAGAAATGCCTACCCCAATCATAACATACCAGTCAAATGCAGAGTGTTCAAAACTTTTCACATATTTGAGGATAAAAGAAAATGCTACATGATTTAAGACCATCAAAGTATCCAACGGAGAATATTTGAAAATCAAATCAAAACAGCAGCTTATGCCAGGAAAGTAAAGATAAAATGTAAAAAAATAGAATTGTGTAACTTTATGAGTCATTTACAAGATATAATCACGAGGAAGAAAAAAAAGTTGTCACCAGACAACAACACATTGCAGGTACATTAGTGTATTTTCAATTAACCTTTTGAAGTAAGAGCAGAATACAAGATCAAACAACCTATAGAGCTTCAAAGCCGGTTACCACAGGTGAAACAACAATAAACAAGACACTATCATACATTAGCCATTACAAATTTAGTGAAAGATCGAAGAAGGCCCTTACCCTCTACATTCTTTCCATGTTTATTCAGTATCAGAAGGCAAATTTGAAGCCTCAGTAGACTCTTCAAACATGAGACTTTGCAATCCAGGTTTCAGCTTACACTTGAAAAAATCTTCATACTCCCCCTCTGTCCCCTCCTTTCTTCTTCACTTCCACCATTCTCAATGACGGTGTTAACTCAAATATCTCAACAGAAATAGTCAATGGCCCCCTAACTCCTTCCCGAGACCCTTCCAAACTGACCTTACAATCCTTCTTCCTCACCGTAAAACTAACAACTCTTGCAATCTCCTCCAACTTGGAAATAATGCTCGGCACGGACGCTCTGCAAACAAACCTAGTATCTTCACCACCATCTTCAAACAACCCAGACAAACTAAACCCCGGAGAAAATGATATCAAATCAAACGCATTCAAGCTCGCTGGTCTAGGCAAGCTAGTAATCTTCCTCCTAGTCTCCATCTCACTATCGGATTCAGACATCGATGCATCAGAGGAATAATCAATATCATCATCAACAGCATCAGCAGGTACACTACACAACTTATCATCCTCAATGTAAAACTTAATATGCTTAAATCCCTTTTTAAACCACTTATTATTCATAATCTCAGGTATAGTAATCCTAGTTTCTGGATTCGTATCAAGAAGCTTAGATAATAAACGAGTTAATTCAGGGGAAAACCATCTAGGACATCGAAATTCACCTCTATAAATCTTCTTATACATAACCATAATATTTTGATCATGAAAGGGTAAATACCCAGCCATTAATACAAATAAAATCACCCCACAAGACCATATATCCACCTTGGCTGCTTCATACCCTTTCCGCCCCAATACCTCCGGAGCAACATAGGCCGGCGTCCCACAAAACGTGTGGAAGAGACCATCCCCTCTAATTTGCTCAGAAATCGCACTTAATCCAAAATCCGAAACCTTCAAATCACCATCTTCATCCAACAATATGTTCTCCGGTTTCAGGTCCCGATGAAAAACGCCTCGGGCATGACAAAATCCGACAGCTGAAATCAGCTGCTGGAAATACCGTCTCGCCATTTCCTCTTTCAATCTCCCTTTCGCAACCTTATTGAAAAGCTCTCCTCCTTTGACATACTCCATCACGAAAAATATTTTCGATTTAGTTGCCATTACTTCGAAAAGCTGGACGATGTTCGGGTGCCGGACGCGACGGAGGATCGAGATCTCGCGCTTGATGTGCGCAATCAACCCTCCTTTCATGATCTTCTCCTTGTCGATCACCTTAATTGCGACGCTCTCGTTCGTTTTCACGTTCCGTGCGTGGTAAACCTTAGCAAAGCTTCCATGGCCGAGCAATTTTCCGACTTCGTATCGGCCTAATAGAATCCCCTGACTTTCTTTTCTGGTGGTAGTGCCGCCGGGCGGAGCGGTGGAGGTCGGTGTATTCGCCATGAAATTGGGAAATCTAAGAAAACGTTAGAATTTTTAAATTTCAAACCCTATTTGAGTTGGGTGGGGGGTGGGGGGGGGGGTTTGGGGGGGGGTTTTTAAAAAAACAGAGTTGGGGGTTTTTGAGAGCAAAAATTGGGAAGTTCTTTAAAGTGGAAAAATGATTGGTTCGGAGATGTATTTATAGTGCTCCCTCTGTCCCTAAATGAGTGTCAATTTCCAATTTTTGTCCCTAAATGAGTGTTTTTTTTTAACATAACTTTCTCCCTAAACCTTTTTTTTTGGAAAAAATTCACCGGTTTCTTTATACGTGCAAAACTAAAGATTTGGAAATGAAATTACAAGATTATATATGAATCGTTGTTACCAAATTGATCATAAAGTTGAGATTTTCAGTGTCCCTTAAAATAAAATTTGGACACTCATTTAGGGACAGAGGGAGTAGTATTTTGTTTGGGTAGAAAGTTTTCCTTTTTCTTTTATTTTTTATTTTTAAATATGACTTGGTACTCTTTTTTTGAGTAAAAATATGCCTTGGTAATAGCCACTCTAATGAAGCATTATTATGAAACTAGTATAACATCCGTGCGTTAAACGCACGGACAAAATAACTTCTACAAATTGCTAAAATAAATTAAAAAAATGTTACTAAAAAGTATACGGCTGATTTAGAAAAGCATTTTAAAATTGGTACATTCAACAAATATGTACTCTCTCCGTCCCAACAAAGTACGCATTTGCTTTTAAGAGCCGAAAGTTATGAAATATGTTGAAAAGATAAGTGTTGTGAGTAAGAAGGTGAAAGAAAGTAGGTAGAAAAAAGCGAGTGGACAAGTTGTGATTGGGAATGAGGGGAGAAAAATGGAGTACATATTTTTTTAGAATGATGGTACTTTCTAACGAATGACAAAATGAGTACTTTATTATTATTATGAAACGGAAGGTATATACTCACTATATTCCATTTTAAGAGTCAAAAACTTTATGGGTTCAAAGATTAGTGGATATTGTTGTGTATGACAAGTAGGGCCTATTTAATAAATTGAAGTATAAAAATCTTTTCTTTTTGATATTTTGATTCTTAAGTTGGAACAACCATTAGAAAAAACAAATTGACTCTTAGAATGTGACTGAGGAAGTATATTATAAAACGTAATTAAATGCACATACAACCTATTTTAAAATAATGTTCATATAAATATAAATAGTTCTAATAAATAGGTCTTTTATAAGAGTTCTTGTACCGACAAATTTGAGCCCAACAAAAAAATATTTACAACCAAACCCATAATTTAATCTAAATAAAACCTATTATATGGCGAAGCTCAATTCTCAGCCCAACTTAAGCATTATAAAACTAAAAAAAGCATAATCCATCTTCACTCCATAACCTAATCAGTAAATTACGAGACGGAGAAAAAACGAGAAGGGATACATACGAGTATATTATGAATTTAATTGTAAAAATACGATACAAAATACGAAATAAACAAAACATAGACATATAAAATACGCAGTTTTAACACAGATTAAAGTCAAAATTATGCATGTGAAAATATGAAACAATATATACATATACGTACGTAAATATTAATATGTACGTATAGAGTTTTTATATATTTATATATGAAAAAAACATTTAATATACCTTGTAAGTTGCATATTAAAATTACAGTTCATTTAATTATAAATAAATAAATTGAATCATAATGATTTTTATAATAAATAAATAAACATCTAATGATTCTTATTCATTTACTTGAGTTTATTTTTTATTATTTGAAGAGATTTACTTGATTTGATCTTCCCTTCTTGGAGTGTTCTTAAGAGTTGTTCTTGGCAAGGAGAGTAGTAGAAAACGACAACGCTGATTTAGGGATGTTTACGAAGAAGTTGAATTTTTTAAAATATCTTATCAGTTTCTTACCCTTTTTGTAACGACCCCAAAAATCCGTTTTATTTATTTTATAATTATTTTATATTTTTGGGAATTTTAATTTGATATTATGTGTACATTTTATGTGTTGCATTATATTTTATGATTTGCATATATTGTTTGATTAATTATGTTATTTATTTGGGTTGGATTTATAGCTCTTGTACATTTTAAAATACTACAAATGTTCCTTCCTAGTCCTCTGTGATTAGCCAAGATAGAAAGGTAGCCTACATAATTGAATTGACTAGCAAATGTTGACTATTGTTTCTAGTTCCTATAGGTCCATTTAAATTCACTAGGATTGTGTTTGTTTTTATATGAACCAAAATGATGAGATCAGCCTTCTCCATTTCCTAATTGCATTTGCCAAAGCCACGTGGGAGCTTACTCTTTTGACAGAAAGAATGTGAACGTTGAACACTCATTTTTTTCTTATTGGTCCATCAATCATCACTTGGATTTCTGTTGTTTTTACACAAATAAAAAGAACATGATGCTCCTCATTTTCACTTAGACCATGCGTACACCACCAGAGAGTGAGCAGAGAGGGTTTTGTGTAAACTGAACTAAGGAAAAATCAACCCGTTCCTGCGACCCCGACATCCGTTCGACTATCTGACTTCAGTGCCATATTAAAGGAGTCGAGTAGATCATTTGTAGCGGACTATAATTTAATCTTTCAGCAGTATTTCGGTACTAAGTAAGTTTCATCCTATTTTAATTTTATATTTTTATTTATTGCTCCGTTTTAAAATCTAATTATATAAAAATGATCAGGGCGTCGAGTAGGTCATTTCTACCCGAACAAAACATATTTCCTCGATACTTTTCCGGAAATAGGTAAGTTACTAATCCCCCCTTTAAATGTTAAAATGGTCATAAACATGCTTTATATGCTTAATATGTTAAAAAAAAAAAATGTTTTAGTATACTTTTTATATACTTGTAATTTTGGGACAGAGGGAGTAGTAAAACTTGTTATAGACTTGTTATTTGTGGGAAAATGGGTTATTAGTTTTGGTTTTGGGGAAGTATGAGATGATGCAACATTATATATGCTTTATATGTTATACTCCTACTCGTGGGACGGTAAAATAATATCTTTAGTTAAATGTTAAATAAATGTATTATAAAATTATACTATTACTTATGGGAGGGGGAAAGAAGTGAAAGTATCCTAAAGTGGGTATATTAGAAATTATAATGATACTTGTGAAACGGAGGGAGTAGTAATAATTTGTTGCATGTGTGAAATGTTAATACAAATGGGTGTTGTAGTATTGTGAAAGTATAGTAATGTTGTACCTAATAAAATGGATATAAACATGTTATATATGCCTAGTAAGTTGTGAAATAATATTTTGGGGTATGTTTTATTTATACTTGTAAATTTGGGATAGAAGGAGTAGTATGAAAATGTTCTCTGTTGGTGTTTAGAATTGTTTAAAGACTGAATTTGTAGTCTTTGTATTAGTTACAAATGTTAAGTGTTACAAGTACAAGTAATTTTGGGTTGTGAAATGAAAGGAGTGAACTTTGTTTTAAGTTTTTGTCTGCCGGTGATGTGGGCGGCCGCCCAAAAAGGCGTGCGGCCGCACATCTATCTGAAAGGTTTTACTCTTGGGACAGAATATTTTGGGCGGCGCCACAGCCCTGTTTGGGCGACCGCCCAGTCATCTGAAAAGTTTAGAGTTTCCAAACCAAGGGATTTAAAGGTCAATCTTGGTCTAGTTTTTGGTAGTGTCCTAAAGTAGTTAGATGATTGTTGTGGATCACTAAAGTGGTAGAAATTGGTTCCTTTGTGAACACAAGTGTTGTGAAATGTGGGTAATGGATTAAGTGAGCATTGTTGAACATTTTGTAATGTGTTGAATGGTTCATCTTCTTGATGTGTTTGGCATGGTTTCCCTACATGGAATCATTGTCCCTGATTGTTGTTTAAGCAAGTATTTCTATATGGTGCTTGCGTGTAAAGTCCAGCTGGTACTTTTGTGTGTGTTTGGGCAGTGATAGGGATTATAATGGTCTCACGAGCCAAGTACATTATAAGGCTCCTATCATTGGTTTCCCCATTTTTAACCCCCTTCCTTAGGCCAAAGGTTGGGCACTTTGGGTTATGACTTTGTGTCATTTTCCCCGTTGTTGTTGTTGTTGTTGTTGTTTGGTTCCGGAACCCGTTTCAGCTCTTCGATGCTGCTCAGTTGATGCCTCTCAGATGGCTATAGTTTGGTTTGAGAACCTTGGCTCAGTATCCACGTATGAGTGTTTATTTCCGCTTTATGTGTTTGTATGATGAGTTGGTCGTTATTTCCAACGGTATGGGACGGTTGGCGATAGGGAGCCTCTCATATTATGTGTTATATGCTATATGATCATTTGTGGTATTGTTCCGTTATGTTTCTCATATTAGCATGTAATGTAGTTGCATTTTAGTAACTTACTGAGATTTATTCTCACCCCTTATTGTTTACCGTTTTAGATAAGAAGGAGTCCAGGGATAGGTCATAGCAATGGAGGATGTGGTAAAGAAATCTTTGGTAAGACTTTTGGAAAGTGATGTGTATAAAGGATACATTATGTAAATGTAATACCTTTAGGGTAGTGTACCCGTGACTCAGTTATTGTATCATTTCTTTTACTAGGTGTTCGTGTTTTGTAAATTTTATAAGTAAAGTTTGTTATAGCCAAGTGCTAAGTACTCATTTGAGAAAGTTTGTTTTGTGGCTTGTAGTCAAGTCTAATAAATGTTGTTTAGTCATATAAGACTTTTTATGAAAGTATATTTCGAAAAATTTTCTTAAAAATGTTGTGACGTCTTCCTCGCGTGTCCCGGGCGTGGGGCCAAGTAGGACCACGGGTCGGGGCGCGACACTTTTATCTCCCGTTTTTAACTAACTATGAGATAAACCGACCTTTATATAATAACGTACCAGATTTTACCAGCCCGAGGTTTCTATATATAGGGGAAATGTTTTAGGCGGGAGATTGAAATAGAAATGAGCTCTATTGACTTCAGCCATTATTTATATATAGATAGACCCACTCATTAAAATTTAAACTTATGCTTTTTAAAAAGATGTTTCAATAAGGCACGAAAACAGTTTTTATTTTATTCTTTTATTGGAGTTTAAATTAACAAACAAATTATCAATAATAACCTCAAAAGTTGTGTCAAAAAAGTGAATAGATTTAAAAAAAAAAAAAAAAATCTGCCGTTTATGTAAATAATGAAATTGCAAGATGGTACAAAAACTAAGAAAAATAATGTTTTTATTAAGAGTTTTATACTCCTTCCATCCCAATTATTTTATGAGTTAAAAAGTTATTGGTACAAAAGTTAAGAAAAATAATGTTTTTATTACTCCCTCCGTCCCAAATTGATCTTCCTACTTTTTTCGATGTTCCTACGAAGGATCTTAGAGCAATAACTTTAAGTTGACTCAATTGTAATAATGAAAATCTAAAACTTGTTATTGATACACCATCAAAAATACTAGCAATAACAAGTTTTAGATTTTCATTAAGATAATTAAATCAACTTAAAATCTTTGCTCAAAGTTCCTTCGTAGTAACGTTGAAAAAAATATGAAGATTATTTTTGGACGGGGAGGGAGTATAAAATATAAAAAAAAAATGAGATAGGGTGTTGTGAGAATAAAAAGTGAGGTACATAATAGTTAGTACTTAGTGGATAGTTGTTGTGTGTATGACATCTGAGACCCACTAGATAAAAAATAAAAAATAAATTAAAAAAATTATAGTCTTTAAAGATTAAATGGGTCACCCAAAATGATACCTTTTTGAAGCATAAAATAAGAGTAAGAGTATATTGCATCACTTGAGTTTTAAAATTTCATTTTTTTTTAATTTTAAGAGATGGATTTATACTTTTTATACTTTCTACGTCCATTAACATGTCGTGTTTCAGTTCTCCATGATTTTAAAGAAAGTGTTTTACATATGTGCGCATTACTTATAGAGTGTTAAAATTGAACTCTATTACTCCGTATTACTTTATTTAGATTTGCAATATCATTTTGAGACTATTTAAAAAAAAATATGAGATTTATTATGAGGCAAATATCAATTGGCGGCATGGACCTTTGGGCATGGGCATTATTTTGCTAAAAAAAAAAAAAAAAAAAATTGGCACTCGCAATCAAACAAGTATTTTTAAATGGAGTTTTTATCTTTTTATAGTGCACAAAATTAGTTAATTTTACTTGATTACCTTAATTATAAATACTACATCCGTCCTAATTTACTGTGTACATTTTGACTTTTTTTTCCAATTTTATAAAACTTTGAGTATAATTTTATAAAATCTAGATGTTTCTATGCAATTTTAAAAAATGTTATTGATTTTATTTTTAAAGGTGAAACATTAACAATTTTTAAAATTGCATTGAAATATCTATATTTTCATAAAATTATGGTCAAAGTTTAATTGAGTTAACCAAATAAAATGTAATTGTACATATTAAGTTGAGACGTAGGTAGTATCTCGCAAATTGCAGATAAAAACTTTAAGCTTTCAATGGTAGTAACCGAGTCGGGATATTCAGTACTACTTTGTGTGTCCTCCTTGTATACAGATGGTCTAACTGTTTACATGTTAGAATAATACTAATACAATATTAATTTTAATAATTGTGAGTTATTGAATTACTTGTAATAATGTGAAGGACACAAAAATGGCACTGAAAATCTGAACCGTAATAACCAAATTTTTATTTTTTTATTTTTTTTGTAAGCAATGGAGTAAACTGTATTAACCCATGTGTAGGAGGAGATCAGGTGAGGTGATTGAGAACGACGGCAAATTTTGATAGCCACTAGTAATAATTTTGCCGTGTGGACACGTGGATATTGTTAGGTCCGTCGACGTGAGATGGTGTCCCACAAGTTTTTTTTTTGGCAAACTCTTTTTTTTTGGCAAACGGTGTTCCACAAGTTGTTTGTGCTTATGCTATTTGTACATTAGTCAAATACTCGCTCCGTACCAGCACAATCCCAACACAAGTACAACTAGAGGAGTGAGCATAATACAGTAATTTAGACAAAAGTTGTGGATGTGTGGTAGACAATTGATGAGACCGAGCCTTCTAGGCCGGATGTTCGCCGGTCCAAATTAATGCGACCTAACACGCCCGAACCGGACCTGAACTCTTGGGGCCGAACCGGCAAGGAACGCGGGCAAGTAAGCCCGAGGGGTCCGATCTCCCTGATATATATGCCCGAGATGACTCTGTCTCCCCCGCTATCCTGAGGAGCCCGTAGTGCCCGGCTGGCACAAACGTACACGAGACGTCACATATCCGTACCTGACACACCATAACGGTTGGTGATGGAACCATGCTTCCCTGACAGACACGCCACCTTCCCAGCCACTCTCCTGACCGATCCACGGGGGACTCGCCACGTGTCCTCCCAGTACCAGGGTGGTTAGTACCTTGTGCAGGTTTCTTTCCCTTGGTCATATATATACTTCTTTTTGTTCCCATGAGAAGGTACGTGCTATATCCCATTCACACACACAAGGTCTTCATTGAGCCTTCTTCTTAGGTTTTCCTCAGAGATCTTACTCTCACCCCGAGGGCCTAAGCCGGATTCCACCCGCCTTGGTCTTAACGGTGTTCTTGTTTGTGTTGTGATCAGGATCAAGAGACAGCAAAGTTGGAGTTCTATCTCCGTGACCCCAGAAATCGAGGGCGTCATCAGTGGTTCCATTGCCGGGAATCGATAATCTTCCTAGCGCAATCTTCTGAGTTCTTTCGAAATTCCCAGTCTAGTCTGACTCAATACCCTTTATTGCAAGTCGTCAGTTCAAGTTTCAGTCATCTCATCTTGAGTTTCCACCGTTCAAAGCCATTCTTTTGTTTTTACGGTTCTAAAAATACGTTCGACCGTCCTGCTAACCCTCGACATTCCAAATATTTGCAATGACTGGGAAAGAAATCTTGAACCCGAATGCTAGCCCTTCGAAACAAGCGCCTCAAGGATCCATCTTGCCAGATTGGGAGATAAGGCGCCTAGTGGCAGCTCGGGTACTCCCTCTCAGAAAGCAAGAAGAGAGGCGGATCTGAGAGATCATATCGAAACTTCAAAAGCACGCAAGGCACAGAAAATCCCCGTCACTCCCCTCACCCCTGAGCAGATTCAAAAGAAAATCCAGCTCCTGAAAGACAGGCAGAATCTAGTAACGAAAGGGCTTCAGTTAAACCTGGCCCTAGAAGAGCTATTCAATGCCGAGGCTGACACAGGAGTCCCTCTGGAAAAGATCGAAAACTCATGGTTCTAAAAGCATAGCCAGCAGGGTGGAGGGAAATAAGAAGAGAACGATTGTTGTGGAGGACGACGATGAAGAAGGAGAGGAAGGGAGAAAGAGTGAAGAATGAGAGTCACAACCTAGAAGGTCCAAAGGCCACTACAAGGGAAAAGCAACTGTTAGAACCGGAGAGCAATTTGCGGGGACGGCGAAAAAGTGAAACCGGGGGAGAGATTGACTACAAGTCCAGGGAATGATCAGGGACCTATGGGAGTCTAAGCAAAGTGTGGCAAAGTGCATTGGACCCATAGATGCATTTGCCTCCTGGATAGCTGATTCACCATCCCGCGGGGAAAAGTCCCCACGCTAGACGCTTATGATGGCTCGTCTAACTCAAAAAGCCATGTTGGGCGGTTTTGAAGGGCAGATGGCTCTATTCTCAACAAATGAGGCCGTAAAATGCAAACTCTAGCATCCACCTTCAAGGGGAAGGCGCTGGGATGGTTGTTGGCCCATAAACCCCGCTCCATTTACAGCTACGAGCAACTGCGGACGTCGTTCCTGAATTCGTTCGCGGGCGCTGGGGAGGTCGCAAGACCGAAATCGGACCTATGCGGTGTGAAGCAATATCCCGGGGAAAGTACGAAGGCGTACATTACTCGGTTTCGAAAAATGACCGAACAAATCGTGGACCTAACGAGGAATGACATCGAGCTGTGCTTCTTGGGAGGATTAACATCCTATACCTTGAGGCAAGAGTTCGCTTGTCGAAAGCCCGAGGGAACGGAGGAAATGTACAATCGAGCCATTGCCATGGCCGGGGTAGAGCCCTCATTCATGGATGATGCCCGCAGGAGCATAAGGGATAGGCTCGAGCCCGCTCATGACTCAAGGTACCACGCAGGCTATTCGGGGTAGTGGCGGCCGAAATAGAGGCAGACCGAGGGGCACGACTAATTTCAAAGAACTGACAACACCTTCACTCCTTTGATAGCCCCAAGGACTGAGATTCTGCGGGCAGAAGCCCTGCCTCCTCCCCCACCCCTAGAAAGAAAGCTTATGAGGCGAACAAAAGAAGTGGTGGCGGCTACCATGAAAGCCACGGGCATAACACGGATGAATGTTTTCAGATGAAAAGATAATACAACAGAAAGTCGAGGCTGGAGAATTGAAAAAATGATAGAGGGACCCAGCAATAAAGGAGAAGCCCCACGGGGACATGTCCAATATGTTAGGGATAACGATGCCGACGGGGAAAAACGCTATGACATCCAGTATATTGGGGAAGAGCCCCGAGCAACACCCAGCTCTCTATTCAGATCAAGAATTGGAAAAGGTGTTCCTGATACCTGCATACCCACCCGAGCAAGAGAAATGACCGGGTTCAAGAGGAGCGAGATGGCCTCCACCCTCTTCCATTCAACACAGCCATTGACAATCAAGATGGCTATTGGTAGAGCGGATATTGGGAGGGTCCTCATTGATACCGGGGCTTCACGGGACATACTCTACTTCCATTGTTTAGAAGAAATGGGGATGTCCGAGGCGTACTTAACCCCATATGCGGGCTTGTTGGAAGGGTTCACGAATCATACGGTCTACAGCAAAAGGGACCATTGACTTCGAAGTGACCATTGGAGAGAGCCGTTCGAGAAAACAGCCCGTGTTACGTTCATGTGGTGGTCGATCTGAAATCCCAATACAACGCAATCTTG
>JAOWBW010001742.1:0-29898 GCA_026119855.1 Campanula takesimana | reverse complement strand
GAACCATGACTTGAAGTTTAAGGACAAGTCACCAGTCATTCATTTTTATGGTTGAAAAGCGAATGTTTGTCTTCAAGGAGTAAATGACAGCAATAACTTCTTCAATATCTTGGTCGGCGGTGCCACCAGATGCATGTGCGGTTTCATGAATGAACTTGAGATGCGGTTTCATCAAAGACACAAACTGCGGTTTGATGAGGACTTAAGGCACCATGCTGGCGGTTGAAGATGGGGCGCTTGAGGGACACTAAACGCTAAGAGTAAACCAATCATAACTCAGCCTAACTACTAAAAATCTAGAAATGGACTTGTCTAAAAATTGAAGTAAAACTTCATTACAAGTAAACTAAAGTCCATAAAAATACACGTGGAATGGGTCAATCAAATCAGGTGGGTGTACTAACAATGAATCCTAACAGTGTCTAACGGCTATATAAGGACACGTGCTCCACTCAATGAGCTCCAGCACATCTGTCCTTTGATCTTATCCACAAGGGATTTCCAACGGCTAGTTTTTGGGGCTCTACTATAAATACCCCATAACTTCAACCATTTTGAAGTTGCTAAGATATTCTGAATTTCTCTCTCAAGCATTTGTTGAAGATTTGAAGATTGCTCATTGAATTCCCAGATTTCTCAAAAACACCTTCATACCTTCATAATTAGCCCAGATCCTCAAGCAAAAACACTTTAGTTTTCTTGTGCTCTCAATCTCATAGATCTAAACAGCTTTGATACTAAAAACACACACGCACCTCTTTAAGTTTGATCACTTAGATCATTCTTTAAGAGATACATCGGTTTTGTCTAGGATTTGTTATTTCATAGATAATTGATCTTGAGTTAGTGTAAAGCTCAAACGTTGTAATTTGTAACACTCACTCATATTATAAGATCTCCATTAGAAATCCAAGACTAACCATCTTGGTAGAGGACGTAGATCATTTCCCAATCGAACCTCTCCAAATAGCGCGTATTCATTTCTTGTCATTTACTTTCAAGTTATTATCTTATCTTACTATTTGGTTGTTTATTCATTGTAGATTGATTGGATTGAATTATGTTGTGTTTGTTGATCATTTGCCTTAGTTTCATCTTTCACTCACTTTGAGCCAAAATACTTAGAGTGTGCGTGCGCCCCCTTTATCATACTTTGCGCCTTTTCATTACTAAATTCCGCTGTGCATTTCACTCACTCACTTAGGCGCATTTCATAATGCTTATTTGATAAAGTGTGCATTTGCAATTGAGTTTATCAAGGGTACGAAAAGAATTTCAAAACAGCTATTCACCCTCCCCTCTAGCTATTTTTATACCCTTGTTGCCCCTTTAGGACCAATAAAGGGAAAGAGAATTGGAGATCCCCGGCCTCTAAAGAAGACAACTAAACAAGTTCTACATTGAATCTCCTCAGCAAGTCAATTCTCCACCGAGTCAACTTTGGAATTGCAAAAGGCTCGATAAGATATGGCACAATCAAAGGTCATTTTGGGTTATTGGCATAAGAGAGATTGTTCTTGCAATGTGCATTTTTTGTCTCATGTGAAAGAAGACCCGCCCGAGAATGAGCTCATGATTGATATGTCATCAAAAAGTCAAAAAAGGGGTGAGAGATTGTACGAATGGTCTTCAATTCACCAATTGGTTTGGATCACAAATGGAAACAATATGTAACTCAGTTTTCGAGCTTCTTCAAGCATGTGCCCCTAAAGTATGTCAAAAGGCTTCCCGAGAATGGAGTAGCTCTTGCCATGTCCTCTTATGTTTGTTCCCTCGCACGAGGATGAGTCTCTTGCTTTGCTCTACAAATGACGACGCCCTAGGGGCTCTGTGACTCAAGAACGAGAACTTTTTTTGCTTTATTTGATAGTTAATGAGCCCTAAGGGCTACGCTCAAGAAAGATGTGTGAGAGTATCCTCAAAGTCTCTCAAAAGGAATGTCGAAAAGCCTTCTTGTTATGTGTGCTCGTGCCTGTTCCCCAAATCAAGGATAGGCCTTTCTTGCTCTACTTACAATCGATGATGGCACTCTAGGGGCTAGACTCGAGTTTGAAAGGCTCCCTCAGCAAATATTCAATTCACTTAACCTCCCCCAGTGATGGCCCTAGCAAAGTCATGTGCAATATTTGAACCTTCCTCTATCAATTTGGCACCGAAAGTCTTTTTAAGGGGCTTCGACAATCTTTTGGGCAATGATACTTGAGCAATGCAGTGTGGGGAGTGGTCCAAGCTTAAAGGGTCACTTAGTACTTCACGTCAAAGGTCTTTTGGTTTGAAAGGAGGGCTCCGATGTTATGAATGAATTTGATGATTCTTGTTATGTTGTGACTTACGACGAGATTATGAAGGAAGTCTTATAGAAAAGGAAAAAGATTCAATATGGTAAACTCACTAGAACAGGGTTATAGCGGGTACCAAGCCCAATGTTTTTGTGATTCAGCACCCCTTCTCTAAGATCAAAAGCACAAGCTGAATCCGTACGAGTTGCATCCAAAGATTCATTATTAGTTCAACCCAAGAATACTCAAGCAAACATACTTATTTGGGACCTTATCACGCCAAGACCTTATCATCCGCAGCCTCGATGACACCACAATCTCTCCCAAGACATTTTCTGAAGACCTTGGTACACTTTTCGACTTGGACCTTCCGCCATTTGGGTACCGACCACAATAAGGCCATTTATCTCCAAGAAAGAGTAAGATTAAAATCACTATCAAGAGTTCTACCAAACGGTTCATCCGCTCTCAATATAATGCCAAGCTGATTCCAAGACATTTTTGGGGATTTATATCGAAAGGTCTTCCACCATCTTGAAGCTCGCAAACAACAAGTACATGATATTTGGGGCTTAGCAATCTCTCGAAGCTTGGTATCAATAATATTTTCTTGGGGCTTGCTCACGTCAACACAAAAGGCGATTTATTTGAATGGGCCAAGAGCTGATTTATCTTGGGGCTATACAAGTCGCTCAAAGTTTGGAATCAAAGGCGTTCTAGGGGCTTTACGATCAACAACCCCTTGGTATCTCGGCATCAAAAGTCTTTTGGAGCTCCACAATCGATAAATCTCTTGGGGCTAGACAGTAGCGACAACAAAATTCAAGAAAGACGAGCCGGACTTCGACAGAACATGATTTGATCTTGGGTTGGATTTGCAAACACACGATGGTTAACATGGTTCACCCACGAACTAAAAAAAATAAAAAAATCTCGCAAGTGTTTATATTTCCTTCTAAATAAAAGAAAAAAGATTTCTATTTTTCTTGTAAATAAACTTTCTTTGTCTCCTTACTTGTGTAAAAAGTATGTGCTTCATTTTGCTTTGCTTCTAGCTTCTTCCCCAGAATTCTCCACCGCCCTTGAACTACGCTGGTCTGATTCCCTTCAAGGGATACGTAGGCAGCTTTTTGGCACAACCAACCCATCATCAAGAATGACTATCCTCCATCAAAAGAAAAAAGCAACTCATCAACATCCAAAGAATGGACAATCTTCATTAAAGCCACAACATCAGAAATCCATCCCGAATCAAGCGGCCATGGTAAGGGAAGGTACAAGAGTGAATCCCCCGGCATCCAAATGCCTTCAAACAGCAAATGCGGCTTCGAACAGTATATAGCAAATGCGGCTCCGAATAGTATACAGCAAATGCGGCTCCGAACATCATACAACAAATGCAGCTCCGGACAACATACAAGCAAATGCGGCTCAGAACAGCATACAGTAAATGCGGCTCCGAACAGCATACAACAAATGTATCTCCAAACAGCAAAAAGCAAATGCGGCTCCGAACAGCAAACAGCAAATGCGGCTCTGAACAGTAAAAATCAAATGCGGCTCCGAGCAGCAAAACAGCAAATGCGGCTTCGAACAGCAAAAAAAGCAAAAGCGGCTCCAAATGGCAATTTGGTCCATAGTGAACCACTGAAATCACCACCTCTTCCATCAAACAAAATTCGCTCACACAGGGGGCGCATCTCTATCACTCGTAATTTCAATCATTCCTGCTCTTATCGAGTCTTTGCTTTCTTTTCTTTCTCTTTTCTTTGTGATGTCCTCGGCGGATGTCTTTCTTTCGTCGGCGCGTTTTTCTTTGCAATCCACGCCGCCGAGGGGCTCTGTAGACACCCCGCCTTGGACTGCTCACCCCGATTGAATACATAGTATTTTTATTTAATTTGTTTTTGTTAATTTCTGTTACTTCCGTTAAGTTCTTAACTGATTCTGTTAGTTTTGGACTAAATTGAGTAACAGAGTTAACTTTAGAGTCATTTATGTCATTCTGTCATTTTCAACCGCTCCGATATAGCCTACGGGATGCGCACTTCTCTCCGCCTAAGCGGGACCCCCGCGCTTCTCACTATGGCAGTTGCGTATTGCACCAAGTTTCCCTCCATTTTCTAACTTAAAATTCACATTTTACCACATACATTATTCTTGCATTAAACCCCTTTTATTTTGTAACTCCCAAATCCTTTATTCTAGCATATCTCTTAAAACAAAATATTTCACCTTTATTATTATTTTATTTTCTCTTTATTATTTAATTTCCCTTTATTTTTATTGGTCCAATAACCATATTTTCCTCCCCTCTTCACCTATATAAAGGACCTTCTAGGTTCATTTCAAGGGACACCAAATCACACCAAAATGGAGTACCAAAACTCTACACAAAAGTCTTTACATCATCTTCAAGTAAAACTTTGAAGTCTTCATCTCCTTTCCAAGTCAAGGTACAACACTTTCTCTTTTATTTCTTATTTGATTTTTATGTCTTTTTAATGTATGCAATCCCATCAAAATGGGACATGACCAATACGACTACTTCACATATTGAAGTTAGTTAAGGTTATCTCCCTACATTTCAAACTCTCATTTAATTTCCCCTTTTTCCCTTAATGTAATAGTTAGCATAAATTTACTTTGTAATTCCCCTTTTCCCATCAATATAATTGTTAGCACAAGTTTATATTAATAAATAAAATGACTTTTTTACATTAGAACACCAAAAGTAGCAAGACCGACTATAGCCGGGTGGAGTGGGTGTTTAAGTACTTCTTACTCCGTAATCTAACCCCCGAACCCGTCTCTCCCGAATCTCTGGTTTTGAATATAAAATCAGGCTATATTAGGTTTTTCTTATGTTCCTTTAAAAACATAGGTGGCGAAGTACTTAAACACCTTAGGATAATTCACCACTGTAGCCAAGCCGTGGTTTTCCCGGGGTATCTATAGCAGTACACGCGCAGACAAAGGCGCGTCTCGTAGAAAAGCATGTTGGAACAATTTCATCTAATGCCTTAACCCAATTCTGGAATTAGTTAGAGAGGGAAGATGAAGGCGGGAGCGTAATACCTGTCGAATCCATATTGATGTTGATTTAGGGAGAAAGATGAAGAAAAAGTAGGGGATGAAGATCTTCTAAATAATGAGTGCCTTCTCTCTAATACTTCTAGCAATAAATGAAGATTATGTAGGAGAGAATAATGAATGTAGTATGTTTCTAAGGCTGATGGAAAGGCCTTTATATAGGAAACAAATAGGCACTT
This sequence comes from Campanula takesimana, assembly GCA_026119855.1. Taxonomy (NCBI): domain Eukaryota; kingdom Viridiplantae; phylum Streptophyta; class Magnoliopsida; order Asterales; family Campanulaceae; genus Campanula; species Campanula takesimana. Next base: position 24,347 of record JAOWBW010001742.1, on the reverse strand, counting down.
CATTTAGGAACTGCACCCTTTCACATAAGTGGTGTGAAATTACCATTTTATCCATCATAAATAGGTAATATTCCACCTCAGGAACTCTACACATTATTTAATTTTCTACACTTTATATTAACATTATAAGTATGATTTCATGTATGGAAATCATAATGACTTGTTATGCAATCCATGTTCTAACAATCTCCCACTTGGGTTGCATAATAATGTCTTTCCTTAAAATCATAAGTATAATACAAATCAAAACCCTAATGTGCACCTTGTTTTCATCCATAACAATCCCGTCCATTAGTCATATAAGTATAAGGACTAAAGGGGTAGTTGTTGTAATTGATTCGCAACTAAACCCACAATAATCACGTATATATATCCAACTAAATGACATAGATCAAAAATGTAGATGTGTAGCATGGAACATAATGAATATATACATATTTTTCCAACTAGTCTAACTTAACCAAATGAGATCAAAACTTTAAATAATAATAGAACAATTAATTAAAAAACAACATAAATTCCCACTATATTAAATGTTATCAAAAGTTGTTACACCCATATGAGCAATATGCTCGTGAAACACTAAAGGAGATAAAGCTTTAGTAAACGGATCCGCTAACATGGATTTTGTTCCTATAAGTTTTATTTCTATTTGTTCATTTTCTACTCTTTCTCTTACAACAAGAAACTTAATATCTATTTGCTTAGATTTTGATGAACTCTTGTTGTTGTTGGAGTACAAGACTGCTGCCCGATTGTCACAATATAACTTAAGAGCTCTTTCGACACTATTGATAATTCACAGTCCCTCAATAAACTTACGCAGCCATATAGCTTGATTGGATGCCTCGAAACAAGCAACAAACTCGGCTTCCATGGTAGAGGAAGTTACGAGTATCTGCTTGGCACTTCTCCAAGAAATTGCTCCACCGGCTAATGTGAAGACATAATCAAATGTTGATTTATGACTATCTTGGCATCCAGTAAAATCGGAATCCGAATACCCAATGATCTCAAGATGATCCGATTTTGAATATGTAAGCATGTAGTCCTTGGTGTTTTATAAGTATCTCATCACTCTTTTGGTTGCAACCCAATGTTCTCTCCCCGGATTGCTTTGGTATCGACCAAGCATCCCAACAATAAATGCAAGGTCTGGATGAGTACAGAGTTACGCATACATTAAGCTTCCTACTGCTGATGCATAAGGAATATTTTCCATATACTTGGATTCAAAATTACTTTTAGGACACTGTTTGAGACTAAACTTGTCTCCTTTAGAAACAGGGGTGTCATGTGGTTTACAGTTTTGCATAAACCTTTGTAATACCTTTTCTATATAGGCCTTTTGTGTTAATCCTAAAATACCTCGTGAGCGATCACGGTGAATTTGGATTCCTAATACAAAAGATGCCTCACCAAGATCTTTCATTTCAAATTTGTTTGAAAGAAATTTATTAGTTTCTTTAAGAAGGTTTATTATCATTACTAGCAAGCAAAATATCATCCACATATAAGACCAAAAATATAAATTTACTCCCACTGAACTTATGGTATACACAATCTTCACCAAGATTCGTTTCAAAACCAAATGAAAGAATAACTTGATTGAATTTTAAATACCATTGACGAGAAGCTTGCTTGAGACCATACATGCATTTCTTAAGTTTACAAACTAATTGATTAGTTTGATCCAAATCAGTCACCATTTCTGGTTTCTTCATATAGATAGTTTCCTCAATGTCTCCATTGAGAAAAGCTGTCTTTTCATCCATTGGATGAAGCTCAAGATCATAATGTGCTACAAGTTCCATAATGATCCTAAAAGAGTTTTTAGAAGATACCAGAGAAAATGTTTCTTTGTAATCAATGCCTTCTTTTTGAGTAAAACCTTTAGCAACAAGACAAGCCTTATACTCCCTCCGTTTCATGTGAATTGAGACTTATTTCCCTTTTCGTCCGTTTCACCTCAATTGAGACTGCCCAAAAATGGCATAGTTTTTAATATTTTATATTCACCCAACCCCACCTATTTAACCCTACTAATTCTCTCTCTTTATTTTCCACCACTCATTTTATCCAACCAACACTACTATTTACCCCACTCATTCTATCTCTTCATTTTCCACCACACATTCACTACTTTCTCTTAATTATTGTGCCATTTGTTCTGGTCTCAATTCACATGAAACGGAGGAAGTATCTTTCTACATTACCTTGTGAATCCTTTTTGTTCTTAAACACCCATTTACACCCAATAGGTTTCACATCTTTAGGTAATGGAACAAGATCTCCAACGTCGTTGTCTTTCATGGATTTTAACTCTCCATTTATGGCAATGATCCACTTATGAGAAGTAGGACTATTAATGGCTTCATGGAAGGTGAGTGGCTCATCTCCCACTAAACCTAAGTGTCCTTCATTCTCGGAAAGATACACTTCATAATCATCCGGAATTGCACTCCTTCTTACTCTATTGGATCTCCTTAAGGACACCGGTTCTTCCTGATTTTGAGGTTGTTGAATTTCATCCTCATGATCAACATTTTCATGTTGTTCAATATTTATAGAGGAGTTATTGTTTTTAATTGTATGTTCCTCTTGAATTTCAGGTATAAATACATGATTTTCAATGGGAACTATGGGAAGAGGTATAGAAATGGATGCCTCTTCCTCTTCAAATTCAAAACTATTCCTAATTTCCCCTCTAAATTCAACATCCTCAAAGAACCTAGCATTTCTCATTTCAAAAGAGGCTCTAGTTTTTGGGTTGTAAAATTTATAGCCCCTAGATCTCTCGGCATACCCCACAAAGTAACTACTAACAGTCTTAGCATCTAGTTTTCCCTCATTAGGCCTATAAGGCCTAGCTTCTGCTGGATAACCCCATACATGAAGATGATTTAAAGATGGTTTCTTATTCATCCACAATTCATTAGGGGTTTTATTAGTAGCCTTAGAGGGATCTCTATTGAGAATATAAGCTGCGGTTTTTAATGCATCGCCCCACAATGAGTGAGGTAAGGAAGTACAAGAAATCATACTTCTTACCATATCTTTAAGGGTTCTATTACGTCTCTCAGTACACCATTCATGATAGGCATACCCGGCATAGTGTAGTGAGGGAAAATCCCACACTCTTCAAGATAACGAGCAAAAGGACCCGGACATTGTTCTCCCGAACTGTCATTCCGACCGTAGTATTCACCACCACGATCGGACCTAATGTTCTTAATAGTCTTTCCAAGTTGATTTTCAACTTCGGCTTTATAAGACTTGAAAACGTCCAATGATTGAGACTTTTCATGAAATAAATAAATGTACCCATAACAAGAGTAGTCGTCTATGAACATAATGAAATATAGTTGACCATTCCAAGAAGGGGTTGTAAATGGCCCACAAATATCCGTATGAATTAGTTCTAAGACGCTTGATGCTCTCGAGGATACTTTTAGTGTTTGTAAACTTTCCTTTTAAGGCATTAAATGCAAAAGTTTTTATTTGAAATATCAAGTTTGTTTAAGATTCCCTCTGACACAAGCTTATCAATTCTCCTCTTGGAGATATGACCCAAACGCCTATGCCATAAGGTATAAGAATTTTCACTTGATAACTTTCGCTTTCTACTTTTGGTTTCATTATTATGGGACTCATTTATTGTTTGAATAGTGTCAAGTAAATAAAGATTATCATTACTTGACAAAGTACTAGTACCGACAACTTTGGAATTGAAATAAAGATCACATTTATTATTACCAAACGAACAAGAATAACCTTCCTTGTCCAATACTGTAATAGATATTAAATTCCGCCTAAAGGACGATACAATAAATGTATTATTTAATTCAAAATAATAGCCAGTACTTAACAATAATCTAAAAGTCCCTATGCCTATTACTTCAACCGGATTCCTAGCTCCCATATAGATGTATCTCTCATCTTCACTGGGTCTTCGGTAATTTAAGCAACCCTGCATAGACATACTTATGTGAGTTGTTGCACCAGAATCCAACCACCATGTATATTTAGGAATTGAAACCAAATTAGCCTCAGTACAAACAAGACCAAATGACATACCTTTCTTAGCACGCCAAGCGTGATACTTAGGGCAGTCGAACTTCATGTGAGTAAGGTCCTTGCAAAAGAAGCACTTCTTAACTTTTTAATCATCAGATGATCCCTTATGCTTTTTATTACTTGTAACTGCAATTTCGTTGCCTCTTCTCTTTGTCCCATAAGAAGAGGTAGATGCCAAATGAGCACTTTCAGTTTTTTATTGATTTAACCTATCTTCCTCTTGTGTCACATGTGAAATTAATTCATTAGTATTCCACTTGTCATTTTGACAATTATAGGTCACCTCAAAGTGACCAAATTGAGGAGGAAGAGAGATCAAACTAAATGCACGATTAAATCTTCTGATATCTCTATCTTAAGTGCTTTTAGCTTTGTCGATAAGTGAAGCATTTCCAAAATATACTCCCTTAAATTCCGGTACCCTTGTACTTCATGGAAATAAGCTTTCTCAAAGAAGTACTTGTTTCTTATTTTTTTCTTTTTACAAAGCTTTCTTCAAGGGTATCAAGGAATGTTTTAGCATCAACAACCTCGGAGACACTGTTCAAAAAAGTCTTCGGGACAACATTCTTCATGATCATTAGGCTCACGCGGTTGGAGCGTTTCCACTTCTTAGCACTTAAGCGATCTTCTTGAGTGCTTTGATCAGTGAGAGGGAGAGGAAACGGTTCCCTTAATGCGAGGTCTATATCCATACAGCCTAAGATCATAGTTATTTTGTTTTTCCAAGTTTTAAAGTTAGTCCATTAAGAATCGGTACAGTACTCATCGCAGCAGTTATAGATGAAGCATTAAGTAAATCTGTTGGAATTCGAGAACAAAAGTGAAATACAAAACATGTATAAGTAACTACATAATGAATAAATGATTAATTATAGCAACGAAATCCATCAATAAGGTAATCAACATGACATCAAAACTAATCTTTGGATTGCGAGTTGATTCATAAATGATTGTCTTAAGGTAACTAATAATTTGAGCGATGTTTTAATTAAATTCTTAATCTTCATTTGGGCCGTTTTAAGCATTTAACAAAACAACTTAATGTTCATTTCATTTGTTACCACATGAATGTATAAATTTAGTCAAATAACAAGATCTTCTTTGGAAAATTCATGTTGCTTACAATTTTGGATTTAAATAACGTGAATCACTTTGGCGATAATATTATTTAAAAGATGTATAAAATGTTTAAGCATATAATTAATCACAACTTAATGGTTTGAAAAAAGTATGTTTTGCTCAAGAAGGGGTAGACAAAATTGTGCAAAACTTTGAAAACAATGGCCTATGAGCAGTGCATTGCCGGACCAGAAATTTCCTTAGGGTCCGGCCGGACCAGGCTTAACACCCGACCGGACCAAACCTGAGGTCCGACCGGACCAGATCAAAGCCCCGCCCGGACTATGCCTTGAGGTCCGACCAGACTACACCACATACCCGGCCGGACCACCCTTTTGTTCAAAAGCACCGATTCAGATTTCTTGAGGTCCGACCGGGCATCAAAAAAGATCCGACCGGACCACCTGTTCCCAGGTGTACCATTTCAAGCTGCCTTGCTGCACTTTTCTGAATTGTTGTCCCAAAACAATGAACAACAAGTAGATCCACATGTCTATACATTATACAATGCATAGCCATGCTATTTAGGAATAATCTTGTTTTTAATACAATATGATCAAGCAAGTAGATCCACATAGTTTATGCATTACATACAACAATGCTATGAAGGGATAATCTTGCTTGAACCATTGTGTTCATTAGAGTCAAAACTTCAAACCTTTTTGTAAATTCTTTATTGGATGATGAATATCAGCACTCTATCAATGAATTAGAGCCTCTAAACAACATCAAAACTTGATGATTCAACAGAAATATGAATCAAAACAAAAGCATTAAAGCTTTCAAAAAGAACTCAAACCTAAACCAGAATTTGAGCGGGCTCTGATACTAATTGTTGGAACAATTTACACTAATGCCTTAACCCAATTCTAGAATAAGTTAGAGAGGGAAGATGAAGGCGGAAGCGTAATACCTGTCGAATCAATATTGATGTTGCTTTAGGGAGAAAGATGAAGAAGAAGAAGCAGGGGATGAAGATCTTCTAAATGATGAGTTCCTTATATCTAATACTTCTAGAAATAAATGAAGATTATGTATAAGATAATAATGAATGTAGTATGTTTCTAAGGATGATGGAAAGGCCTTTATATAGGAAATAAATAGGCACTTCTTTTAGGGACTACACCCTTTCACATAAGTGGTATGAAATTACCATTTTTTCCATCATAAATAGGTAATATTCCACCTCGGGAATTCTACACATTATTTAATTTTATACACTTTATTTAACATTATAAGTATGATTTCATGTATGGAAATCATAATGACTTGTTATGCAATCCATGTTCTAACAAACAGGCATTTTTTTTCTTTTTCCTGGTTGGGACACTTGGCAGCTCATGATTGGTTCTTGAGATTTTTGGATTAATTTCTCATCCCAATTATTTGAGCTCAATTATTTTTTAGTAAATAAATTATTATTTATTTTTACACCTAAATTCATAAAAAAAATCTCTATAAATAGATGCAAATTTCATTGGATTTGGACACCAAAAATGAACCCTCTTTTTAATAAAATGGATCCCAATAATAACCATTTCAACACTCAAAATTCTAGTAATTTTCCTTTTTTCATACAACAATCCTAATAATTTTTAGTATGAAAATCAATCTTTCAACCAACCACGTCCTCAAAATATACCAAATTCCGTTTTTCCACCAAGTTTCATGCCTTCATCTATGCCAAATTGCAATCCATATTATGGGATGCAATTGTAACCACCCCCTTATAATCAATATCCTTATATTCCAATGAGAAATGAAAATGTTTCTGAAAATGAAGCATCAAAATTTTCAACACAAATGGCTCTGGGTATTATGAGCGGTGCTAACGAAGCTACTCCAATTGTAGAGGGTATAGCCACTCCAACTGGTGAGGGTTCAACCACTACTCACCAAAAAGTGCCAAATGGACCACTTAAGAAAATTTAGTCCTACTTAGTGGTTGGATTAAATATGTAACAAACAATGTTATTGGAAGAAATCAGAAAGGCGATACGTTTTGGGTAAAATTGCGGAATACTGTAATGAGCATTGCTCATTTGACCATCCCCGTGAAGCAGTTGCCTGCAGAAATCGTCATAATTATATCTGCAAAATATTGAGCAAATGGATAGGTGCTTATGATAAAGCTAAGTGTATGCAACAAAATGGGTGGTCGGAGAATGATGTATTGGCAAAAGCTCATGAAATATATAAATGTGCTAACAATGTCAATTTTACTATGTGTCCGAGATGAACCACTTACGCAAGTCATGTAGGAGGAAATACGGGATCTGGGTGCAATGGATCTAAGAGAGCACGCGAAAGTGATGTTGGTGATTCAAACTCGGTTGGATCCATTCCTCGTCCTATGAGAAGGGAGGCAGCTGAGAAAAAGGGTAAATAAAAAAAGATAAGGGAGTTGGCTTGGAAGTGGTAAATGAAGAGTGGACAGAATTTAAACAATTCAAAAAGAAAGAGTTAGAACGATTAAACAAGATAGCCACACAACAAGAGGAGGCTAACAAAATAATGAAAGACAATAATAACACTAAAAAGATGAAAATGTGGATGAAGTTAAGTGAGAAGGAGCATCTTGATGATCGAAGCAAACAACTTTTTGAACAGTTGGGTGCCGAACTATTTGGAAATTAATTTTCTACTTTAATCTTTGTTTTCTAGCTTTATGTCAGTTCTATGTAATGATGTACTACTTTAATGTGTGTTTTCTGGCTTTGTGTCAGTTTTCTGCAATGAAGTACTAGCTTTATCTTTTAATTAAATCTAATTAATTCTATTTGGAATCCGTCAATTTCGACCACTTAACTTGAATTCAATCCTTATCCTTTAATTAACTCGATTTAATTTTACATTCAAGTCCGTCAACATCAACCACTCAATTTCTTTATACATAACACTCTCTTCCTTCCTTCTTCCTACATCAACCACTCTCTTCTTTCCTTCTTCCTACACCAACCACTCTCTTATTTTCCTTCTTCCTGCATCATCCACTCTCTTATTTCCTTTTTCCCAATTTTAATGGATCCATCCGAATTTCCTTTTGATATCGAAGCCTACAAAAAGGCAATCTGATTTGGAGGAGAGGTTTATCGTCAATCGGTTTATAGAGTGTTGCAATAAAATATTAGAAGATACACCTCGTAAGAGAAGATATTTCAAAAGAGATCACGCTTGGGCAAACCAGAGCCTGGTTGACGACTACTTTTCTGAAAATGCTACATACAAAGATTTTTTCGCCGACGATATCGGATGCGGGAACATGTATTCCTTCTAATCATCGGGGACCTTTCAAGCCATGACAACTACTTGACCCAAAGATTCGATGCTGTGAGCAAAGAAGTCATTTCTCTGTTATCAAAATGTGCCACATCCATGCGAATGTTAGCATATTGTATGTCGGCCGATGCTATTGATGAATACATAAAAATAGGAGGTACTACAGCATTGGAGACGTTACGTAGATTTTGTAAAGGAATCATTCAATTGTATGATCAAGAGTAGTTGAGACCCCCAAACCAAGACGAGCTGTAAAGAATACTTCAGGTTAGTGAGATGCGGAGGTTCCTAGGTATGATCGGGAGTATTGATTGCAAGAACTGGGATTGGAAAAATTGTCCTACGGTTTGGGAATGTCAATTTACTAGAGGTATAAGGGAACCACCACGGTTATTCTTGAAGCAGTCGCGTCTCATGATTTATGGATCTGGCATGCCTTTTTTGGATGTCCGGGCACATTGAACGATATAAATGTTCTGGACCGATCGCCAGTGTTCGATGATGTTGAACAAGGAAAGACACCACGAGTCAACTTCTTTGTGAATCAACATCCGTATAATATGACGTATTATCTTGCTGACAGTATCTACCCTTCTTTTCCGACTTTCGTCAAATCAGTTAGACTTCCTCAAAGTGAACAAGATAAGTTATTTGCAAAATGTCAGGAGGGATGTCAGAAGGATATAGAACGTGCATTTGGAGTGCTCCAAGCTCAATTTAAAATCATTTGAGAGCCATCTCGAATGTGGGAGATAGACGACTTGGCTATCATTATTAGGTCATGTATCATATTACATAATATGATTGTTGAGGATGAACGAGATACATATTCTCAGAATTGGACTGACTATGATCAATCTGAGGCAAGTGGGTCTAGTACACAACAACCATTCTTGACTGAGGTACTACCTGCATTTGCAAATCATGTGCATGCTAGATCAAAAATGCGTGATCCAAAAGCTCATCACAAATTGCAGCGGATCTAATCAAGCACATATAGGCAAAGTTCGGAAATGCGTGATCCAAAAGATTATTTTTTATTGTATTGTGAGTCGAGTCTATTGTGTCATATGCTTATTTTTATTTCATTACTTGTGTCGCGAACTAAGCTTATTGTAACTTTTATTTGTTTTAATAATAATTATTGTCATTTCTCATATTTATTTAATTGCAATTACAAAAATTTAATTAAGTGTGAAGTATTTTTTTTTATAATTGATTATTATTATTATTATTATTATTATTATTTTACTAATCATAAAAATAAAGAATATAAAATCAAATTTAAGTGGTGTGGTATAGGATGATGAGTTGGAAGGGTGCTGAATTTTAATTAAACAAACCATTGTAGGGTGTAAAAGTTGAATGATAGTTGAATTATTAGGTGAAAGAGAGAGAAGATAATGTGGAGTATTAAAGTGGGTGTTGAATAGAAATGAGTGTTGAAACCATTGTAGATGGTCTTACCAAGTGTGTGCCCCTTCTGTCTGACACCATATTTTGTGGAAAATCAATCATTTTCCAGGCTGCTATGCTTTGACTAATACTATTAGCTGCTTTATGTTAGTACCCAACCTGAAAATGAGTTATTAGGCATTCTAGAACTCACAGGGACCTCCCAGGTATTTACGAACTGCGCAGGACTTATCCAGGATTTCCAGAAAATCCCAGATAAGGAGATATTAACGTCCTGATCGGATGAAGCCGCAAAGATAGATGTTATCTAATCATCCTCTAGAGTCCAGATTGATCAGAACATTGGGAACCGATCCAACCACTTTGACCGGCCAGGGGCCAGTCAGGGAAGGGTCGGGCGGCCACTCCTTCCGGGTCAGAAACCCTATAAATAGGTGACCTCAGTTCATAATTTTGACACACAATTCTCTCCCACGAGTTCTACAGTCTAAACTACAGACAGAACTCTTTCTCTCTAAGCCTTTCTAGCAATCCCGAAGGTCCGGTGAATCCGCGCAAGAGATTCGACTTCGTTCTTGTCAACATTGGTGAGAATTCTACAGGTTTTCTTAGTTTAGATCTGATTTATGATAGTTTCATTATTGTAAGTACCCCAATCTGAAATTGACCAACTTAGAGGAACTCTTAGCACCATTCAGGAATGAACTGATGGGCTGGGACCTCACTAGGATAAACTGAATATTCCAGGATTGTTCTGGAATTAAACTTGGAAAAATCCAGAAACTCGCCAGACTGAGCCGTACGGATGGTTTGGACGCGGGAAGGGCCTAGCCGTACGGCTGGTTTAGGCACCTTCAGTCCCTATTAATTGAGACCCTTGCTTATTATTTTAGGGGAGAGAAATATACTTTTGTAGGTGAAACTCTGCAGAAATTCAGTCTGAGTGAAACACCACCAAACACTTGAGTGAAAAGAGAGGAAGATAGGCCATAACCACCATAGGTGATGCCTCCTTCTCCCCATCTTATCTCCATCTTAAACTCTTTTGTTCTTGTTTATGTTGTTTATTTACTTGCATTTTAAGCCTTGCCCTTGCCAAGCACTTTTGTATTGCAAGTCTTGCCCTTGTCAAGCACTCTTATATTGAAAGTCTTGTCCTTTCAAGCACCTTATACTCTTGTTATGTATCTTAGAACCAAATCATGCAATGATTCAAGGTGCCCTCACATCCAAGTATGTGAAAAGTGATAAAACCTAAAGAAGATCATGATTTGTTAATTTCTTGTCTTTAAATAGCTTGATGATCCATTTTAATGGTGAAAGCATGTATCTTTATGTTGTACTTGGCCATGATGATCATGTTGGGTGATAAAGTTCCAATCTTTATCATCCCAACCTTGATTTAGCTTAAAATCCCAAATTTGGGTCATAAAGATTCAATCTTTATATCATTTTGTTGTCCTTAAAGGTTTAATCTTGTATAAAGATCCCATTTTGATGGTAAAGTTTGAATCTTTACTCATCAAAATGGCCATCTTGGCTCAAAGGCCACTTTCATCACCTTTTCTCAATAATTCCCCAATGATTGTCTTAGTCACATCCAAAATTCTTGTTTTGGTGTCTAATCTAGTGATTAATGACATAGGGATGATTTAATTTGTGTTTTGTTACAAAAAATGGCTGAAAATGATCAAACAGTCCAATTTCAGACATAATGCTCTGTTTCTGTATGGAACTGGACTGATTCCTGGGAATTTTGGAAGACCCCCTTTAGCTGTACGGCTACTTTGTCCAGGGGCATGTTTCTGTCCAGTCCCCCTTTAATCCAGAATATTTACAAAAGAACCCCTTTCTGTTAAAATCCTAACTGTTTTCTGTTAAAGTCAGTTTCTCCCGTTTTCTAAACACACACACACACATATGCACTTTTCGTTAACAAGCACAAGGGAGACTCGGCTTTGTTCGAGGCGACTAGGTGACGTGAAACTCTTCCCAAGCCGTAACCTGACCTCCAAACTCATAAATCTCTAACCATTTTCATTTGTTGGTTAAAAGTTAACAAATGTGGCGACTCCGTTAAGTTTGTGAAGTTAAACGTGTTTGGCTTTTTCTTCCTCGAAACGAACCCGCGTTTCGCCCCGAGGGGGGGATCCTTACAGTGGTGACTCCGTTGGGGAATAGAGTGTTTTCGAACTTCTTTTTAGAAGTTTCGGAGGCATTCTTGTGTGGGTCAAACTCCCGTCCCCGTTTGTTGACTTTGTGCATATTTGTGTGTATTTTACGTTTATGTTTTGACTTCTGGGAGTGAGACTGTTCTGGAAATGCAATAAACTGGGGCTTGATGATCAGAAGCTGAAAATTTGTAAAAAATAATGGATCTACTGCTCTAGCCGTACGGCTGGTTTTGCCGGGCCCACAAAATGTTTCAAATTAACAATTTTGTGCAGGGCAGAAACATTCTGATGGTCCCCTTGCTTCTTCTTGTCCAGGTTCCAATTTACAGCCTCTACTTGTGCACTTCTACCTGTTGGTAGTGGTGCCCTAGGCACGTTTAATAAACGTTGTAATTGTTATCATTTATTTCATATCAATAAAGAGATGTTTTGATTATTATTGTTGTTCATGTTTACTTATAATAATCTCCGTCCCTAGTAGTTGTTAAGCACTAGTATAAAGGCTAAATGATCATGGGATGATCATGTTAGATTTATGGGTACTTGTTTGGAACAAGGTACTGGACATGACCCGCTTTATGAGATTTATGTCATGGTCTATGTCATACATATATCTCATATTAGTTATGTCATTTGAATCCTTAGACATGAAGTTATTATAGTCTTTCACTTGATGAACATTATGTTTGACATATTCAAACGCTACTTTAACCGAGTAGTTATAAAGGGTATGATTGGCATAATCGGATTCACGTAGGGAAGAATAATAAGCTAAATGGATTTGTCCCTCCTCGGAGAGATGTCAAGCTTGGGCCTCTCGTAGGAATGATGTTGATGAAATGTTCGGCCGGACTCAAATGAATTGATTGGATCAATGTCATTTGGATTATCAACATATTCGGAATCGAGAAAGTATTGAACAAAACAAGTTGACTCTTTGACCATGACTTGTGTTCAATGATATCGTGGACAAAAGGATTATGACATATTCTAAGAGGAATGCGAACTTGTATCTAGTTATACTAATTGGGTAGGTATGACGGTTTGCTAGAACCTAATCATATCTTATGGTTTCATGTTTGAACCCATTGCCAACTTAGTATAATCCTAGAGGGTCACACACAATAGAACGAATCATTAAAAGGACTACATTGGAATTTTGGAAATTCTGGACTTTCTGGGGAAGTGGGACCGCACAGTATGGACTGGGCGGCCGCACACTTAGCCCATTTTTGTACCAGTTTTGCTTCAAATAGTTGTGCGACCGCACAGTGAATTCTGGGCGGCCGCACACTACTGTCGGGTGGCAGATTCCTAATTTTATTAGGAAACGAATTTTGGACGGATTTTGACACAAGTTTCCTATTTGGAATAGGTCATACTTGTGTATAAAAGACCAAATTCGGCCAGCACTCTATACTACTGATTTTGTGAGTCTCAAAGAGTTTGAGAGAGGGTTTATTTTGTTCCAAGACATTCTTGGTTGAAGAACAAAATAATACACAAAATTAATTCCATATAGTTCTTTTGATTGTGAAAAAGTGTTTCACAATTTGGTCTAGCAACCAAGATCAAAGAAGCTCCTTTGATATTCGTTCGAAGTGTGGATACCGCTAGAGGGTGAAAATCATCATCTTCAAAGTTCGTGTTCAAGCTTTGTGATCGTGATCAAATCTTCAAACCTCCACCAAAGACCAAGAGAATTTGATAGCCATCAAGGGTTAGTTTATTCCTTTATTCTTATGTCGTATTTGATTTAATCATATGAACGGATCCATGGCTTTGGGTTTCAAAATTTTAAATGCTAAATTCCGCTGCGCATGTTATTAGGAAACTAAACAGTGGTATCAGAGCCCCATTCATGTTGATTATATCAATACCTAGATCATGTTATGTGTGTATAAATTGTTTATGTGCCTTGCATGATTTGAATATTGGAATATATGTTGTTTATGTGTTTTGTGATTTTATGTGGTTTATCGTTTTGCAACTTTAATCGCACGATTCAATCGCAATAAATAAATTATGGTGGATTCAGAATTGTTGATTATTAATTTTTGATTGGATCAAAGCTTTAATAATCGGGAAAACGATTTTGAGACAAAATTTTCGAACTTCAAAATTCTGTACATTCTGATCAGCTTGGGCGACCGCACAAAATAACTTGGGCGGCCGCACATGTTTGGGCGACCGCACAGTGATTTTGGGCGGCCGCACATAAGGATCAGATTGTCTGATTTCTGGTTGAAATCAGAATTTGGAATTTTCGAGAGGTCCAACAAAACCAGTAACAGAACCAGTCCAGACTTGCTGATCTGGATTGGGTTTTGGGTAGTTGGTTATGTGAGGATCTTGGGGTTGATTTTCCTATTTGTTTTAGTCTTGTGATTCCTAGATTGGTTCAAGTTTTCGATGGCTAATCTGCGTTCATCGAGATTGTGTTTCCCAAAATTGATCGCAATCAAAGTTTCAAAGATAAAACGAAGTTAGAATTATGAAGAGTTCATAATTGCTAAAATTGAGAAACAAAGGTTCTTGATTCAATGATTGGAGATCCATGTGGAATTGTGAATGCAATTGGCCTACGTTCATCGAGACCATCTATTGCTTAGTTTCGGCCACATGGACTACTTTCTTGGTTTCTTGAATTAGTGCGGGATTGTGGTTGCCTTATGGCTTAGTTCGACCGCACTTCTGGTTGTCTTGATTTGGAGATAATGACCGAAGTTGAAATAGTCTCATCCTCATAATTATAGAGAAATTAATGACACATAAATATCATGCTTAAATTAATGGAGATTAATTTAGTGGCTAAACTTGATGTGTAACATGTTTATATTATGTGCTCATAAATGTGTTATATGCTATATGTGATGAACCTTCAAAGAAAGTTTTAAGTCTTTTATTGCCATGCCATGATGATTAAAACACTTGTTATACATGAGTGATTTTAATGTAGATTCGCCCTAGCGAGATGCATTAAATTTATTATGTATGAGCAAGATAGATAGTGGGGCACGCCTAGCGGGACACATTAACTATGCGCTTAAAATGTGTGTTAGACTTAATTGGGCGTCAAAACAGTTTTGGGCCTAGGCAAAGATGAGGTTTAACATTTTTGAAATTGATTTCTTAAAGAATCTCATAAAAGAACTAAGAGTCATATGAGATATGATTGACAAGAGTTGTCTACCTAATTAATTTGATTTTGGTTAATCCGCCTTAGCGAACGAAATTAAATTAAAGTTGGATCTTAACCCATTTAAATTATTATACATTGGATGTATATGAAGGTTATATAATTTAGTGGGAGTATTTGTTTGAAAAATACATTATTTATCTCTTTAATGAAAAAATACGGTACTTATTAAATTTGGAAATTTTGCATATTTGTAGATAATGACTAATAACACTCAATCAATGTCGTTGCGATCGATCCTTGAGAAGGATAAGCTCGAAGAGAATGGTATAAACTTTATGGATTGGATCCGTAGCATAAGAATCGTTCTTAGGCAAGAAGATAAGTTGTACATTCTCGATGGGCCTCTCCCCGCTGAACCACCGCCTACTGCCCCTAGGGTAGAAAGAGACAATTACAAGAAACATCGTAATGATTCTAGAGATGTAAAGTTGTCTCATGCTTGCTGCTATGTGCTCAAAACTCCAACAAAGTTTGGAACATTTGGAAGCCTATGAGATAGGCGTGGAGTTGAGGACCATGTTCCAAGAGCAAGCTAGGCAAGAGAGGTACAAGACCATTGTTGCATTCACTACTAGTAAAATGAATGAAGGGCAACAAGTGAGTCCTCACTTTCTTAAAATGAAAGGTTATGTAGAGCACCTTGAGAAAACTTGGCTATCCAATCCCATTGGAGCTAGCCACGGATCTCATTCTTAATTCATTGCCTAAAAGTTATAATCAGTTTGTAATGAATTATAACATGCATGGAATGGATAAGAATCTCTCTGAGTTGCATGGGATGCTCAAAACTGCAGAGATGAAAATTGTGGAGAAAGGTTCTCCCGTGCTCTTGGTTCATGATGGGAAGAAGCCTGGTGCCAAAGGCAAGGGTAAGGCAAAAGTTGTCAAACCCAAGATAAGCAAGGCAAAGGTTGCCAAGCTTCTGAGGCAAAACCCGATTCACAAAAGGATGCAATCTGTTTCCATTGTCAAGAAATTGGTCATTGGAAACGTAATTGCAAGGCTTTCTTGGAAGAGCAAAAGAAGAAGAAGAGCAGCAAGGCTGCGTCGACTTCAGGTATCTATTATGATAGATATTCTCCTTTCTACCACTGATTCTTGGGTATTGGATACCGGATGTGGTTCTCACATTTGTCTAAATGTGCAGGGACTAAAGAATAGGAGACTGCTTAAAGAAGGTGAAGTAGATCTACGTGTGGGGAATGGAGCAAGAGTTGCTGCATAGCCATTAGCCGTAGGACTTATGAAGTCACTTTACCTTCCGGATTAATTCTTGTTTTGAACAATTGTTATTATGTTCCGGATTTAAGCAGAAATATTATTTCAATTTCTTGTTTGGATAATGAAGGTTTTAAGTTTCTTATTGAGAATAAGAAATTTTCTATTTATTTAAATGATGTGCTTTATGGTATTGCTAATTCATTTAATGGCCTTTATATCTTGGATGTCAAGAATGAAAATAATGTCTATCATGTAAATAAGAAATCTAAACCTAATGATGTAAATCATACTTATTTGTGGCATTGCCGTCTTGGTCATATTAATGAGAAGCGTATCTCAAAACTCCATGGGGACGGACTTTTGGGTTCATGTGACTTAGAGTCATATGATACTTGTGAGTCGTGTCTTCTTGAAAAATGACTAAGACACCTTTTACCAAGTTGGGTGAAAGGGCAAGCGACTTATTGGGGTTGATACATTCCGATGTATGCGGACCATTAAGTAGCAATGCTAGGGGAGGATTTCAATACTTCATAACCTTCACTGATGATTATAGTAGATTTGGGTATGTTTACCTAATGAAACATAAAAGTGAAGCATTTGAGATATTTAGAATATTTCAAAATGAAGTAGAAAAACAACTTGGCAAAAGTATAAAGGCACTTCGATCAGATCGAGGTGGTGAATACTAAGTCAAGAATTTGATGATCATCTAAAGAATTGTGGAATAGTTTCACAATTGACTCCGCCCGGAACACCACAATGGAATGGTGTGTCTGAGAGGAGAAATCGGACTTTGTTAGACATGGTTCGATCAATGATGAGTCAAGTTGATCTTCCAATATCCTTTTGGGGTTACGCCCTAGAAACCGCTGCTTTCACACTAAATCAAGTTCCAACTAAATCGGTTCCAAAGACTCCATATGAGATGTGGAGTGGAAAGAAACCTAGTTTATCTTTCATGAGGATTTGGGTTGCGAAGTTTATGTCAAGAGACTTATCTCTGACAAACTAGCACACAAATCTGATAAATGTATTTTCGTGGGATATCCTAAGGAAACTAAAGGATATTACTTTTACAACCGAGAGGACAACAAAGTGTTTGTTGCCCGAACTGGTGTCTTTCTAGAGAAAGAGTTTCTCTCCAAAGAAATCAGTGGGAGTAAAATAAATCTTGAAGAAATTCGAGACCCAGAAAATAACATTGAACCAATAGTGGAACAAGAACAAGAACCACAAGGAGTTGTGGAACCTGTTCAAAATACACAAGCATCTCGCAGATCTAGTAGGTTACGATCCGAGCCCGAGAGATATGGATTTCTCGTAACGGATAGTAATGAGGTAGAAATCATTGAGAATGATGAACCGTCAACCTACCAAGAGGCGATGTCTTCTCCTGATTCGGACAAGTGGCTTGGAGCCATGGAATCCGAATTGCAATCCATGCAAGACAATCAAGTTTGGAATTTGATTGATGCGCCCGAAGGTGTAAAAACCATAGGATGCAAATGGGTCTTCAAGAAGAAGACTGACATGGATGGGAAGGTGCATACTTACAAAGCTAGGCTTGTAGCGAAGGGTTATAGGCAAGTTCATGGTATTGACTATGATGAGACCTTTTCACCCGTAGCAATGATCAAGTCTATAAGAATTTTGCTTGCCATTGCCGCATATCATGACTATGAAATATGGCAAATGGACGTCAAAACCGCTTTCCTGAATGGAAAACTCCAAGAGGATGTGTATATGACACAACCAGAAGGTTTTGAACAAGATTCTAAGGTATGCAAATTGCAAAGATCCATCTATGGATTGAAGCAAGCTTCAAGGAGTGGAATCTCCGTTTTGATGAATCGGTCAAAGAGTTTGGTTTCATCAAGAACGAAGATGAGCCTTGTGTATACAAGAAGATTAGTGGGAGCATAGTGCTATTCCTTATTTTATACGTGGATGACATATTGCTCATTGGAAACGACATTCCTACACTTTCAGTAAAGACTTGAAGAAGACTTGGTTAGGAAAGTGCTTCGCAATGAAAGATATGGGTGAAGCCGCATATATACTTGGCATTAAGATCTATAGAGATAGATCAAGGAGGCTACTTGGTTTAAGCCAAAGTACATACATTGACAAGGTCATTAGAAGATTCCGTATGGAAAATTCTAAGAGAGGCACCTTGCCCGTGTTACATGGAGTTTCTCTAAGCAAGACTCAATGTCCTAAGACAAAAGATGAGCGTGAGAAAATGAATGATGTTCCATATGCTTCGGCAATTGGGTCCATCATGTATGCCATGATTTGTACTAGGCCGGATGTGTCTTATGCTTTGAGCATGACAAGTAGATACCAATCCGACCCTGGCGAAAATCACTGGATAGCTGTAAAAAGCGATTCTTAAGTACTTGAGAAGAACTAAAGACTCGTTTTTGGTCTATGGAGGAATGGAAGATGATCTCGTTGTAAATGCTTACACGGATGCAAGCTTCCAAACTGACAAAGATGATAGCCGATCGCAATCGGGTTTTGTGTTTATGTTAAATGGTGGAGCTGTAAGCTGGAAGAGTTCCAAGCAAAGTACAACCGCGATTCTACAACAAACGCTGAGTATATTGCTGCATCGGATGCTGCAAAGGAAGCTGTTTGGATTAAGAAGTTCATAACTGAACTTGAAGTGGTTCCTAGTATTGCTAATCCAATAGACCTTTATTGCGACAATAATGGTGCTATTGCTCAAGCAAAGGAACCAAGAGCACATCAGAAATCCAAACACATACTTAGTTTTCATATCATTCGAGAGATCGTTGATAGGGGAGACGTAAATATATATGCAGAGTACCTACTGATGACAATGTTGCGGACCGCTAACAAAAGGACTTCCACAAGCTAAACATGATGGTCATGTTAGGTCCATGGGTATTAGATACATGGGAGATTGGCCTAGGGCAAGTGGGAGATTGTTGGTAGTGGTGTGCCCTAGGCACGTTTAAAAACGTTGTAATTGTTATCATTTATTTCATATCAATAAGAGATGTTTTGATTATTATTGTTGTTCATGTTTACTTATAATAATCTCCGTCCCTAGTTTGTTAAGCACTAGTATAAAGGCTAAATGATCATGGGATGATCATGTTAGATTTATGGGTACTTGTTTGGAACAAGGTACTGGACATGACCCGCTTTATGAGATTTATGTCATGGTCTATGTCATACATATATCTCATATTAGTTATGTCATTTGAATCCTTAGACATGAAGTTATTATAGTCTTTCACTTGATGAACATATGTTTGACATATTCAAACGCTACTTTAACCGAGTAGTTATAAAGGGTATGATTGGCATAATCGGATTCACGTAGGGAAGAATAATAAGCTAAATGGATTTGTCCCTCCTCGGAGAGATGTCAAGCTTGGGCCTCTCGTAGGAATGATGTTGATGAAATGTTCGGCCGGACTCAAATGAATTGATTGGATCAATGTCATTGGATTATCAACATATCGGAATCGAGAAAGTATTGAACAAAACAAGTTGACTTTGACCATGACTTGTGTTCAATGATATCGTGGACAAAAGGATTATGACATATTCTAAGAGGAATGCGAACTTGTATCTAGTTATACTAATTGGGTAGGAATGACGGTTTGCTAGAACCTAATCATATCTTATGGTTTCATGTTGGAACATTGCCAACTTAGTATAATCCTAGAGGGTCACACACAATAGAACGAATCTTTAAAAGGACTACATTGGAATTTTGGAATTCTGGACTTTCTGGGAAGTGGGCGGGCGACGCACAGTATGGACTGGGCGGCCGCACACTTAGCCATTTTGTACCAGTTTTGCTTCAGATAGTTGTGCGACGCACAGTGAATTCTGGGCGGCCGCACAGTACTGTCGGGTGGCAGATCCTAATTTGATTAGGAAACGAATTTTGGACGGATTTTGACACAAGTTTCCTATTTGGAATAGGTCATACTTGTGTATAAAAGACCAAATTCGGCCAGCACTCTATGCTAATGATTTTGTGAGTCTCAAAGAGTTTGAGAGAGGGTTTATTTTGTTCCAAGACATTCTTGGTTGAAGAACAAAATATACACAAAATAATTCCATATAGTTCTTTTGATTGTGAAAAAGTGTTCACAATTGGTCTAGCAACCAAGATCAAAGAAGCTCCTTTGATATTCGTTCGAAGTGTGGATACCGCTAGAGGGTGAAAATCATCATCTTCAAAGTTCGTGTTCAAGCTTTGTGATCGTGATCAATCTTCAAACCTCCACCAAAAGACCAAGAGAATTGATAGCCATCAAGGGTTTAGTTTATTCCTTTATTCTTATGTCGTATTTGATTTAATCATATGAACGGATCCATGGCTTTGGGTTTCAAAAATTTTAAATGCTAAATTCCGCTGCGCATGTTATTAGGAAACCCACACTAACCTTCTTTTTCTAGCCAAAAATGGATTTTCAAAAGACTTGGTAACAAATTTTTGACATAAAATGGGTTTTCAAAACCTCATTGTGCATAACCTTTCATAAATATTTGGTCTTCAAATTATTCTTGTTTCGTGCACAATCTTTCTACAAATGACTTTGGGTTAATGGATTGAAATTTAGACCCTGAAGTACCATACCACCCGTCCAATCGAGCCCCGGATGTCTTTTTTCGCCAGATCGGACCCTGGGGTGATTCCTTTTCGCCAGTTAGGGCCTTTTTGACGGTATTCGTTAAAAGTCAGTTAAAAGGCATGTGCCGTGCCCGAGACTAACGGAATTGGGTTGTTTGAAGTTGATATTTCTGTTGAGGGGCTTAATGAAAATTTCAAACTTAACAGGGCTAAATAGAAAATTCTTATACCCAAATATAAAATCAAAAACCTAAATTAGTCTAATTCACCGCTCGTTCCTCCTGCCCTTCTCCTGCCGTTACCTTCTACTCCACCGGCCACTCCCTCCTTCTCAAATTCTTCTTTCCTTCGTCTATCTAAACATAAACCCAATAAGTAAGTGAGTGATTTGGTGGGAATTTTCAGACCGAAGAGTGGATGAGTTACTGGGGACAGAAGATTTGGCCTTAATCGAAGGAAAATTGTAGCAGGGTTTGAAGCGGGTGACGGAAATTGGAATTTGTGGATGAAATCGTTGCTGCAGTAACCCGTCTGATATTTTTGATAAATCGTAGGTCGCCGGAGATACAACGACGACGAGAATTGGGAGGATTACGGTGGAGATGATGGGTGATTTATGATGGAGAACTAGGAGGACGGAATCGTGCATATTTTTTCTTCTAGGGCCGTTGACTTTTGATAGGCAGTCTGCAAATCTCAACAATAATTTGCCATGAACAGAGGGAAAACCTTGTTGGTACATGTTCTGGAATGGAGTGAAGAAGAGAGGTTTAGGTATGCGGTAAATTGATGTTTATTGTTTTCAAGATGCAAATTTTCCAAACTTTGATTTTGAAATTGTTGATTTGGGATTGTTGAGTTTGTGAAAGTTGTCGAGCTTTCAATTGTGAAATCTGGGTTGGGTGATTTATGTAATTTTGTGAATTTCAAGCGAATTTGTTTAAGAAATTGGATAGGGGTTTGGCCGACTTAGGATTCTTGGTCAAACAATTTATACTTTGACCAACAATTTGAACAAAAATAATTATCTTAATGAAAATCTAAAATTAGTTATTTAGTTTATTATTAATCGTGATACAATAACAATTTTTAAATTTTTTTTAGCATCATTATATTTCTTCAAATATTTGGTCAAAGTATAAATTGTTTGACCAAGAATCCTAAGTCGGGTGGGACGGAGGGAGTATTACATATACTCAATTGTATCAAAATTAATAAATAATATAACTGATTGATAAAAAAAATGGAAATAAGAATTACATATTTCCTCAAATAATTAAGTTCTTATGTTTTTAATTAATTTTTTGTTTCATTTTATAATTATTTTAATTTTCTAATAAAAAAATAATTCAATTATTTAGAATAAAAATTACTTTTTTCTACCATTTTTTAATAGGTGCCACAAATATTGGTTTTTTTTTTTTTTTTTTTTTTTTTGTAAAAATGATAATTGTTTTGATTTTCAACCCTACTAAATTTGAAATTTCATTAAGCCCCCTCAACAGAAATATCAACTTCAAACAACCCAATTCCGTTAGTCACGTGCACGGCACTGCCTTTTAACTGACTTTTAAACGAATTCCGTCAAAAAGGCCCTAACTGGCGAAAATGAATCACCCCAGGGTCCGATCTAGCGAAAAAAGACATCCGGGGCTCGATTGGAAGGGTGGTATGGTACTTCAGGGTCTAAATTGTCATTAACCCAATGACTCTCAAAAGGTTGTTCTTCTTGCAAAATTTTGGTTTCAAGAACTTTTGGTTGTGCACAACCTTTTCATGTACAAATTTTGATTCTTGCTTGTTAATATGTTTGTTTACGTGCTTTTACAAAATACTTGTCCATCTTACTTGTTCATCATACTTGTTCATACAATGCTCATGATATTAAAACGCATTGAAAATTTCTATTTTGACTCAAAAGGGAACATAGAAGGCTTCACACAACGCGCACTCGACCTTGTGCACGTTCCAAAAAAACCTTTAAACCCGGGATGGATGCCACGATGCAGCTTGATTGGTGCTCTTGTGCCTTCTCGCGCGCACGGGTCCATTCCACCTCCCCTTCCGAGCCGAGTCACCACACATGTCCGTGACACACAAATACCATGACCTTGGTTGGTTTTTGGTCTAGCTACGTCATCACGTCCTAATACGTGTTCAAACGCTAATTATGGCCAAGTTAACGCCCGAGTCACGACTCCTTGTGAAAGCAAGTGTGACCAAGGTCATCTTTGACCGGTCCTTGACTTATGCGTTAATTTCACCGTAATTAGCCAAATTCATGTATTAAGGATAGGATGACACCGCGTCATTAAGCTCTAATGCTGAACCGTCCTAATCATCTTTAAGCCCAAGGCTAAGTGTTGGGTATGCTTATTACTTAACCCTCCTACTTATGTTAGAATTGATTGATACCATCACCTATTAATATTTTATGGACTTTAGGACCTTATGTAAGAAGTTTATAAACTTCAATTTTAGCCAAGTCCATTTTATAGTATAGGCTTAGATTATAGGACTTGAAGCTATGAAGGATCGAAGATTTTTAAGCAGGATTCATTTCACTGCGCAGGATGTTCTCTGCGCAGGTGGCCACTGTGCATAGATCTCTTTCGTAGCTTTTGACCCTGCTCTTCAAGATCTTATTCCCCAACTCTGATGTTGAGATCTTCCTTTGGTATGACCAAGCATGGTGCGCATGCTCCCATGCGCAGCATCCGTGCGCACCGGCAATGCGCATGCCTTTGTGCGCGCACGCTCAACCTTGGTCAAAGTTCTTATCTCTTGATCTCATATTCTAGAAGCTTGGAAAGCGTTAAGACAAGCTACACTTTTTGGATTGAGTCAAAGTGCTGAGGTGTGCACAAACGACAAAATAAGCACACTCAGAAAACACCATTAGTGGAGACACGCTTCAACGGTCATATTTCAAAAGAAGACAGTTGTCAACCTTTTAGAAGAAACCTTTGAATTTGGTCTTTCATGCTCAGTCTCCAACAGCTCAAAAATACCTGCACACCAATCATATTGTGCCAGGTCAGCAACCTTGATCAGAGCTCCAACGGCTATAAAAGGACATATGCGCACCAATCATATAGTGCCAGCTCATCGTCCTTGCTCAGAGCATCAACGGCTAGTTTTAAGTTCTCAGCTATAAATAGCCTGCTCATCTCATTTCAAAGTTGCTTGTGTACTCGCCGAGCCAGGTCGAGATGGAGTGCTTGTTCAACCA
>JAOWBW010001741.1:32153-207737 GCA_026119855.1 Campanula takesimana | reverse complement strand
ATACATCAGTCGGTTTGTGCACCAACTCACTTCCATGTGCGAGCCAATCTTCAAGCTACTCAAGAAGAATGTGGCCCTAGAATGGACCGACGCGTGCCAAGAAGCCTTCGACAAGTGAAGCATTACTTGACGTGCCCGCTTGTTCTAGTTCCGCCGCACAAGGAGAAGCCTCTTTTGCTCTATCTCACTGTCAATGATGAAGCCTAGGGGCTATGTTAGCACAAGAGCAACGAGATTCCACAAAGGAGAATGCCATTTATTTTGTCAGTCGCCGATTCCCAGGAGGCGAAAAGAACTACTCTGTCTTAGAGAAGTCATGTGCATCATTGGTTTGGTTCACTCAAAAGCTCAAACACTATATGGAAGCTTTTTCCGATCAAGCTAGTAGCAAAGGTGGACCCGCTCCGCTACATCTTCGAGAAGCCTTTCATGTCAACAAGAATAGCCAATGGTACTTCATGCTCGCTGCGGCTATGATATCACTTACGTCACACTAAAATCCTCGTCAGGGGGAAAGTGTTCAGTGACCAGCTTGCCGAATTCCCGTTTGACGAAGTGAAGGGGGAAGACGTACAGTTCCCCGACGACATTTAATTTGTACTGCAACTGAGGAAGTCGAATCCAAAGACATCTACACTCCTATTGCCATCCGTCTGGAATTCGAATCTACCAACAACATTGCGAGTACGAAGCATGCATAGCAGGGCTCGAAGCCCTCTCGAAAGAAAACTTCATGAACTAGAAGTATTCGGCGACTCTTTGCTCCTTATCAATCAGCAATCGGGTAAATGGCGAACCCAACAAGACGACCCGACCCCCAACAGTATGGTCAGCACCTTGAGAATTGTTGAACAATTCCAAGAGATCACTTTCAACTACCTGCCCGACCAAGGGATAAGAATCGCTTCGCCGATGCACTGGCCACTATAGCTTCTTAGTCGAAATGCCCAAAGGGAAAATGGTGAAGCCTTTCAAAATTGCCCGAAGGAACAGTCCGGCGTCTGCATGAGCATCGAGATCGACGAGGTTTAAACAAACTCCCCGTGGTATTCGGATATCATGAATTTCCTCAAAGATGGCATTTATCCCGAGAAGAGCAATAAGAAGTCTCAAGCGGCTCTGCAAAGGCTAGCCTCTCGGTACGTAAACTGATTGGGGACCGAGTCTACAAAAGACACCACGACGGGATCAATCTCTTATGCGCCAATGAGGCCGAAGCTCAAGAGATAATGTGTGCAGTGCACGAAGGAGAGTGTGGACCCCACATGAATGGGCTTATGCTAGTCAAGAAGATACTCCGAATTGGTTACTATTTGGAGCACCATGGAACGAGACTGTATCGAGAAAGTCAAAAGGTGTGCCAAGTGCGAATTCCATGCTAATCTGCAACATGCTCCACCCTCAAACTTTACAACATGGTCACACCTTGGCCTTTCTCTTGTTGGGGGATAGACATCATCTATAAAGTCCATCCTGCCGGAAGCAATGGGCAGTCATTCGTCCTAGTGGCCGTCGATTACTTCACAAAGTGGGTCGAAGCACAAGCCTATCGGACCCTCAACGCCAAGAAAGTGGCCGAATTTGTAAAGATTAATATCATGTGCCGACGGCGTGCCTCATGAAATCATTTCCGACAACGGCTCTCACTTTGAGAAGGAAATGGATGCACTTTTGGTAGAATACAAGATCACCAAGCACAAGTCATCTCCTTACTGTCCCCAAGCAAACGGCGCGGTTGAAGCAGCAAATAAGACCATCGAGACCATTGTCAAGAAAATGGCCTCACACAGAAGGGATTGGCCCGAGAAGCTACCATTAGCATTGTGGGGCTACCGCACATCAATACGGTCCGCAACAGGAGAAACTCCTTATGCATTAGTCTATGGTTCTGAAGCCGTACTCCTATCGAACTTGAAGTCCCATCTCTACGGGTCCTCCTCGAGAATCAAGTCAACGAGGTCAACTGAATGCAAAGTCGATAACAACAGCTAGCCTTACTCGACGAGAAAAGGCTAAGAGCACTCGAACGCACAGGGCGTATCAGCAAGGATGGCGAGAGCTTTCAACAAAAAGGTGAAGCCTCAAAACATCAATGTGGGAGATTTGGTCTTAAGACAACATCCTCCTAATGCCATGAATCCCCTGGGGAATGGGGACCCGAGGGGATGGCGCGATGGATCGGTCCGTACATGTCAAAAAGATACTAAGCGGCGTGCAGTCCGGCTCGTGGATTAGATGGTGACCAGCTGCCAAAGGGTCAACCTCGACAAGCTCAAGAGTTCTAACGCTTAATAAACAAAGACCATTAAAAAAAAAAAAAAAAAAAAAAAAAAAATCGCTCGCTAGGTTGAAAACCCGCAGGGCGCCTAGGCAAAATTAGAGCACGTGCAAAAAAGAAGCCCGCTAGATTGAAAACCCGAACAGGGCGGTCTAGGCAAAAAACAGGTGCACACACAAAAAAAAAATGGTCTTTGTTTGTTTGAACTACGGAGACCTGAGCCTCCCAACTGGAGGAACGTAGGCAACCTTCGGGTGCGGTCTAAAACATATCAAACAATACCCAATTCACTTCCAATAACAAATGCAATTTTTATTCATCCAATGATTATTCAAGCCATTACAACGGATGTATTGAGCAACAAAGACATCAAAATATTAAATCCTAAAACAAAGTGTCTAATTGCAATCTCTTGGGGTACAAAGAAAAATCTAATCTTTCTTAGGTTTGGGAACCCATTGCTTCTTGTTATGTCCTTTAGTCTCTTTGGATAGGGACTGAACATTCTTGGACCGCCCAAGACGGGAGAAACGCTAGGACGGGACGGAGCTTCATCAACGCTTTCCCTTTGCCCTTATCAAGCGAGCCTTAGCGGGACAACCATGGGACGCTTCCACACATAGGAGGATTTCCTTACCTTTCTTCTTCTTGGGAAAGTGACGGGGTCTATAGTCCCGCACATGAACCACCGGTCTCACGGGGTCAACAACATCGTCATGGGCCTTCCCAAACGATCAAAAACGCTCGGACGCTTCTCCTCCATCCATCGAAGGACCCCACGGCTGGAATGGCATTCACCATTGGAATGGACTTCTCACCCTCGGGGACGGAAACCTTAACTTTAAATGAGAAGTCATTGGGCCATTATGACAAGAATTTTGTGGTTTAGGAGGAGAAAGTGTTTGCAAAAGAGTGCTATGTGACCATTCTGGTCGAAAATGGTTCAAAATTTATAGCTGTTGGAACATTCTGATCAAAAAAGAAAGGGGCTGTAATTCAGTCAGGCCAGAAGCGCGCGCCTCCGACCAAGGCTGCGCAATGCGCGCGCCTCCCACAAGCAAGGCCCAACGCGCGCGCGCCTTTGACAGCAGCAGTTCAGACAGAAACGGCCCGTGTCAGTTCAGAACAGAACCCAAGCACTCCAACATATCCAACCTGCAGCAAAACCAAATCCCAGCAGCAAAAAGGAGTTCAAGCATCAACACAAGCATTCTTTGGGCACACATTTATTTGTAAAGAGTCGACACCTAAGATCGAGTCGCTAATAAAGCATAAAATGAGTAGTAAGATAACGAGGATTGTAAATACATGTTAAAATGTTATTACATCAAAAGTAAATGTGTTTCAATCCCTCATCCTCTCAGCCTCACAGCTCGGGCACATCATCACCAGCACTGTGCTCACCCCCTGCTGCCGCTCTCGGTCTCCTCATCATCATCGTCATCCTCATCATCATCATCGCCATCATCATCCTCAGACTCAGATGTCTCAACCACAACATCAGGACGGGTCCTCTTGGCAGCTCTCCCTGACGAACTAGCGCCTCCCGGCTCTGGCTACCCTCTCGGCTCAGACTCCTACTATGGCTACCTCCATGCTCAAACTCCTGCTCAGGTCGACTGCCTCGCCGAAGAGACATCCTCATCAATGTTCAGTGCAGCATCCCTGCAGCCTCGTCCCATGCCCCAAGCACCTCGGGCAGCTCCTCTCGTAGCACCAGAGACAGCACCAGCAGCACCTTTAGTCATGGCAGCAATATCCCTGCACAGCTCCAGCACCCTCTCCTCCAGCTGGCGGAGCCTCCGCCTCATTCATTTGTTCTGTCTGCCCAAATTCCTATAAGCAGCTACGGGCACCTGTTGCAAAAGAACAGGAAAAGGAAGTTACATCAATACAAAGGACAGAAAACAAGACTGGAACTGAGAAAAGCAAAGTCAGAAAACATACCACAGCAGCCTGGGCAGGAGGCTCTCTCTCCGGTGACATATCTCAGGAACAATCTCCCTCTGCTCCTCAAAGACCCCGAAGTTTGAATAAGTGTAATAGGAGGAGGCAAAGGAGGATCAAAACAATACCCGGCACCGGTAGTATAAAACCGAGCGGAGGTCGTAGGAGCAGCCTGTGATCTCCTCGGGTCAACAAACATAAAGCCCTGCATCAAGTTGTTCTCCCTGAAGAGGCCATAATCCTGATCCAAGTGAATGTAAGGGACGGCATCAACCCCTACCATATATGCTGCACGATCAGCCTCTGAAAGTGACCTCCAATTACGAGGGCGGAAAGGAGGAACGTCTGGAACTGTAGGACGAGGGGGGTGTAAAAGTCTGTCACCTGGGTACCATGCTGCCAAATACTCTGTCTCCCAAGTACAGAGCCATGCACTCACCCGAACTCATCAAAAGCCGAGAACGGGTAGGAAATAAGAGTATGCTCAAACCAGTGCTGAACTGATCTCCACGGATACAAAGAGAAGGCAACGGACTCAGGCCTCAAGGTGTCCAAGTGCCGTCGGGCCGAAGTAAGACTAATGGGGTTCGTGCTAGTCTTCACATTCCTCTCCTTGTACGCCCACCGTGCGCAGTCCGGATATTGGGGCTGGCCTTCCTTGGCAATCCTGAAATCCCTCAGATTCAGGATAGCAAAAGCCCAAAGCTGTAGACAAGAGGCAGAAACAAAGTTAATGACAGTCAACGAAAAGGCAGTTATGACCAAGGCAAGGAGAATATAAAAGGGACAGTAAGGGGTATACCTCCCACAGTAAGCTGAAGCCCGTAACCGAGCTTGTGGTCGAACGGCTGGTTAAATCCATGCCGTGATAACAAGCAGCTAAGCCCACTGCGCCCCAGTTATACTGGCCGATCTGGTCCAAATTGTTGGGTTTCCAAGTAACATGCGCAGCGGAATATAGCAATTAAAATTTTAAGAAACCCAAACCCATGGATCCGTTCATATGATTAAATCAAATACATCAAGGTGAATAGAGGAATAACTAACCTTGATGGCTATGAATTTTCTCTTGACCTTTGGTGGAGAAACTTGAAGCTTTATCACGAACAAATCACGAACTTTGTAAGATGATAAATTCACCCTCTAGCGGTATCCACACTTCGAACGAATATCAAAGGAGCTTCTTTGATCTTGGTTGCTAGACCAATATTATGAAACACACTTTCACAATAAATAAAGATCTATATGGAATTTATTTGTGAATTATTTTGTTCCTCAATGAAAGATATCTTAGAACAAAATAATATCTCTCTCAAACTCTTTGAGACTCACAAAAGCACTTGTTTATATGGTCTGGCCGAATTGGGGTTTTTATACACAATTAAGACCTATTCCAAATAGGAATCTTGTGCCAAAAACCATTCCTAATCAAATCAGGAAATTTCTAATCGGCAGCACCAGGCGCCCGCCTGGTACCACCCAGGCGCCCGCCTGTTTGGGCAGAAACTCCAGTCCCTTTCCGGCTTGAACAGGCGCCCGCCTGGTACAACCCAAGCGCCCGCTTGGTTGACCAGGAGGCCCAGATCTTTCCAGAAATTCCTTGGAAGTCCTCCGACCCTAAATACCAATATAGTCCTTTTATTTAAGATTCGTTCTATTGTGTGTGACCCTCTAGGATTATACTAAGTTGGCAATGGGCTCAAACATGATTCCATAAGATATGATTAGGTTCTAGCAAACCGTCATACCTACCCAAATAGTATAACTAGATACAAGTTCGCATTCCTTTAGAATATGTCACAATTCCCTTTGTCCACGATGTCATTGAACACAAGTCATGGTCAAACAGTCAACTTGTTTTGTTCAATACTTTCTCGATTCCGAATATGTTGATAATCCAAATGACATTGATCCAATCAATTCATTTGAGTCCGGCCGAACATTTCATCAACATCATTCCTACGAGAGGCCCAAGCTTGACATCTCTCTGTGGAGGGACAAATCCATTTAGCTTATTATTCTTCCCAACGGAATCCGATTATGCCAACCATACCCTTTATAACTACCGTGTTAAGGTAGCGTTTGAATATGTCAAACACAATGTTCATCAAGTGGAAGACTATAATAACTTCATGTCTAAGGATTCAATTGACATAACTAATATGAGATATATGTACGACATAGACCATGACATAAATCTCATACAGCGGGTCATGTCCAGTACCTTGTTCCAAACAAGTACCCATAAATCTAACATGATCATCCCATGATCATTTAGCCTTTATACTAGTGCTTAATAAGTACTAGGGACGGGGATTATTATAAGTAAACATGAACAACAATAATAATCAAAACATCTCTTTATTGATATGAAATAAATGATAACAATTACAACGTTATTAAACGTGCCTAGGGCACCACTACCAACAATCTCCCACTTGCCCTAGGCCCAATCTCCCATGTATCTAATACCCATGGACCTAACATAACCATCATGTTTAGCTTGTGGAAGTCCTTTTGTTAGCGGGTCCGCAACATTGTCATCAGTAGGTACTCTGCATATATTTACGTCTCCCCTATCAACGATCTCTCGAATGATATGAAAACTCCTAAGTATGTGTTTGGATTTCTGATGTGCTCTTGGTTCCTTTGCTTGAGCAATAGCACCATTATTATCGCAATAAAGGTCTATTGGATTAGCAATACTAGGAACCACTTCAAGTTCAGTTATGAACTTCTTAATCCAAACAGCTTCCTTTGCAGCATCCGATGCAGCAATATACTCAGCTTCTGTTGTAGAATCAGCGGTTGTACTTTGCTTGGAACTCTTCCAGCTTACAGCTCCACCATTTAACATAAACACAAAACCCGATTGCGATCGGCTATCATCTTTGTCGTTTGGAAGCTTGCATCCGTGTAAGAATTTACAACGAGATCATCTTCCATTCCTCCATAGACCAAAAACGAGTCTTTAGTTCTTCTCAAGTACTTAAGAATCGCTTTTACGGCTATCCAGTGATTTTCGCCAGGGTCGGATTGATATCTACTTGTCATGCTCAAAGCATAAGATACATCCGGCCTAGTACAAATCATGGCATACATGATGGACCCAATTGCCGAAGCATATGGAACATCATTCATTTTCTCACGCTCATCTTTTGTCTTAGGACATTGAGTCTTGCTTAGAGAAACTCCATGTAACACGGGCAAGGTTCCTCTCTTAGAATTTTCCATACGGAATCTTCTAATGACCTTGTCAATGTATGTACTTTGGCTTAAACCAAGTAGCCTCCTTGATCTATCTCTATAGATCTTAATGCCAAGAATATATGCGGCTTCACCCATATCTTTCATTGCGAAGCACTTTCCTAACCAAGTCTTCACAGACTGAAGTGTAGGAATGTCGTTTCCAATGAGCAATATGTCATCCACGTATAAAACAAGGAATAGCACTATGCTCCCACTAATCTTCTTGTATACACAAGGCTCATCTTCGTTCTTGATGAAACCAAACTCTTTGACCGATTCATCAAAACGGAGATTCCAACTCCTAGAAGCTTGCTTCAATCCATAGATGGATCTCTGCAATTTGCATACCTTAGAATCTTGTTCAAAACCTTCTGGTTGTGTCATATACACCTCCTCTTGGAGTTTTCCATTCAGGAAAGCGGTTTTGACGTCCATCTGCCATATTTCATAGTCATGATATGCGGCAATGGCAAGCAAAATTCTTATAGACTTGATCATTGCTACGGGTGAAAAGGTCTCATCATAGTCAATACCATGAACTTGCCTATAACCTTTCGCTACAAGCCTAGCTTTGTAAGTATGCACCTTCCCATCCATGTCAGTCTTCTTCTTGAAGACCCATTTGCATCCTATGGTTTTTACACCTTCGGGCGCATCAATCAAATTCCAAACTTGATTGTCTTGCATGGATTGCAATTCGGATTCCATGGCTCCAAGCCACTTGTCCGAATCAGGAGAAGACATCGCCTCTTGGTAGGTTGACGGTTCATCATTCTCAATGATTTCTACCTCATTACTATCCGTTACGAGAAATCCATATCTCTCGGGCTCGGATCGTAACCTACTAGATCTGCGAGATGCTTGTGTATTTTGAACAGGTTCCACAACTCCTTGTGGTTCTTGTTCTTGTTCCACTATTGGTTCAATGTTATTTTCTGGGTCTCGAATTTCTTCAAGATTTATTTTACTCCCACTGATTCTTTGGAGAGAAACTCTTTCTCTAGAAAGACACCAGTTCGGGCAACAAACACTTTGTTGTCCTCTCGGTTGTAAAAGTAATATCCTTTAGTTTCCTTAGGATATCCCACGAAAATACATTTATCAGATTTGTGTGCTAGTTTGTCAGAGATAAGTCTCTTGACATAAACTTCGCAACCCCAAATCCTCATGAAAGATAAACTAGGTTTGTTTCCACTCCACATCTCATATGGAGTCTTTGGAACCGATTTAGTTGGAACTTGATTTAGTGTGAAAGCAGCGGTTTCTAGAGCGTAACCCCAAAAGGATATTGGAAGATCAACTTGACTCATCATTGATCGAATCATGTCCAACAAAGTCCGATTCCTCCTCTCGGACACACCATTCCATTGTGGTGTTCCAGGTGGAGTCAATTGTGAAACTATTCCACAATTCTTTAGATGATCATCAAATTCTTGACTTAAGTATTCACCACCTCGATCTGATCGAAGTGCCTTTATACTTTTGCCAAGTTGTTTTTCTACTTCATTTTGAAATATTCTAAATATCTCAAATGCTTCACTTTTATGTTTCATTAGGTAAACATACCTAAATCTACTATAATCATCAGTGAAGGTTATGAAGTATTGAAATCCTCCCCTAGCATTGCTACTTAATGGTCCGCATACATCGGAATGTATCAACCCCAATAAGTCGCTTGCCCTTTCACCCAACTTGGTAAAAGGTGTCTTAGTCATTTTTCCAAGAAGACACGACTCACAAGTATCATATGACTCTAAGTCACATGAACCCAAAAGTCCGTCCCCATGGAGTTTTGAGATACGCTTCTCATTAATATGACCAAGACGGCAATGCCACAAATAAGTATGATTTACATCATTAGGTTTAGATTTCTTATTTACATGATAGACATTATTTTCATTCTTGACATCCAAGATATAAATGCCATTAAATGAATTAGCAATACCATAAAGCACATCATTTAGATAAATAGAAAATTTCTTATTCTCAATAAGAAACTTAAAACCTTCATTATCCAAACAAGAAATTGAAATAATATTTCTGCTTAAATCCGGAACATAATAACAATTGTTCAAAACAAGAATTAATCCGGAAGGTAAAGTGACTTCATAAGTCCCTACGGCTAATGCAGCAACTCTTGCTCCATTTCCCACGCGTAGATCTACTTTACCTTCTTTAAGCAGTCTCCTATTCTTTAGTCCCTGCACATTTAGACAAATGTGAGAACCACATCCGGTATCCAATACCCAAGAATCAGTGGTAGAAAGGAGAATATCTATCATATAGATACCTGAAGTCGACGCAGCCTTGCTGCTCTTCTTCTTCTTTTGCTCTTCCAAGAAAGCCTTGCAATTACGTTTCCAATGACCAATTTCTTGACAATGGAAACAGATTGCATCCTTTTGTGAATCGGGTTTTGCCTCAGAAGCCTTGGCAACCTTTGCCTTGCTTATCTTGGGTTTGACAACTTTTGCCTTACCCTTGCCTTTGGCACCAGGCTTCTTCCCATCATGAACCAAGAGCACGGGAGAACCTTTCTCCACAATTTTCATCTCTGCAGTTTTGAGCATCCCATGCAACTCAGAGAGATTCTTATCCATTCCATGCATGTTATAATTCATTACAAACTGATTATAACTTTTAGGCAATGAATTAAGAATGAGATCAGTGGCTAGCTCCAATGGGATTGGATAGCCAAGTTTCTCAAGGTGCTCTACATAACCTTTCATTTTAAGAAAGTGAGGACTCACTTGTTGCCCTTCATTCATTTTACTAGTAGTGAATGCAACAATGGTCTTGTACCTCTCTTGCCTAGCTTGCTCTTGAAACATAGTTCTCAACTCCACGCCTATCTCATAGGCTTCCAAATATTCCAAACTTTGTTGGAGTTTTGAACACATAGCAGCAAGCATGAGACAACTTACATCTCTAGAATCATTACGATGTTTCTTGTAATTGTCTCTTTCTACCCTAGGGGCAGTAGGCGGTGGTTCAGCGAGGAGAGGCCCATCGAGAATGTACAACTTATCCTCTTGCCTAAGAACGATTCTTATGCTACGGATCCAATCCATAAAGTTTGTACCATTCTCTTCGAGCTTATCCTTCTCAAGGATCAATCGCAACGACATTGATTGAGTGTTATTAGTCATTATCTACAAATATGCAAAATTTCCAAAATTTAATAAGTACCGTTTTTCATTAAAGAGATAAACAATGTATTTTCAAACAAAATACTCCCACTAAATTATATAACCTTCATATACATCCAATGTATAATATAATTCAAATGGGTTAAGATCCAACTTTAATTTAATTTCAAGTCCGCTAAGGCGGATTACACAAAATCAAATTAATTAGGTAGACAACTCTTGTCAATCATATCTCATATGACTCTTAGTTCCTTTTATGAGATTCTTTAAGAAATCCAATTTCAAAAAGCATGTTAAACCTCATCTTTGCCTAGGCCCAAAACTGTTTTGACGCCCAATTAAGTCTAACCATTTTAAACGCATAGTTAATGTGTCCCGCTAGGGCGTGCCCACATTATCTATCTTGCTCATACATAAACAAATTTAATGCATCTCGCTAGGGCGAATCTACATTAAAATCACTCATGTACTAACAAGTGTTTTAATCATGGCATGGCAATAAAAGACTTAAAACTTTCTTTGAAGGTTCATCACATATAGCATATAACACATTTATGAGCACATAATATAAACATGTTACACATCAAGTTTAGCCACTAAATTAATCTCCATTAATTTAAGCATGATATTTATGTGTCATTAGTTTCTCTATAATTATGAGGATGAGACTATTTCAACTTCGGTTATTATTTCCAAATCAAGAAAACAAGAAGTGCGGTCGAACTAAGCCATTAGGCAACCACAATCCCGCACTAATTCAAGAAACCAAGAAAGTAGTCCATGTGGCCGAAACTAAGCAATAGATGGTCTCGATGAACGTAGGCCAATTGCATTCACAATTCCACATGGATCTCCAAACTTTGAATCAAGAACTTTGTTTCTCAATTTTAGCAATTATGAACTCTTCATAATTCTAACTTCGTTTTATTTTTGAAACTTTGATTGCGATCAATTTTGGGAAACACAATCTCGATGAACGCAGATTAGCCATCCAAAACTTGAACCAATCTAGGAATCACAAGACTAAAACAAATAGGAAATTCAAACCCCAAAATTCACACACAAACCAACTACCCAAAACCCATTCTAGATCAACAAGTCTGGACTGGTTCTGTTACTGGTTTTGTCGAATTTATCGAAAATTCCATATTCAGATTTTAACCAAAATCAGAACGAATTTTGACCACCGAGCGCCCGCCTGCAAAGGACCAGGCGCCCGCTTGAATGGCCAGAATAGTTTAGAATTTTAAAGTTCGAAAATTTTGTCTCAAAATTATTTTTCCCCGATTATTAAAACTTTGATCCAATCAAAAATCAATAATCGAAATAATTCAGAATCCACCATAATTTTTATTGCGATTGAATCGTGCGATTAAAGTTGCAAAACAATAAACCACATAAAATCACAAAACACATAAACATCATATAATCCAATATTCATATCATGCTTGGCACATAAACAATTTATATACACACAACATGATCCAAGTATTGAATTAATCAACATGAACGGGGCTCTGATACCACTGTTGGGTTTCCAAGTAACATGCGCAGCGGAATATAGCAATTAAAATTTTAAGAAACCCAAACCCATGGATCCGTTCATATGATTAAATCAAATACATCAAGGTGAATAGAGGAATAACTAACCCTTGATGGCTATGAATTTTCTCTTGACCTTTGGTGGAGAAACTTGAAGCTTTATAACGAACAAATCACGAACTTTGTAAGATGATAAAATTCACCCTCTAGCGGTATCCACACTTCGAACGAATATCAAAGGAGCTTCTTTGATCTTGGTTGCTAGACCAATATTAAGAAACACACTTTCACAATATAATAAAGATCTATATGGAATTTATTTGTGAATTATTTTGTTCCTCAATGAAAGATATCTTAGAACAAAATAATATCTCGCTCAAACTCTTTGAGACTCACAAAAGCACTTGTTTATATGGTCTGGCCGAATTGGGGTTTTTATACACAATTAAGACCTATTCCAAATAGGAATCTTGTGCCAAAAACCATTCCTAATCAAATCAGGAAATTTCTAATCGGCAGCACCAGGCGCCCGCCTGGTACCACCCAGGCGCCCGCCTGTTTGGGCAGAAACTCCAGTCCCTTTCCGGCTTGAACAGGCGCCCGCTTGGTTGACCAGGAGGCCCAGATCTTTCCAGAAATTCCTTGGAAGTCCTCCGACCCTAAATACCAATATAGTCCTTTTATTTAAGATTCGTTCTATTGTGTGTGACCCTCTAGGATTATACTAAGTTGGCAATGGGCTCAAACATGATTCCATAAGATATGATTAGGTTCTAGCAAACCGTCATACCTACCCAAATAGTATAACTAGATACAAGTTCGCATTCCTTTAGAATATGTCACAATCCCTTTGTCCACGATGTCATTGAACACAAGTCATGGTCAAACAGTCAACTTGTTTTGTTCAATACTTTCTCGATTCCGAATATGTTGATAATCCAAATGACATTGATCCAATCAATTCATTTGAGTCCGGCCGAACATTTCATCAACATCATTCCTACGAGAGGCCCAAGCTTGACATCTCTCCGTGGAGGGACAAATCCATTTAGCTTATTATTCTTCCCAACGGGAATCTGATTATGCCAACCATACCCTTTATAACTACCGTGTTAAGGTAGCGTTTGAATATGTCAAACACAATGTTCATCAAGTGGAAGACTATAATAACTTCATGTCTAAGGATTCAATTGACATAACTAATATGAGATATATGTACGACATAGACCATGACATAAATCTCATACAGCGGGTCATGTCCAGTACCTTGTTCCAAACAAGTACCCATAATCTAACATGATCATCCCATGATCATTTAGCCTTTATACTAGTGCTTAATAAGTACTAGGGACGGGGATTATTATAAGTAAACATGAACAACAATAATAATCAAAACATCTCTTTATTGATATGAAATAAATGATAACAATTACAACGTTTATTAAACGTGCCTAGGGCACCACTACCAACACAAATCCACTAGCAAGTCAAGAAGAGCCAAAGAGGCCGAAGATCCCCCGTTGGCAAACAGAGTATGGGATAACAAGTACCAAATAAAGAAACGGGCCACGGCATTGACCCGATCAGCAGTAACACCTCGAGCCTCAGCCATCAAGATGCTGAAATAGGCCCGGATTCGCCCCCATGTCACTCGAGAATTCTTGACCTCGAACCGGCAGTCAACCAAAGCCAGTAACTCGTCGGGAGTCCGAACAGCCCCTCTCAAACCAAAAGGGACAGGCATCCCTATGAACGGCAAGCCCGTCAAAGCTGTGAAATCGGTAGGCGTCATAGTCACCTCGTCCATGGGTAAATGGAAGGTATGGGTGGTGTCCCACCATCTCTCCCTCAATGCCTGGACCACATCGGGGTCTTTCTTCAAAGCTGGGAGGCTGGTGACAAAAAGACCAAAATGAGTCCCTGTAACTCGGGCCCGAACATTCTCAGGCAACCTCTTCCATATAGAGATGGGCCCATGAGCCCCACCACGAATCTCTGTCAGACGGGTCCACTCCTGAAAGCGAAGAAGAAACAGCGAAAATTTCATCAGCATGACTGCTAGAAAACGGATGAACCCAACACAGAGATTTCAATGGCAGAACAATGTACAAGGAAGTGTGTGAACATGAAAATGGGCGCCCCAACATGTTTCTTACAACAAATTAGCAACAACGAGCAACATGCAAGGAATGATCAATAAAGCTGCTGCAGCAATATTTCGGGTAAAGAAAACAGAACTTCATGAAATCCGAAATCGACAAGAAAGGTGAGGCATTCTTACCAAACCCGAAGTCACGAAGTGAGAAATGTGGGTATGAGGCCAGAAGGTAAGCAAGCTCGGGTCCATAGCTTCAACCCCAATTTCGGGCTCCTCGCCCTGTGGCATCTCGAACGGAGGTGATTGTTGACAATCCGACATCGTTTCTGTGACGGAATTGATCCTAGAGCAGCAAGAAAGTGTTTTGGGGTGATTTCTCTACGAAAATTGGGCTTGGAATTTGGAGGGTTCTTCAAAATTTTGAAAACTTGCCGAACACAGTGAACCGCCTGTTTAAATATGCTGAACTTATGCGCCAGGCGCGCGCCCCCCGACATACTCATCCGAGGCGCGCGCGTCCCATAACGAGGCTCGGATGCGCGCTCTTCCCATCATCAGGCAGGTTCAGAAGCAGTCTCCCATGCAAGAAACCATGCACCGTATCAAGGTTTCCTCACGGATTCCGAACCCCCTTAGTTCTGTCACGGGTACCATACCCCCCTTAAGGGTCAATCTCAACATTTCATCCCCAGCAGGAACATTCTTCTGGTCGCGGTCAACTGTGCCCGCACCCCCACAAGTCAAAAAGTCAAGTGTGACTCCAAGTGGCACGAGACTTCAAAGCAATACCTCATCAACGAATTTCACTAACAGATTCGTCCTCCAAAGGTTCACTAACGGCCTCTTCAAAGGTTCACTAACGGCCTCTTCAAAATTTCACTAACGGCCTCTCCAAAGGTTCACTAACGGCCTCATCAACAGATTTCACTAACGGATTCGTCTTCCAAAGGTTCACTAACGGCCCCTCCAAAGGTTCACCAACGGCCTCATCAACGAATTTCACTAACGGATTCGTCCTCAAGGGTTCACTAACGGCCTCATCAACGGATTTCACTAACGGATTCATCCTCCAAAGGTTCACTAACGGCCTCCTCAAAGGTTCACTAACGGCCTCTACAAGGGTTCACTAACGGCCTCATCAACGGATTTCACTAACGGATTCGTCCTCAAATGTTCACTAACGGCCTCCTCAAAGGTTCACTAACGGCCTCTTCAAAGGTTCACTAACGGCCTCTCCAAAGGTTCACCAACGGCCTCATCAACGAATTTCACTAACGGATTCTTCCTCAAAGGTTCACTAACGGCCTCTCCAAAGGTTCACTAACGGCCTCTTCAAAGGTTCACTAACGGCCTCTACAAGGGTTCAATAACGGCCTCATCAACGGATTTCACTAACGGATTCGTCCTCAAAGGTTCACTAACGGCCTCCTCAAAGGTTCACTAACGGCCTCTCCAAAGGTTCACCAACGGACTCATCAACGAATTTCACTAACGGATTCATCCTCAAAGGTTCACTAACGGCCTCTTCAAAGGTTCACTAACGGCCTCTACAAGGGTTCACTAACGGCCTCATCAACGGATTTCACTAACGGATTCGCCCTCAAAGGTTCACCAACGGCCTCTCCAAAAGGTTCACTAACGGCCTCGTTCAAAAGGTTCACTAACGGCCTCATTCAAAATATTCAGCCGGCAGGTTCACCTAACGGATCATGCCACCCCCTCTATCAACAAAAGCCGCTCACACAGGGAGCGCACCACTCTCTCTCTCTCACAATTTCAAATTCCTGCTTTCATCGAGTCTTTGCTTTTTTCTTGGTGATGTCCTCGACGGGTGTTTTTAACTTTCGTCGACGCATTTTGCTTTGCAATCCACGTCGCCGAGTGGCTCTGTAGACACCCCGCCTTGGACCGCTCACCCCGATTGCACATTTGATCTTGTGTTTCTCCCCATTTTAAGTATTTCTCGTTAGTTTCTGTCACTTCCGTTAAGTTCCTGACTGACTTCGTTAAGTCCAGGGACTAAACTGAATAACAGGGCTGACTTTCTAGTCCATTCTGTCAAAATTGCCTTCTCTGAGTCGCGCGCCTCCGACAGGAGGAGCCAGGAGCGCGCGCCTCCCGCCCCCAAAGCAGGAAGCGCGCACCTCTGGGCGTCAGTTACAGATTTCTGGCCAGGATTCTCTCCCTTGCTCAATTTACAGGATTTTTCCCGGGAAGGATTTCTTGGTGACTGAGTTTTGGGACCAAAAACACCTCTCTTTCACCTATAAAAACCTCTCTTTACCTCCATTTTCAAGGACCGAAAAACCTTAGACCTTGGATCTTTTACTCAAAAACCTTACAATTTCAACAAAGAAGCCAAATTTCTTACCTTCAAGGCATTTCCAAAGGCATTCATCAAGAAGTGTTTGAAGTCTCTCGAAGACTAGGTAAAAACCATTTCCTTCCTCTTCTCGACTTCATCTCTTTTCTCTTTCTTTTTGTTTTATCAAAGTGCAATCACCCAAATCATTTTGGGACATGACTCTAATGATCACCTCATCTCATTGAGGTTGGTTAAGGAGTTATCTCCTACATTCCAAACTCTATTTTAAGACCCCTTTTTACGATTTAAAGAAGAAGAAGAAGAACGTTTATCATTCATGTAGATTTTGATCAAGCAAGACCAACTTTAGTTGGGCGAGATGGGTGTTTCGGTACTTCCCATCTCGTAATCTAACCCCCGAACCTCAAAACAAAGAATCTCTGTTTTCGTAATCAAATTTAGGCTATTATCAATAGGTTTTTCTTATGTTCCTCAAAACATAGGTGGCGACTCTAAACAATCTAAAACAAGTTAGACATCCTAGGATAATTCACCGCTCTAGCCAAGTTGTGGTTTCCCGGGGTATCTACAGGCTGCTCCTTGAAAAGCTTGTTGGAGCTTTGCTTGTTGATCTGGGTCTTGCTGTCTTTCTGAACTTTTGGAATCTTTTCACGAAGATAGCAAAATCATCATCATCCATATCATGCAATTCTGATGTGGAGATTTTTGGATCTTCTTCCTCGATCACTTCTTCCTTTTGAGCGACCAACGATAAACTCTTAGTTTTTCCTTCCATTTCTTCAATGTTATGGAGCTTGATATCAAAAACTTTAAGGTTGGCATAGAGGCTTCTGAGTGACATATCATCTAGAAGCTTGGTATCTTCAAGAGTGTTTCCTTTGTGAAGATATTGGGAACCAAGAGCAGCGAGAAAATTAACATTGATTTCTTTCTTGGTAAGCTTATTTCCGAGTGCTGTATAAGTACTCACGATCTCACAATAACGATCATAAGTGTCTCTAAGTGATTCACCGGGGATCTTAGCAAAGTTGTTGAATCTTCTTTGAATTGCAAACTTTTTGCTTTCCTTGCAAGCTTGATCTCCTTCGATGTAATCTTTAATTGCATCCCAAAGTTCTTTAGCTGTTGCACATTCCATGATTTGTCGACGTTGAGACGTACTCAAAGTACTTAGGAGTATGATATTTGCTTTCACATCCATTCCAACCAGTCTTTTCTCTTCATCGGTCCATTCAGCTTTTGGTTTCTTGATTGACGGTATGTCTGCATTGGTTTCTGGATTCGGATTAGCTTTCATTGGGAAGTATGGTCCAATGGTAAGACAAT
This sequence comes from Campanula takesimana, assembly GCA_026119855.1. Lineage (NCBI taxonomy): Eukaryota > Viridiplantae > Streptophyta > Magnoliopsida > Asterales > Campanulaceae > Campanula > Campanula takesimana. The sequence continues at coordinate 189,822 of JAOWBW010001741.1, read as the reverse complement.
CACCAAGTTGCTCATCCATGGAGTAGAACTGAGTTAGAATGCTGTGCTTCCATACGTCAAAATTATCTTCGTCGAACGCTGGAACGTGAGTAAAGTTAACCGTTGCCATAATTTTCTGACTTGCCATTTTGAATCGGCACCCAAGCTGTTAAGCTTGAAAAACAGAAGTTTTATGAAGGTGTTTTCTCTGATACCACTTGTTGGTCCCAGAGACACAACAAGGGTATGAAAAGAGGCTAGAGGGGGGGTGAATAGCCTATTTAAAATTCCAACGCTTTTTCAAAATTCAACCTTTATGCTTACACTTGAATTTTGCGGTAGATGAAATACCACGCGGTCAAGTATAAAATGCACAGCGGAAGTTTTCGTTGAAACAAGTTTAGAGTTGTTTTTGATAAGTTCAATGCGGTAGGAAAAATGTGCGGTAGGTTAAGAGTGCGGTCGGTGAGAGTGCGGTCGGATGATATGCGGTAGGTTGAGTGAGGTAGGTTGAGAGATTGAAAACTTGTATCTTAGAGATTTTTGGCAAATGATAAGTTAGTCAGATTTTAGCTAAGGCAATGAGGTAAACAAACAAACACAATTCACAATTGTTCTTAAATCTGAAAGATCAAACACTAAAAGACAAACGAGATTAATATGAACAATAACAACAAGATGAACAAGACTTAAAGTAAATTTGCAGAAATGAAAAGAGCAGTAAGTAAAGAACACAATGATTTGGAAAGGTTCGATCTGTTAAAATATCTACGTCCTTTACCAAGATGGTCAGTTTTGGATTTTGAATGAGGTATATATTAGATTCGATTGAGTACAGATTACAGAGATGAAGTATTTGAATCAACACCTATTTCTATGAAGAACAATCCTAGACTTAGACCAGTGTATCCCTAATGATTCAATCTATGTGATTGATCAATCGGGGTGAGTGTGTGTATAAGGATCAAAAGCTCTTTGGAATCTATACGATTTTAGAGCGTAATGAAACTTGTGTGATGAGGCTTGAGATTTGATCTTTGAAGGTTGCTGGAGACTTGTTGAAGACTTGAAGGTTGAGTGCTTGAAGATTCGAAGGATTCTGGAAATCTTGAGTATGATCTTCAATCACCAAGAATTTCAACAGCAATTTCTCTCTTAGAATCTCAGCTTTTGTTCAATGAAGAACACAATGACTATTTATAGCCTTGAATGAGAAACTAGCCGTTGGAAATACTTGGGGTCCAAGTTGAAGGACATGAGCTGTTGAATTCTAATTGGAGCTCAGTCTGAGTTGTCCTTTTGTTGCAGAGTCATGGTGGTCCAACTGTACTATGATGACAGTTGTATTCAAATTTGAAATTTGAATTTGCAACGTTCTAAACTAACCAAGGTAAGTATATAAGAGTGACCATGGTTAAGTTTGAACCACCTTGAGTTTTCTTCAACCAAGATTTCATGTGGTAGGATGAGGCATGCGGTAGACATCATGCGGCAAGGTAGACAGCATGAGGTAACCTTGGTCATGCGGTAGGCTCCATGCGGTAGGCAAGGGCCTTACATCATATCTCCAGACTTAGAAAATTTGAGGGTCCTAATCTGCTAAGCCTATTCAACTATAAAGTGGACTACTCTAAATGAAGCACAAGTACTTCTTACAGTATATCCTAAAGTCCACAAAGAGTAAAATAAGGTTATGGGATCAATCAAATTAAGGTAATAGGAGTGGTTTATAATAAGCATACCCAACAGGTTCAACTCAAGAAGACTCGAGCAAACATACCGTTCGAGACTTTATCACGCCAAGACCTTATCATCTGCAACAACATCACCATCTCCCACGAGACGTCTCCCGAAAACCGTACTACATTTTCAACATGGACCTTCCGCCATTTGGGTATCAACTAAAAAAGGGCCATCCATCTCCAAACAAGAGAAAGAAGGAGATCGCCTTCAAGAGTCCTACCCGATGTGGCATCCGCTCTCAATACAAAGCTAAGACGATTTGGGGCTTCACATCGAAAGGTCTTCACATCCCGCCATCTCGAAGCCCACATGACATTTGGGGCTTAGCAATCTCCCGAAGCTTGTATTAATAATCTTCTCTTGGGGCTTCCTCACGTCAAAAGCAAAAGGCGATTTATTTGGATGGGTCAAGAGTTTATTCATACTGGGGCTATGCAAGCCACATAAAAGTATGGCATCAAAAGGGGGTTTACAATCAGCAACCCCTTATCTCGGCATCAAATGCCTTTTGGAGCCCCATAATCGACAAATCTCTTGGGGCTAGACATCAATTTCGTTGGACACCACGGCAACAACGACAGAATTCAACAAGGCAATCCGGACTTCGATTTAACATGACTTGATCTTGGGTTGGCTTTACAAACACACAATGGTTAAAATGGTTCACCCACGAACTAAAAAAAAAAATCTTTTTCTCACGTGTGTGCATATTCTTTCCCTTCTAATCTTAAAAAAATAATAATAATAAATAAATTTCTTTTTCTTTTTCTCCTTCTATGTGCAAAAGTATGTGCTTTACTTTGCCTTGCTCCTAGCATTCTTCCCTAGCGTTCTCTACCATCCTTGAACTACACTGGTCTGATTCTCTTCAAGGGATACGTAGGCAGCCTTTTGGCACGACCAACCCATCATCCAGAATACCATCTCGCCGACACTCCATCAAAGGCAAGAACAATTCATCATCACCAACATCATCATTCTCCATCTAAAGCATGGATACTCTTCATCAAAATCATCAACATCCTTCAGCAATCCATCTCCAATCAAGCGACAATGGTAAGTGAAGGTATGAATACATCTGAGGCTTTCCTCAAATCACACCGCACACAAAATCACTTTCTCCATTCTTACAAAAACTCTCTCTCATGCAAAACTGCTTTCAAATCACATTGCACCACGAGCACAATTTCTCTCTTCATTTCACACTTCATGCATCTTCTTGCACAAACACATATACCTGCCAAGCACACACATAACAGGTACCACCACAAAGTCAACAGCATCCGCTACTCAAGGCACTTCATCCCCAGCAGAAAATGGTCCACAGTCAACCATGCCCACATCCCACAGAGTAAAACAATTACAGTTCAATGACAACAACTCGGTCCATGGTGAGCCGCAAAATCACCACCTTTCCATCAAGCAACACAACAATATCACATATAGGCAAACAAAGCCTCGGATCCCGCATTCAGCAAACGGATCCTGCATCAGCAAACAGATCCCGTATTCAGCAAACGAATCCCGCATCGGCAAACGGATCCCGCTTCAGCAAACGGATCCCGCATTCAGCAAACGGATCCCGCCTCAGCAAACGGATCCCACATTCAGCAAATGGATCCCGCCTCAGCAAACGGATCCCGCATTCAGCAAACGGATCCCGCATCAGCAAACGGATCCCGCTTCAGCAAACGGATCCCGCTTCAGCAAAACGGATCCCGCATCAGCAAACGGATCCCGCTTCAGCAAACGGATGCCGCATCAGCAAACGGATCCCGCATCAGCAAACGGATCCCGCATCAGCAAATGGATCCCGCTTCAGCAAAACTCTTTCTCAAGTCCAAGTTCAAAGTCCCTTTTCTAAAGGTACCACTTTTCTATTCTCTTATTTTATTTGTGTCCTACTAAGTATGCAATCTCCATAAAAAGGGATACAACCAAAAGGCCACTTCTTTATTGAAGTTTGGTCAAGGTTACATCCCAACATTCCAACATTAATTTAATTCCACTTCATCTCTTAATGTAATTGTTTAGCAAATATTCACTCAATAAAATCATTTAGCTTTCATTCTCCCCTTATCTTTACTTTGTCGTTGTTAGCACATTTTATCAATTGAATGACACTTAAATATAAGAACACCAAAAGTAGCAAGACCCGCATAAGCGGGGCGGAGTGGGTGTTTAAGTACTTCCCACTCCGTCACCTAATCCCCGAACCCCTCATCTCAAGAATCTTTGGTTTCGTAATCAATAAAAAAGGCTATTTTCTTAGGTTTTCTCGCGTTCCTCTAAAACGTGGGTGGCGACTCTTAAAATCAAGTAGACATCCTAGGTAATTCACGCGCTCTAGCCAAGCCATGGTTTTCTCGGGGTATCTACAGGTGTCTAAACAAGTTTTGGAATGAAGGCCATCGCTTGAACGCCTAGGGGCTAAACATCAACGACGGCATCAACAACGAAGACATCAACAACGATGAAATCAAGACAAAGAAAGGTGGAGCAACGATCATGAAGCAAAGTTTTCAAAAGGGGATATTAAAAAAAAAAAAAAAAAAAAAAGCTCGCTAGGTTGAAATCCTCAAATCAACATAGGCAAAAGTTAGAGCACAAAAAAAAAAAAAAAAAAAAAAAAAATCCCCCTCAATCAAAGAAGTACAAGATCAACATCATTCCACCGATGAAGAACGAAGCAACAACCATCTCAACGAATGGAGCATCCGCAAGAACTACGATGACCTGAGCCTCTTCATTGGAGGAACGTAGGCAACCTTCGGGTCCGGTCTCATGCAAGAAAGAAGATATGTTTAGCCCTAGCGCGTTATGGTGATCGGCCTTCATCTCGAACTTGTCAAGACATCTTTGTACGATTCATTTGCCAATGAATTAATCACCTCAAGATTAAACAACTTTCCTAGATTTGGAATCACTTTCCGTTCCTTGTTGAGTCTAGGGCTTCTATTCTTTCTGCATACTCCCAATTTCTTGCAATCAAATTGGGGTTTTCCTTCTCTTCTCTCTTAATGACTTACTTGCCTTCGTGAGTCATTCAACAAATATATACAAAGTCAATACTAAGGGCTACTTCCCTATCCAAGTCAATGTCACTCACCTTTAGTGACAAAAGGTCTCCACCGCAAAATCAAATGTCTTATCTCCTCAACCAGAGTCAATGCACACTTCCTCATTAATTGAGTCAAAAAAATGAAGGTGCAAAAGAGATGCCCGCTAGATTGAAAACCCGAAAGGGCGGTCTAGGCAAAAAACAGGGCGCGTCATGAAAAAAATGAGAGAGTGAGAGAGAGAAGGGAAAGAGAAATGGAGATCTCCGACCTCTAAAGAAGACAACTGCACAAGCTCTACATTGGATCTCCTCAACAAATCAATTCCCCACCGAGTCAACTTTGGGATTGCAAAAGGCTCGACAAGATATGGCACCATCAAAGGTTGTCTTGGGTTATCGGCATCATTCTCAAGCAGTGTGCATTTTTGGGTTCATGAAAAGAAGGCCCGTGGTAACCAAGACCCATCTAAGAACAAGCCCATCATAAAAGGGCACGAGGTTGCACAAATAATCCCTAGCTGGTCAATTGGCTTCGGCAGCAAATAGCAACAACATGTGTCTCAGTTTTCAAAGCTTCTGCAAGTATGTGCTTCTAAAGTACGCCGAAAGGCTCCCGAGAAATGGAGTAGCTTTTGCCATGTCCTCTCATATTTGTTCCCTCGCATGAGGATGAGTCACTCTTGCTTTGCTCAACAAATGGTGACGCCCTAGGGGCTATGTGACTCAAGAATAAGGGCTTCTTTTGCTTCATTTGACAATCAATAAGCCCTAGGGGCTATGCTCGAGAAAGATGTGTGAGACTATCCTCAAAGTCTCTCAAAAGGAATGTCGAGAAGCACCTTCTTGTCATGTGTGCCCGTACTCGTTCCCCCAATCAAGGATAGACCTTTCTCGCAATCAATGATGGCACTCTAGGGGCTATGGTCAAGTCTTAAAGCCTCCCTCGGCAAGAAGCAATTCACTTCAATGTCCCCAGCAACATTTGAAGCTGTATACCGAAAGGTCTCAAGGGGCTTCGCAATCTACAATCTTTTGGGCTACGGCATTACAGTGATAGAAGCAAAGGGCAATATTGGGGCTTCGCAATTAACACTCTTTTGGGCAACAATACTCGAACAACGCAATTTGGGAGTAGTCTTATGGCTCCATGAAAGGGATCAAACTTCAATGGTCCCTCAACACTTCCAGTCAAAAGGCCTCTTGGTTTTAAATGAAGGCTCCGATGATATGAATGAATTTGATGATTCTTGTTAGAACTCACAGCGAGATTCTGAAGGAAGTCTTAGAGAAAAGGAAAAGGATTCAATATGCTAGACTCACCCGGCTGAGTTATAGCGGGCAATGCCAATATGTTAACTCTATAAGCAGAGTTATGGCCAATCCCAATGTTTCTGCAATACAGCACCCTCTTCTCCAAGATCAAAAGCACAGGCTGCATCCGAAGATCTGCCATCGGCTCAACTCAAGAAGACTCAAGCAAACATACCGTTCGAGAATTTATCACACCAAGACCTTATCATCTGCAACAACATCACCATCTCTCACGAGACGTCTCCCGAAGACCGTACTACATTTTCAACATGGACCTTCCGCCATTTGGGTATCAACCACAAAAAGGGCCATCCATCTCCAAGCAAGAGAAAGAAGGAGATTGCCTTCAAAAGCCCTACCCGATGTGGCATCCGCTCTCAATACAAAGCTAAGCCAATTTGGGGCTTCACACCGAAAGGTCTCCACATCCCGCCATCTACAAACTTGATAAGCCCATGACATTTGGGGCTTAGCAATCTCTCAAAGCTTGGTATCAATGATCTTCTCTTGGGCTTTCCCACGTCGACAACAAATGACAGTTTATTTGAATGGGCTAAGAGTTGATTTATCTTGGGGCTTCATAAGCCACTCAAAGTTCAGCATTCGAGGGGCTTAACATTCAGCAACCCCTTGGCATCTCAGCATCAATAGTCCTTTTGAAGCCCCATAAACGACAAATCTCTTAGGATAGACATCAATTTTCGTTGGACACCGCGGCGACAACATTCAAGCGAGGCAATCCGGACTTCGATTGAACATGACTTGATCTTGGGTTGGCTTTACAAACACACAATGGTTAAAATGGTTCACCCACGAACTAAAAAAAAAATCTTTTTCTCACGTGTGTGCATATTCTTTCCCTTCTAATCATTAAAAAAAAAAAAAAAAAAAAAAAAAAAAAAATCTTTTTCTTTTTCTCCTTCTATGTGCAAAAGTATATGCTCTACTTTGCTTTGCTCCTATCTTTTCCTCCCCAGCACTCCCCAGCATCCTTAAACTACGCTGGTCTGATTCTCTTAAAGGGATACGTAGGCAGCCTTTTGGTACGACCAACCCATCATCCGGAATACTGTCCCACCGACACTCCATCAAAAGCGAATTCATCATCAAAAGCAAGAACAATTCATCATCATTCTCCATCCAAAGCATGGACATTCTTCATCAAAAGCATCAACATACTTCAGCAATCCATCTCTAATCAAGCGACAATGGTAAGTGAAGGTATGAATACATCCGAGGCTTTCCTCAAATCACACCGCACACAAAATCACTTTCTCCATTCTTACAAAGACTCTCTCTCATGCAAAACTGGTTTCAAATCACATCGCACCACGAGCACAATTTCTCTCTTCATTTCACACTTCATGCATCTTCTTGCACAAACAAATATACCTGCCAAGCACACACATAACAGGTACCACCACGAAGTCAACAGCATCCGCTACTCAAGGCACTTCATCCCCAGCAGAAAATGGTCCACAGTCAACCATGCCCACATCCCACAGAGTCAAACAATTACAGTTCAATGACAACAACTCGGTCCATGGTGAGCTGCAAAATCACCACCTTTCCATCAAGCAACACAACAATATCACATATAGGCAGACAGAGCCTCAGATCCCGCATTAGCAAACGGATCCCGCATTCATCAAACGAATCCCGCATCGGCAAACGGATCCCGCTTCAGCAAACGGATCCCGCTTCAGCAAACGGATCCCGCATTCAGCAAACGGATCCCGCCTCAGCAAACGGATCCCGCCTCAGCAAATGGATCCCGCCTCAGCAAACGGATCCCGCATTCAGCAAACGGATCCCGCATCAGCAAACGGATCCCGCTTCAGCAAACGGATGCCGCATCAGCAAACGGATCCCGCATCAGCAAACGGATCCCGCTTCAGCAAACGGATCCCGCATCAGCAAATGGATCCCGCTTCAGCAAACGGATCCCGCTATATCCTTTCTATATCAATTAAGCCGCTCACACAGGGAACGTACTCCTATCCTTGGTAATTTCAAATTCCTGCTTTATCGAGTCTTTGTTTTCTCTTGTCTATGTCCTCGGCGGTTGTCTTTCTTTCATCGACGCGTTTTGCTTCGCAATCCACGTCGCCGAGGGGCTCTGTAGACACCCCGCCTTAGACCTCTCACCCTGATTGCATACATAGTATTTTTACTTTACTTGTTTTTGTTAATTTCTGTTAGTTCGGTTAAGTTCCTAACTGATTCTGTCAGTTTTGGACTAAACTCCACAACAGAGTTAACTTTCTAGTCCATTCTGTCAAAATTGCCATTTCGAAGTCGCGCGCCTCCGCCCTTTGGGGCCAGAAGCGCGCGCCTCCCGCCGACTATACGGGATGCGCGCGCGTCTGGGCGTGTCAGTTACTGATTTCTGTCCAGGAATCTCTCCCTTGCTCATTTTATATGATTTTGCCCGGGAAACTGATCTTTGTGACTCCGTCTTGGCACCAAAAACATCCCCTTTCAACTATAAAAACCCCTCCAATCCACCATTGGAAGGGGGCCTCTTTTTCATCTCTTTTTGATCTCTTTTCATTTTTACCTCTCTTGGACCTTCTTCTTAGACTTGAAACTTTTCTTACACACACACTATACACAATTCTATACACAAATTCTCCCTACAAGAGTTCTTCGTGACAAGACTCTACACAAATTGTTCTACAACAACTCCCTACAACAGCACCATTTTCAAGTCCAAGTTCAAAGTCCATTTTCTAAAGGTATCACTTTTCTATTCTCTTATTTTATTTGCGTCCTACTAGTATGCAATCTCCATAAAAAGGGATACAACCAAAAGGCCATTTCACTATTGAAGTTTGGCCAAGGTTACATCCCAACATTCCAACATTAATTTAATTCCATTTCATCTCTTAATGTAATTGTTTAGCAAATATTCAACATGTAACCATTAGACACTCAATCAATAAAATCATTTAGCTTTCATTTTCCCCTTATCTTTACTTTGTAGTTGTTAGCATATTTTATCAATTGAAGGACATGTAAACATTAGAACACAAAAAGTAGCAAGACCCGCGTAAGCAGGGCGGAGTGGGTGTTTAAGTACTTCCCACTCCGTCACCTAACCCCCGAACCCCTCCTCTCAAGAATCTTTGGTTTCGTAACCAATAAAAAAGGCTAATTTTCTTAGGTTTTCTCGCGTTCCTCTAAAACATGGGTGGTGACTCTTAAAATAAATTAGACATCCTAGGTAATTCACGCGCTCTAGCCAAGCCGTGGTTCCCCGGGGTATCTACAGTAGGCAGCTCGAATGCAAGATCTTCAGTCGCCAGTTTTTCAAATCAAATCATGTTTTACTCTCAATCCCCTGCAAAGAGAATTCAAATTCTCGATGCACCCCCTGCATTTCTAGCCGAACTACGATTGGTCTGATTCTCACAAGAGATAGGTAGGAAACTCGGGCACCCAAGTTCGACCGTGTTTGAGTTTGATTGATGGTTTGTGTAGAACTACGGAGGCTTGATTTCCGCAAGGGATACGTAGGAAGCCCTACTTTGGGCCCATCCATTAAACCCTAGATGAGATCGGTTGTCTGTATTAGATCGTCGAATCCCCTTTACTTTACAAGTGAATTCGATGAGGGGCTCTGTAGACACCCCGATCTCGCACCCCTAAAACCAAACCCTGAACCGGTTTAAACCCGATAATTGACCTAAAACCCCAGATTTGACTGTTTGGAACTACTGTACACCTTATCGGTGCATCAAATGCAAAAAACGAGTCTGAGATTGTGATCAGGGCTCAAAACCGAGTAAACGGGCGCATTCTAAAAAAAACGCGCGCGGATCCCAGAACAGGTCCCGCACCCCTAAAAATCCTTTTACCGGACATCTAATACATTTAAATTATATTATGTTATCCCTTACTCGTAAACATATTTCAGATATGCTACTATGACCAGAAAATTACGACGAGCAACTTTCGTTTTGGGAGCATGAGCAACCGGGACACCGTCGCGCGCACACCAGAGTAGTTCGGACCATTACGGAATGATAAAACGGAGCCAAGAATGATGAATCTTCACATTGCATGGCCACCACAATGTGGCCATTTGCTGGGAAATCAATGGGTGGGTCACATGGGCCAAAAGCAACCCACATGTGCCAAGTGTCAAAACAAAGAAGGGTGAATTTCCTCCACTTCTACCGTACGCCAGCTTCACTTCCGTACTCCTTGAAATCGGCCGTACGGCTCCTTACCTAAATTACCAGCAAATTTGTGCTGAGTAAACAACCAAAATGACCCGCGTACTATATGAATAACATCAATTTAACCTCCGTACTATCTAAACTACTAAATTGACCTGCGTACTATTCATAAATTAACCAAATCAACATAAATCATTAATAAATGTTAATGGGCGTTAGAAATCGTTAGTAACTTAACGGGTAAACCAATATAAAAATTTGAAACATATTAATCATAAGTAAAGGGGTAAAATGTAAGAAACTATTTACAAATCACCCCCCCCAATCAATCCCTTTATTAACCTCACAAAAGATCTTTACCCAGGAACCAAATACCCTTCTTCTCCAACCCACACTTGCGTCCCTACCCACAACGCCTCTCCCACCCCACCGTCCGACCACCCTCCTTCAACAGCACCATTCCCCTCAACCAACTAGATCTATTATTTCATTCCCCATTCCTTTCTCCTTCCCCTTTTCCTTACAGGCCTGGTGCTAGCACAATCTCCCACCCACGTTACCGCCATCACCTATACTCCTGGTCATCTCCGGTCAAGCCTCGCTATCTCCGGTCACCACACCCAGACCTCCTTCCAACTCTTTCTCTTTATTTTTTTTCTCTCTTCTCGTGGGTCTCATAATGTGCCTGTATCTATAAAGAAAGAAAAAAAATTGAAATCAGATCAACAGAATGTTTTTCTTTTTATATTGATTTGTGGATTGGGGATTGATTTAATTCAGATTGAATTGAAGAGAAGGTTTGGGGGAGGGAATTATTAGGAATAGGTTGAACATATGGTTGTGGAATAGTGGGGGTTGTTATTGTAATGATTAATAACTAAATTAATATAATAGTAAAAATAATAAGTGAAAAATAAAGATAAATATAAAAATTTAATATTCTGAAGATGCGGTGGTGGAAGGTAGTGGCGGGAGATGATGGGTGGTGGTGGTGGTGGCGGTGGCGGCTGGTGATTTCTATTGTTTCAAATTGTTCAGATTTAAGATAAGAGTGGGGTAAGTTATTGAGGTTTACATTGTTGTTGGGGGTAATTTGAAAATGTTGATATAAGATCTGTTAACTCACTAACAATCATTAACATCTATTAACATTTTTTTAACGATTTGGGTTGATTTGGTTCATTTATAGATAGTACGCAGGTTAGTTTGGTAGTTTAGATAGTACAGAAGTCAAATAGGTGTTATTCCTATAGTACGCGGGTTATTTTGGTTGTTTACTCGATTTGTGCTCAATAATTCTACAAATACAATCATTGATTTCAAAACTTTTTTCCATCCCTTTGCAAGAATTCCGGGGAAGCAACATCACCTCCCCTACTACCCCTACTCCAAGGGTATTATTGTCCAAAAAACAAGTTACCATCTCCCTCCTATAACCCTACTTGGTGATCAAAAAAAGGAAGGGGGTAACAACAACATTCTCATACATACTCTCCATACACATTCTCTCCAAGTCTCTCTCAATCAAAACTCAGCTACAACTCACCACCACACCTTCACCACTCTCCCACCACAAAACCACCACCTCTCCACCACTCTTGCACTACTCCAACACTTCAAACAACCTACCAAACAACAACTTCAACTCAAATAACAACATCTACAACTAAACCTTCAAATCAACTCAAGCTTTCAACCAAACAAAAAGGAGTCTTCCCTTGGTGGACAAAGGAAGCACAACCCCACCTCTTGAGCTAGGTAAAATCTCTAGGTAAACTTTGAATCTTTAGCAATGTAAGTGATTATGTGACTAGCTTGAGGCCTAGCCAACTAATGGCTAGGTCTCTCTCATTCTCTATGTTTTCATCCATGTGAATCTTACAATGTGTACATGTAAATAGTGAATCTTTGTTGTTAACATTCAGGTCATCAAGTTTTCACGCTCTCATGAAAGCAAAAATGTTCATTTCTTTGAGTTATTCATGCAAATTTCCCCGTTTTCTTCAAAGTCCATGAATCTGTCCTCCCTTTTCATTTTTATGCACATTCATGCAAAACGTGGTTTTAAGGCCAAAGGTGTAACACCCCTACTTTCCACAACCATTAAATAATCATTAACTTGAATAAATCCTTAAATCAGAATGCCCAACGGCTACTATTAACCACAATTCAAACTTTAACTAAAAATCAAACCCATAACGGCTAGTACAAGTCACTAGCTCAGAATGGTAACCAATGGAAACATAACGTTCAACTTAACATAACGGAAACATATAACTACTAATTAACCTCAATCGAAAGCAGCTTCTACGCCAACGATTCCTTGTGACCTTTAGTATCCTTACTTATAACCTGGAAAAATGAGGATGAAAGGAATGAGCGAACAATGCCCAGCAAGTTCATACGGAATCTCCTCGGGTACTAAGAGGAGATAACCGAAAGGAACGATAACAAGAATTCACAACGAAAGGATAACTCAATGATCAAACAAACTCTCAGTTTGAAAACATTTAACTTGATGAAAACAATTCATTTCTTGAAAACACGTGGCTTCAGAGACAGTTTCCAAAACACAACATTTTCACAAAACTTTACTTTTCTTTACTTTACTTCATTTAGGGATTAAGCACGCGCTGTACCCAGGGCTCGGGTTTCTACTGACCGAACCCAAAATCGGTATATCATGATAACCTACGTTACTTCATCAAGCAACGCAAAGGGGTCCACATGTTCAAATTAGAACTATGGATAACTGTAAGGGTCCACTTATCCGTTTCGGGATTATGGATTACTGTAGGGGTCCACTTATCCGTTTCGGGATTATGGATAACTATAATCACTTTACTTATTACAAAACTTCACTTTAAAGAGCTTTTACAAAACAAAGCTTAACTTTACAAACTTTACTTGATCACTTTTTAAAAGATACACATCTTACTTGGACACCAAGGTTACAAAATCAATCATACACATGATACCCCTATTGAACAATAACAATATCAATAGAGTGGATAACAAGAGACGGAATAATTCGCAGAACGGAATAGTTATTAAAAGACTATCTAGCCACACAGATAGTTTACTTTATAAAAACAGAGATTGGGAATCCTAACAAAGGATTAAGAATCAATACACAACTAAGAGCGTAATCCCTTACCTTAGCCTTGCGTTTAACTAGCTCGCTTTACTCCGCTTGGACAATCTACAAACATGAAATAGTCTAGCCTTAGACATTCGAAAAATACTATTTTACTTCCGTCCCAATTTACTTCTTTTTACTCGATTAACCCCATGGTTTAGTCATCTATAACCTCTTTCCTAGTTAACCAATAACTTTAAGAATGACTACAACACCCCTAGGGTTTTTATTAGTCAATCCCCAACTCTCAATTTCACTATACAATTTACACACACTGATTTCACACTTTCTGCACACACTTACTGAGTACACCTACTGACAGACACACCCACCACTCTGATACACACACACTCTGGTACACCCACCACTCAGATGCACCCACACACACTAAAATCTGATGCACACACCCACAATCTGATACACACCCACACACATACAATCTGATACACCCACCCACACAAAATCAGCACACACGCACACACTCACACAACAGCACACACACACACACACACAATTCACACAATAACCATTGCCTCCTTTCTTAGTTCATAGCCCAACCCTAGTTCATCTTTAGGGTTCAATTCTTATTGATTTCTAAAGATTTGTGTTAACAAAGATGGGGAAGAAAAGATTGGGTTCAAGAATACCTTGTGAATGACCATTCTCTCTCTCTTTTCTTCTTCTTCTTTTCCCTTGGCCGTCTCCCTCTCTGCGATCTCTCTCTCTGTTGCCGCCCCTCTCCCTATTCCGTTCTCTGTTTGTTTTTTTTTTTTTTTTTTTTTCTTTTGCGATAAAGACTGCTAGGGATTTGAGAGAGTATTTAGTTTAAATAGGGTTATTAGTTTCCTATTAAGAAAAGGGTTACATTAACCTATTGGACTTCTATTTACTAAAGCCCAACATGAGCCCACTACTTACTCCTAATTTGTGAGTCCAAGATAAAATAAAAGAGTTTTACAATTAATAAATATAATGGCCTAGGGCCGGGTATTACATTATTACCCCCTTAAAAGAGTTTGGTCCTCCAAACTAAATGTACCTTAAACATCAAACAAAGCGGGATACATATCACGCATTTCACTTTTGAGCTCCCACGTGGCTTCTCTTTCCGTGTGATTGCTCCACTGCACCTTTACGTACGGAATCACTCGCTTCCGCAATACTTGATCTTTACGGTCTACAATCTTTACCGGCTTCTCATCATAACTCAAGTCTTCACGAAATCGTAACTGTTTGTACTCTATGACGTGGCTCGGGTCAGCTACGTACTTCCTCAACATCGACACGTGGAACACGTTGTGCACACCAGACAGCACAGGAGGTAGAGTCAACTTATAGGCTACCGCCCCTATTCGTTCTAGAATCTCGAATGGCCCCACGTATCTAGGACTTAACTTTCCACGAATTCCAAACCGCATGACCCCTTTGGTCGGTGAGATCTTCAAGAACACATGATATCCTATTTGAAACTCCAGATCGCGCCTTCGATTTTCTGCATACGATTTCTGCCTACTCTGCGCAGTTAACAACCATTTGCGAATCTGTTGAACTTTATCCGCCATTACTTGAACAATCTCGGGTCCAGTCAACTTTCTCTCGCCTAATTCATCCCAACACCCAAGCGATCTACATTTCCGCCCATACAGAGCTTCATACGGTGCCATTCTAATACTAGAGTGGTAACTGTTATTGTAGGCAAATTCCACTAGTGGTAGATGATCATCCCACGCTCCTTGCCAATCTAACGACGTTGCTCTCAATAGGTCTTCGAGAGTTTGAATCATCCTTTCTGACTGTCCGTCTGTCTGAGGGTGAAATGCTGTACTCATAGTTAACTCCGCCCCTAACGCTTTCTGTAAACTCTTCCAGAAATTTGATGTGAACCTCGCATCTCGGTCTGACACTATAGAGACCGGTATCCCATGTAACCTCACGATCTCATCCACGTATAACTTAGCTAACTTCTCCAACGAATCAGTCACCTTGATCGCTAGAAAGTGAGCCGATTTAAAGAGCCTATCCACTATGACCCAAATTGCATTATGACCCTTCAACGTCTTAGGAAGTCCAATCACCAGATCCATAGTGATGTGTTCCCACTTTCACTCTGGAATAGGTAACGGTTGTAGTAGTCCCGCGGGTTTCTGGTGTTCACTTTTCACTTGTTGACACACCAAACACTTAGAAACGAATTCTGCTACCTCACTCTTCATATTATTCCACCAAAAAGATTCCTTTAAGTCCCGGTACATCTTAGTACTCCCAAGGTGAACCGAAAACCTTGAACAGTGAGCTTCCTCAAGAATTTCCCTTTTGATACTATCATTATTAGGCACCCAAATCCTCGATCGATATCTCATAATCCCGTCATTACTAACACGGAAATCTGCCATTCCCTTCCTACCGATAACCTTGTGAATTGCTTTTAACTCGTCATCCACATTCTGGGCTTCCTTGATTCTCACTAACAATGTTGGTTGGATACTCATCTGAGCCAAATAACCTTTAACTTGAACTTCCAGCTTTACTATTTCACTATTTCTCAATTCACTTACCCCCTTAGAAATCATGGTCGCTAATGTCCCATGGTTCTTTCTGCTTAACGCATCTGCTACCTTATTGGCCTTTCCAGGATGATACAGGATTTTGCAATCATAATCCTTAAGTAATTCTATCCATCTCCTCTGTCTCATATTCAACTCCTTCTGAGTGAAAATATACTTAGGACTTTTATGGTCGGTGTAAATTTCACGTGGTACCCCATACAAATAGTGTCTCCAAATCTTCAATGCAAACACCACGGCCGCTAACTCCAAATCGTGGGTAGGATAATTTTTCTCGTGGTTCTTGAGTTGCCTAGACGCATAAGCCACCACTTTGTCATTTTGCATCAACACACAACCCAAACCTTTCAATAAAGCATCAGTATAAATCACAAAGCCATCACTGTTTGTTGGTAACGTAAGAACAGGCGCAGACACCAATCGCCCTTTCAATTCTTGAAAACTCCTCTCACAATCGTCTGACCACAAAAATCTTGTCCCTTTTGTGGTTAACTTGGTCAATGGTAGGGATAACTTTGAAAATCCTTCTACGAATCTACGGTAGTATCTTGCTAAACCCAAAAAGCTCCTTATCTCACTAATAGAAGTTGGTCTCTCCCAATTAACTATAGCCTCAACCTTTGCAGGGTCAACTACTACCCCATTCTTAGACACCACATGTCCCAAGAACGCTACTTCCTCAAGCCAGAACTCACACTTCTTAAACTTGGCATACAACTTTTGTTCTCTCAGAATCTGCAATACTAATTCCAAATGTTCTTCATGCTTGTCTTTTGACTTAGAGTACACCAAGATGTCGTCGATGAATACTATTACACACTTGTCTAAGTACTCTTGAAATACTCTATTCATAAGCTCCATAAACACAGCAGGTGCATTTGTCAATCCAAACGGCATTACCAGGAACTCATAGTGCCCATACCTCGTCCTAAAAGCCGTCTTTGCCACATCTTCCTTTTTCACTCTCAACTGATGGTAACCCGAACGCAGATCAATCTTAGAGAAATAACATGCACCCTGGAGTTGATCAAACAAATCATCGATTCTAGGTAAATGATACTTATTCTTAATCGTTGCACGGTTTAACTCCCGATAGTCAATACATAACCTCATTGACCCATCCTTCTTCTTTGCAAATAATACCGGCGCACCCCACGGTGATGCACTTGGCCTAATTAGACCCTTGTCCAATAACTCTTGTAACTGTTCCTTTAACTCTTTAAGTTCCGGCGGAGCCATCCTATATGGTGCTCTCGAAATCGGTGCAGTCTATGGTGCTAAATCTATTGAAAACTCTACTCGCTCCGGTGGTGTTCCCGGTAAGTCCTCAGGGAAAACATCTTTAAAATCCCTTACTATGGAAAGAGATTCTATGGTCACTCCTTTCTTGTTTTACTCACTAACATACGCTAGAAGGCCCTCACAACCCTTCCTTAACAGTTTACGAGTCTCCATTACAAAAATCAGATCGGTCCGGACTCTCGGTTTCGATCCTTGAAAATAGAATCTTTCTCCAGAGGGTAATTCGAAGTTTACTTCCTTTTTTTTTTTTTAAACAGTCTACTTTGGCATGATATGCAGCTAACCAATCCATTCCCAAAATCACATCAAATTCTTCGATTTCCAAGCTAATGAGATCAACCTCAAGCTTTTTCCCGTCCACTTTCAAAGGACACTTCTTATATATAGACGTAATAGGGATCGATTCTCTAGTTGAATATCTATAACTAAAGAATTCTCTAACGCCTCAAGAATTAAATTCATTTTCTTATCCAAGCAATCATTTGGCACTTCTCATCAGGACTTTGCCCTTTGGCGTCGTTCTTATTGCCATCCATTTGGTTTCCATGACCTTTACTCTGGTACTTACTAGCAATACTGTCCTTTTTACGATCCTCAGTAGCCTTCCGCTTATTGATATTCCCATCGCGGTTCTAGCTTCCCTTAGATCCAGTCGACTCCTTCTCAGTTGATTTTTTCTTATCTTCTCGCTTACTGCGATAACTATCTGCTTCTTCCTCCACTATCCTTGCCCTATCCAACGCTTGATCATAGGTTGATAGCATTAACAGAGTAATTCTGTATCTGATTCGGTCATTCAAACCATATTCAAATTTTCGGGCTTTCTGCTCTTCATCATCGAAGATCAATGGGCAAATTCTAACAAATCGGTGAATCTAGCACCATAGTCGTCCACCTTCGTACTTCCTTGAGTTAGCATCATAAACTCAGACACTCTGGTGTTTCGAACACTTGCCGGATAATATGATACTATCATTAGTATCATGAATACGAAACGTTTTCACGCACTCTCATACTATAGATCGTCTCCACAGACTAACATTCAATTTATAGGTCATTCACTAGACCACCGGTCGCTTCAATAAACCGTCACTATCTTCATTAGTCAACTTTACTAGACCAATCTTACCTAATCCAGGTTAACTCTCGCATTTAACACTATTTCTCATGCCAACACAAGCATTGCTACTATGCTTAATATTTTCACATAAATAGGCCGTCCCCAAAGGACGTAACTTTTACAAACGATCGGTTTACTAAATCTCTGGTCGTTTCAATAGACCAACTCTACTTAGCGAAGACATTTCACTAGACTTTACTTACTATCAGGCCGATTTACTAGACCTACTTTCATTCACACTTGGCCGTTTCAATACGCCATTTACTTTTGCACTTGACCGTTTCAATAGGTCACTTTATTCTTGTTTCGATCATTTCACTAGACCAAAACTAATTTCACTTTGGCTGTTTCAATAAGCCAATTAATACTCATGGTCTTTTCACTTGACCAGTACTTCTTTGTTCTAAATAGCTCACCCGTCATAAAACTTAAGACAATTAACAAGGCTATTTTCTTAAATGAATCATAACTTTTACTACGAGGATCTTCTTGGAATAAAAGTTAACAAAACAAAATTCTAGTATTTTTCTCTAAACTAGAACTAACTATCAATACTATAAATAAGAATAAACTCTATGTCCCACTTTTCAATCATGGAACACCTTCCTAGGCTTTCCCCTAGGCCTTCCACTTGGCACCCTTGGAATTCCCTTAGAACCTCTTAGCCTACCTCTGTGCCTACGAACCGGTGCCATCTCTTGTTCCAGTTCTTCATCATCATCAATAATGATTGGGGTAACTTCCTTGTCCCCAAGGTTAATTCCTACGTCCTCGACTTCCTCTTTAGCTACCAATACTTCCTCATTTGGCGCTTCATTACCTATGAGTGTTGTCGGTTCCAATTCTCTAGTTCTAGTTTTCTTCAAATCTTTCAATTCATAAAACCATTGGTGAGCTTCTTCTCTGGTTTCATGATAGTACTTCTCACTTTGATTCATGGTCTCCTTTACTTCTTCCAGTTCTTTGAAGTGTCTAGTAATGCTTTCCTATCTTACATCCGCTCCTCTAGTGTAAAGCTTACTCTGGTCTTTTCAGCTTCTAAGTCTTCAGTTAACTTTTGAATCTTGAGTGCATATCTCTGAATTACTCTTTTCTTAATTGTTCTTTGCCTCAATTTCATCTTCTGGTTTCTTCTAAGTCCGTCATTAACTTACAATTAGGATATAACCATTATCAATACCATATAACTCAAAGGCATATGACTATTATCATCAATTGCATAAGCAACTTAAAGAATAACGTTCTAGTATAACCCTTCAAGTGTCACTCCCAAAGTGTTCACTAACATTCCTCTACATTCTTTGAGGAAATCTTATCTTAGGTTCTTTCCTAAAATAGCAAGATTCTATAAAAGGAAAGTTTCCAAACTTAGAAAGTTTCCCAAAATGGAAAGTTTCCCTAAATAACATGTTTCCTCAATTAGTGCTTCCCAAAAATACTTTGTTCTTATCAGAGTTCTAAAGCCCAACATCGTTAAGTACTACTCCTCCCAATAGTCTTAACTTCTAAGTCTGAGTCTCCCAAGTAATCCTAAACCGGGGCTCTGATACCAACTGTAACACCCCTACTTTCCACAACCATTAAATAATCATTAACTTGAATAAATCCTTAAATCAGAATGCCCAACGGCTACTATTAACCACAATTCAAACTTTAACTAACAATCAAACCCATAACGGCTAGTACAAGTCACTAGCTCAGAATGGTAACCAATGGAAACATAACGTTCAACTTAACATAACGGAAACATATAACTACTAATTAACCTCAATCGAAAGCAGCTTCTACGCCAACGATTCCTTGTGACCTTTAGTATCCTTACTTATAACCTGGAAAAATGAGGATGAAAGGAATGAGCGAACAATGCCCAGCAAGTTCATACGGAATCTCCTCGGGTACTAAGAGGAGATAACCGAAAGGAACGATAACAAGAATTCACAACGAAAGGATAACTCAATGATCAAACAAACTCTCAGTTTGAAAACATTTAACTTGATGAAAACAATTCATTTCTTGAAAACACGTGGCTTCAGAGACAGTTTCCAAAACACAACATTTTCACAAAACTTTACTTTTCTTTACTTTACTTCATTTAGGGATTAAGCACGCGCTGTACCCAGGGCTCGGGTTTCTACTGACCGCACCCAAAATCGGTATATCATGATAACCTACGTTACTTCATCAAGCAACGCAAAGGGGTCCACATGTTCAAATTAGAACTATGGATAACTGTAAGGGTCCACTTATCCGTTTCGGGATTATGGATTACTGTAGGGGTCCACTTATCCGTTTCGGGATTATGGATAACTATAATCACTTTACTTATTACAAAACTTCACTTTAAAGAGCTTTTACAAAACAAAGCTTAACTTTACAAACTTTACTTGATCACTTTTTAAAAGATACACATCTTACTTGGACACCAAGGTTACAAAATCAATCATACACATGATACCCCTATTGAACAATAACAATATCAATAGAGTGGATAACAAGAGACGGAATAATTCGCAGAACGGAATAGTTATTAAAAGACTATCTAGCCACACAGATAGTTTACTTTATAAAAACAGAGATTGGGAATCCTAACAAAGGATTAAGAATCAATACACAACTAAGAGCGTAATCCCTTACCTTAGCCTTGCGTTTAACTAGCTCGCTTTACTCCGCTTGGACAATCTACAAACATGAAATAGTCTAGCCTTAGACATGCGAAAAATACTATTTTACTTCCGTCCCAATTTACTTCTTTTTACTCGATTAACCCCATGGTTTAGTCATCTATAACCTCTTTCCTAGTTAACCAATAACTTTAAGAATGACTACAACACCCCTAGGGTTTTTATTAGTCAATCACCAACTCTCAATTTCACTATACAATTTACACACACTGATTTCACACTTTCTGCACACACTTACTGAGTACACCTACTGACAGACACACCCACCACTCTGATACACACACACTCTGGTACACCCACCACTCAGATGCACCCACACACACTAAAATCTGATGCACACACCCACAATCTGATACACACCCACACACATACAATCTGATACACCCACCCACACAAAATCAGCACACACGCACACACTCACACAACAGCACACACACACACACACACAATTCACACAATAACCATTGCCTCCTTTCTTAGTTCATAGCCCAACCCTAGTTCATCTTTAGGGTTCAATTCTTATTGATTTCTAAAGATTTGTGTTAACAAAGATGGGGAAGAAAAGATTGGGTTCAAGAATACCTTGTGAATGACCATTCTCTCTCTCTTTTCTTCTTCTTCTTTTCCCTTGGCCGTCTCCCTCTCTGCGATCTCTCTCTCTGTTGCCGCCCCTCTCCCTATTCCGTTCTCTGTTTGTTTTTTTTTTGTTTTTTTTTTTTCTTTTGCGATAAAGACTGCTAGGGATTTGAGAGAGTATTTAGTTTAAATAGGGTTATTAGTTTCCTATTAAGAAAAGGGTTACATTAACCTATTGGACTTCTATTTACTAAAGCCCAACATGAGCCCACTACTTACTCCTAATTTGTGAGTCCAAGATAAAATAAAAGAGTTTTACAATTAATAAATATAATGGCCTAGGGCCGGGTATTACAAAAAGGCTCTTGGATAATGCTCACAACATGTTAAATAATAAGTTCCATGAGTTTCACAACTTGGTTTTGAGTTTTGGTCATGTCTTGAAGCCCATTTTTATGGTCTACACTTCCAGTTTTTTCACACTCTGTGCAGACCAACGTTTTTCACGCTCTTAAAATTCCATCTTAAACTGGTTTCTGGGTTTAGTCAAAACATGAACTTTATTCTCAACAAATTCAGGAACATTACCATATTTTTGAAACATTTTTTGGACCTCTGGAAATGCTCTTTTTACTCATTTGTTTCAAGCTTCGACCTTCAGAACCTGCACTTCCAGTCTCTAACATCGAAATGTCAGAGACCTTTTGAACCACTTAAACTCATCTTCTGAACTCAAAATTTTGGGAACTTCATTATCTTAAGGTTTTCTTCAACTTTAGTTCTCGGTGTTTTGTCATATTCATGAGTTAAAATGGGTAAAATTGGTGACCATTGTGCTATGTTTGCTGTAAATCTTTTCTGGGCAGATTTTTGTGAATAACTTTCCTGCTTGTGTTTGGGGTCTAAATTAATCCAAAAAAATCCATAAAAACTCATAAATGATATCTAACATTCTAGGAGCAATCCTCAATTTTTAGTTTTAGATTTGGGTTATTTTAGGACAGGTACGTTAGCTCGGGGACGGAGAATGACGCAAAAACCGACAAACGCCCCATCGCGAGGACATTCATTTGATTATGGGATTTGTTTCCCACTTTTTTTTGTATATGTGTATATTACCGACTGTACATAATCCCCCTCTCCGTGGATGTTTTCTTTCATGACGTGTTCAAACCATTTTCGAAAACCAATCGGGAAATCCACCCAAACCGATTCCCGGTTGCGAATCAAAATGAACCTGCCTAGACTAGGAGACTCCCTGTATATAAACTTACTCATTTTTCATAAGTTAGGACATAAAACATTTTTTAAAAGACAAATAAAATGAAGCGTAGGTGAAAGCATGCTAGAGACCGAAAGGGCGAGTGGAGTGCTTAAAACCTTCTCCTCTCGTAACATAGCCCCCGAACCCACTTCTCTTTCAAAACAAAAAATGTTTTATCTCTATTTTCCTTTAATAAAATGAGGTGGCGACTCTATTTTCAAAACTCGAGTAGGGTAACCATTATGAAAACACGAGCGCGAATTAGGTTTCGAGCGCGGGCTCTCACAACAACCAAAAAAATTAGTTGGAAAAACTATACCTTAAATAAGGTAAGTTCAACCAAAAAAATTGAAATTTCGTATACTTTGAATTGTGATTGCGTTAGAATTTTTAAAATGGCAAGGCTTTTTTGATTGACATGATTTTCTCTATAGAAAATTTAAAATGGTAAGTTTTTTTTTTGTTTTACATGGTTTTCTGTAGATAATTATACTTGGCAAGTGGCCAAAAATACGTTTATCCTCCTAAAGTATACACGCAATCCACTTTGCGCCCTAAACCAAATTTTGTCCCAATGTGGTACCTCAATTAACCCACAATCCCAGTGTGCACCCTAGCACTAACGGAGTTAGAAATTTAACGAAAATTGGTCATTTGCATATCACGTGGCAAATATTTTGGTCATTTCTTTTAAAAGGACAAGGGAAGAAATGTTAAGTTACTATTGAGGTTGTAATCAATCTCTCCACCCAACACCACCATCACCCACCAATCACTAGCCAACGCCACCGCCACCGCCACCACCACCACCACCACAACCATTTCTCATAAATCCGGCCACCACCACCACCCAAAGCCGCCTACCACCATTTATTGCCTTCTTTAAAAAAAATAATTAAAACTTCACCACGAGCCACCACAAAAAATGCATCAAAACCAGATTTAAAACAAACCCAGATCTAAATAAACCAAACTCAAACACAAATTTCATCTCCCCATAACAAAAATGGAAGGTCAAACTAAAAACAATCAAACATTGTGGATCTGGGCTTCTCAAGAAGATGTCAATCGGAGTATTAGAAGAAAGAAAACTCAAATCTGAGCTTCCATAAAAATCAAAAATGCAAACCTTGGACTTGATACAAGAGGGAAGAAAGGGAGATGATTGTTGGAGTGGAGGGATGAGAGGGGCGGGTTTAAGAGGTGGGTGAGGGGGTTGTGAATTTGTGATATGGAAGAGGAAGCAGGAGGGCTGGGCTGGTCGGTGGTTATGGCTGCCGGGAGGAAGAATTGTCGGAGAAGGGGAAGATTTACAGGAAAGGGGGAGACTACATTGTTTTTTTTCCTTTATATTTCTTTCTAATATTCTTTTGTTTGGATGTCACTAGTTAATAGTATTTGTTACATCCTGTGTACTCTATACTCCCCCGTCTCAGCACAAGTAGGACTAGAGAGGTTGGCATACTAATTAAGACAAACTAGTAAATGTGTGGTAGAAAATGAATAGATAGAATAAGTAGAGTAAATAGTAGTGTTTGTTGGATAAATTGAGTGGTGAAAAATGAAGAAAAAGAATGAGTGGATTAAAAGTAATGTTGGTTGAATAAATTGAGTGGTTGAAAATGAAGAGAGCGAATGAGTGTGGTTGAAACATTTCCATTTTGGGCAGTCTCACTTTTAGTGGGACGGCCTAAAAGGGAAAAGAGTCTCACTTGTGCTGGGATGGATGGAGCACATGCTGGTTCAACTTTTTTGGTTTTTTGCTTTTCTTTATTTTTGTATTACTTTATTAACAAAATATTTTATAATTTTGATATGATAATAGTAATAATATAGATAAACAATTTAATAAATGAAATTTTCTTACATTTTTTAGTATAAAATAAATATATTATTTTGTTGATAAAAATTACTTTACCTTCATATAAATGATGCTGTGAATACCTCTGATTGAAATTGAGAGTCGCCATGCTGTTTTACTTGTAGTTAAAACATTGCAAAAAACCATTTATGAGAATAATAGGGTTCGGGGGTCAAATTACAATAAGAGAAGAATATTCATGCGATCACTCCTATTGCCCGACAAATCGGTCTTTCTATCATGATCAATGTGTGTGTGTGTGTTAGTGTTTGAGACCGGATCCGTGGATTGCCTACGTTCTTCTCATCATGAGAAGCTCAGGTCAGCGTAGTTCATTGATAATTAGAATAGAGGGATGAAGCGGGATCATGCATAAAGAGGGGGAATATTAGAATTAGAAGTAGTTCCTAGATCATATTAGGGTTTCTATGAAACCCTAGAATCATCGGCTATGTCATATGCACATAAATAAGAACTAAAACCCTAGATCTAGTATGTTACGCATGGAGAAGTCTTAGATCTAGCATAATAATAAGAACATCATGAATACATATGCATAAACACGTAAACATAAAGATCGCTACCCTAAACATGGCATATATTATGAATTTAGACTAAGAACGTGAAGAACATATGGATAGGAATGAATAAACATAATGAAAACATGCATAAAACAGATCTAACCTAAGAACATAACTAGAACGTAAGTAAAAGGGTTAGGAGACTTACCTTGATCGACAAGAACTATGATTGAAGCTTCTTGATGATTCGAAGAGGCTTCGAGGGCAGAAAAGGCTTAAACTAAATCTGGGATTTACTAAACCATTTTATGATTTCTGAACACTTAGAAAACAGAACAAGTTTCTGTATTTCTTGATTGAAAACTATTTCAGGAATCACGGTTTCAAAAACCAGCCGTCTAAAACAGACTCAATCTTCATATTCAAATTCTGCAACCAGTTTACAGAACAATCTGATTTACCAGAAAACAGAGTCAAATCTGGGATTTACCAAACCATCCGTACGGATCTGTTTGGTAGCTTCCAAACCATCCGTACAGATCCTTTAGTAGGATCCCAGATTTACAGATTTTCAGAAAACACCAAATTCGACTAATCCCAGTATCGTGTTCATACATAATCAGATTATGATAACACGAAAATACAGATTATAAATTTTAACTCATCTAATTCATATAATCAATAGCCAATTTATTCCACATACAAATTAGATCAAGATTATCAATAAATATAATCCAATTACAACATGATAATCTAAGCATGCGATCATACATATAAATCCAATTAATATTATCATCGCATAATCCCAACACAAACTAGCATGCATATTTTATATCTCATATAAAATCTCATCACATAAATTCATCTTATCATGATTATACCAATTAAATAATCACATTAAATAATTATACCATGATAATTTTAGAATTATTGATCATCAACGGGGCTCTGATACCACTGTTGGGTTTCGTGCAATCATGCGCAGCGGAAGACATCACATGAAAAACCCAAAAGCCTAAATCCGTTGTGTTCAATAACTCATAATATGAAGATGAAAGAAACTAACCCTTGTAGATTGAAATATGAAGCCTTGGATTTAGATGCTAAGAAAAGCACCCTCTACCGGTGATCCACACTTCGAATGGATTCAAGAACGATTCTTGAACTTGACTGCTAGGTCCTTTAGGCTTGAAAACTTTGGCTTTGAAGAACCCTTCTTCAATCTCCCTTGAATGAATATTATGGTTTGATTATTGAGAATAATCAAACCCTAATAACCTTTGAATAATGTGTGTTTTTCTCTCACCAAAAACCTCTCAATGATTTCTCAAATCAATGTGGAAGCATGTGTTTTCGGCTGCTGAAAAACGTCCATTATATCTAAGGAAGAAACCTAATCTCATTAGGAAATAAGTTTTCTTGATCAACAAGAAGTTACCTAAAACTATTCTGCCGGACAAACCATCCGTACGGATCAGTTTGGTGGCTCCCAAACCATATGTACGGATCCTCCAATAGGATCCATTTTTTTCTCGTTTTCCGTGCCTTATTCGTTCCGTTCTGCGTGTGTGACCCAATAAGATTATACTAAGTTGGCAACGAGCCCGAACCATTCAGATCTCGTAAATCATAATCGGACTCTAGTAAGCCATTATGATTACCCAATTAGTATAATTTTGAAATCCAAAGTTTCTTAAAATAGAACATATCATAATCTCTTTGTCACGCGATATCATATTGGACATAAGTCATGGTCCACGTCAACTTATGTTGTCCAAAGCTTTCTCGATCCCGAGTATATTGATATGAGCAAATGACATTGAACACATCAATTCATTTGGGTATGGCCATACACTATCATCAATCTCACTCATCGAGTGGCCAAGCAAATAAGAGAAAAATGAAAAGTCACCTAATTAACTAATACTATTAATAGTAATAGTTATCTTATATAGTTAACTATTATAATTAACTAATACTATTAATAGTAATAGTTACCCTTTATAATAACTATTATACTTAACTTATACTATTAATAGTAATAGTTATCTTATATAGTTAACTATTATAATTAACTAATACTATTAATAGTAATAGTTACCCTTTATAGTAACTATTATACTTAACTTATATAGTTAACTATTATAATAAACTAATACTATTAATAGTAATAGTTAACTAATATAGTAATTATTACAATTAATTAATAATATTAGCTAATAAGAGCTAATAAGAGAAAAATAAAAAGTCACCTAATTAAAATGCTATGGATGATGTGGCACCACTAAAAGTAAGAGCTACCCAAAACTTGTCCACATGGCACCACCTAAAGACTCTACCTTGACTTTTAATATATATAGATTTCTCACTCATCACTTTTATTAATTCTTGTGCTACTCCCAAAATAGGGGCAAATAGCACATTACTGCCTCAAAGTTTCACACGAATTGCAATGTAAGTCCCAACGTATGTATCATTTTGGTAATTTAGTTCATCATGTTTACAATTCGTGGCGAGATGGGGCAATTTTGGACGAACATAGATGAACGCTAACGAAATGGAAGGAAAATCTAACAAACATCTTTAAAAATCACATTTTCCACCTCTAAAATTCATCAATTGTTACTTTACCACCATTTCTTTGCATAACACTCCAAATAGGAAGACATAAAAAGGTTTTTTCAAAAAAAAATGTTATTAATGAATGAATATTATTTTTTTTGAGCAAACTAATGAATGAATATTTAAAATATAATAAGAATAGTAATTTATAATTACCAAAATTAGGTAGAATGTAGGCCTGTCAATTATGGCTCGTTACCCGATAACCCGCCCGACTCAACCCGTCATTTACCCAACCCGACTCAACCCGTCAACAATACGGGTTGTAACGAGTAACCCGAATAACCCATCGATAATTAGCGGGTTGACGTGGGTTGTTGGGTATGCCCACTTATATCTCAGTTTCAATGTAATAGGATTGATTTAGATTTGATTGATCCATCACCTAAGTTTTATTTCATGGACTTTAGACCCACATGTAAAAAGTATACTTCATCTTTTAGGTAGTCCATTGTAATAGAATAGGCTTAGGAATAGGGCGAGAATGTCAAGTTTGAAGAAAAATCACAAGTTACTTTTGAGCCACGCGCCATGCGCCCTTTAGCGCGCGCACTTGATCATGCGCCTAGCCTTGATCATGCGCCACTCAACGCGCCATGTGCCCCTTTGAATGCATTTCAACACTTGGTGATTTATTGAAGACTTGAAGAAATTCAAACTACGCCAATGATCCAACGGTGGTTAAATAACACGTATGCACCCACATCTAAGGACACCTATCCATAACGGTCATATTTGTGTTATGTGTCTAACAGCTATAAAAGGACACGTGCTCCACTCAATGAGTGACAGCACATCTGTCCTTTAACCTTATCCACAAAGGATTTCCAACGGCTAGTTTTTTGGGCTCTACTATAAATACCCCATAACTTCAAACGTTTTGAAGTTGCTAAGAATGTCAGAATTTCTCTCTCAAGCATTTGTTGAAGATTTGAAGATTTCCTTTGATTTTCCAGAATTCTCAAGAACATCTTCATACCTTCATCCTTAGCCCAGATCCTCAAGCAAAAACACTTTAGTTTTCTTGTGCTCTCAATCTCAAAGATCTAAAGAGCCTTGAATCTAAAATCACACACGCACCTCTTTAAGTTTGATCACTTAGATATTTCTTTTAGAGATGGACCGGTTATTGTTTAGGATTTGTTCTTTCATAGAATATTAGATCTTGAGTTAGTGTATAAGCTCAAACGATTGTAATTTGTAACACTCACTCATTATATAAGATCTCCTTTAGAAATCCAAGATTAAACATCTTGGTAGAGGACGTAGATCATTTTCCCGATCGAACCTCTTCAAATAGCGCGCATTAATTTCTTGTCATTTACTTTCAAGTTTATTATCTTTACTCACTATTTGCTTGTTTATTCATTGTAGATTGATTGAATTGAATTGTGTTGTGATTGTTATATCAATTGCATAAGTTCTTTATTTCACCCACTTTGAGCCAAAATACTTAGAGTGTGTGTTGCGCCCCTTTTAATCATTTGCGTCTACTTTACTTAACTATTCCGCTGTGCATTTCATCCACTCACTTAGGCGCATTTCATAACGCTTATTTGATTAAGTGCGCATTTGCCATTAAATTTTCAAGGGTACGAAAAGAATTTTAAAACAGCTATTCACCCCCCCTCTAGCTATTTTCCATACCCTTGTTGCCTTTTGGGACCAACAAGTGGTATCAGAGCAAAAACCTTTATAAAACATCTTTGTTTTTCAAGCTTAACAGCTTGGGTGCCGATTCAATATGGCAAACTCAAAACCTTCAGCAACTGCTAACTACATACATGTTCCAGTCTTTGATGAAGATCACTTTGACGTGTGGAAATTCAGCATCTTAACTCATCTCACCTCAATCGATGAAAGGCTTCATGACACCGTGGTTTATGGACTTACATCCCTATGAAAGCAAATCCAAATCCGCGCACCAACGCTGCTCAACCAACAATCAAGAAACCAAGGGAAGAATGGACTGAGGAAGAAACAAGAAGAGTTGCAAATGATGGCAAAGTAAGAAACATTCTTCTAAGCACTCTAAGCACGGCTATGAAACAACAAGTCATACATTGTGCTACCGCCAATGAGTTATGGGATGCTATTGAAGAGCATATAGATGGAGACACGGTTTGCAAGGAGAACAAGAGATACGAAGTGCAAAAGAGATTCAACAATTTCTCTCAACTCCCCGGTGAAACATTGAGACAGACTTATGAACGCTATTGTGAAATTATCAATCTCTGTATTTCACTTAGGAATAAATTCTCCAATAAGGAATTAAATACAAATTTCCTTGCTGCTTTTGGATCGAGATACCTAAATAAATCTAGCGCCCTTGAAGACGCTGGAACTTTAGATGTATGGACTTTAAGGAACCTTTATGCAAATCTTAAGGTTTATGAGCTCAAACTTCAGCGCATCAGTGAAACTGAAGGAAAGTCAAAATCCATAGCAATGGTGGTGTTGGTCCCAAAGGGCAACAAGGGTATGAAAAATAGCTAGAGGGGGGTGAATAGCTGTTTTAAAATTCTTTTCGTACCCTTGATAAACTCAATTGCAAATGCGCACTTTATCAAGTAAGCGTTATGATATGAGCCTAAGTGAGTGAGTGAAATGCACAGCGGAATTTAGTAATGTAAATAGGCGCAAAGTATGATAAAGGGGGCGCACACACACTCTAAGTATTTTGGCTTAAAGTGGGTGAAATAAGAAACTAAGGCAAATGAGTTAACAACACAACACAATTCAGTTCAATCAATCTACAATGAGTAAACAAGCAAATAGTGAGTGAAGATAATAACTTGAAAGTAAAAGACAAGATAATAACACAAGCTATTTGGAGAGGTTCGATCAATGAAAGATCTACGTCCTCTACCAAGATGGTTAGTCTTGGATTTCTAATTGAGATCTTATATTATGAGTAAGTGTTACAAATTACAACTTTTGAGCTTCTACACTAACTCAAGATCTAATATTCTATGAATGAACAAATCCAAAACAATAACCAGTGTATCTCTAAAAGATGGATCTAAGTGATCAAACTTAAAGAGGTGCGTGTGTGATTTTAGTATCAAGGCTCTTTAGATCTTTATGATTTAGAGCACAATGAAACTAAAGTGTTATAGCTTGAAGATCTGGGCTAAGGATGAAGGTATGAAGATGTTCTTGAGAAATTCTGGAAAAACGAAGGCAATCTTCAAATCTTCAACAAATGCTTTGAGAGAGAAATTCTTGAAATTCTTAGCAAAACTCAGCAACTTCAAAATGTTGAAGTTATGGGGTATTTATAGTGAACTTCAAAAAACTAGCCGTTGGAGATCCTTGTGGATAAGATGTGCTGTCACTCGTTGATTGGAGCATGCATATATTATGGCCACTTTGACACTCAACATAAATGTGACCGTTATGGACACGTGTCAACAGATTAGGCGCATATGCATCTTTTAACCACCGTTGGATCATTGGCGTAATTTGAATTCTCTTCAAGTCTTTGAATCTTCAATAAATCACTGAGTGTTGAATAAACACTTTGAGGTGCGTTTGAGCCAAGAGGCGCATAGAGACTGCGCGCGCTAAGGCATATGAGGCGCATGGCACGTATGATCAAAGTGAGGCGCATAGCATTTCTTAGAAGAATGCTTATATGCGCGCGCTAGAAGGCGCATAGGCGCAGGAGGCGCATATGCGCGGCTCAAACTCACTGAGTGATTTTTCTTGAATCTTGATCTTCTTGCCCTATTTCTAAGCCTATTCTATAACAATGGACAACCTAAAAAATGAAGTATAAATACTTCTTACATGTGGGTCTAAAGTCCATGAAATAAAACTTAGGTGATGGATCAATCAAATCTAATAAATCCTATTACATTAAAACTGAGATATATGTGGGCATACCCAACAATCTCCCCCTATTTGATTGATGCCATTACCTACTATATCAAGGACAAACATTATACTTGATAAAAACATGTTCAAATAAATAACTTTGATAAATCATGTCTCAAGTTAATGCACACACTAGCCCAAGATAGAGATTTCTAATCTATTCCAATAAGGATAATACATCACATATGTAAAGATAGAAACAACAGTTCAACACATTCAAAATGATATATGAATTTTAGTTTTGAAATGAGTTTAATCCAACTTTAAACTCAATGCATGAAAGTATGAACAATTCAGTATGATGCATATGAATTTAAACAATATTCATTGTTCTACAAACAAGGAGTTTGAGTGAACAAAGTTTGATAATAAGTGATGCATTGTTCTCATTAAAACTTGGGATGTAGGAGTTACAGATTACAAGTTTTGAATAGAACAAAGACAAAAGGTGCTAAAACAAGTAAGCACAAAATCACTAACATAAAAGAGTTGTTTCTATTACAAAAGATTGTAATAACTTACAATCAAAATAGAAACTAAGGGTTGGGAGGCGCATCATCGTCCTTCAATCCTTCAACGATCTCTGAAACGGAGCGCTGAATCTGCTTTGCAAGCTGATGACTACGGTTCGCTAAGCCCTGAGTGTCAGTGACACTAGAGTGAGTGGCAGTGACACCGTCTCTGATGTAACTCAAGTGATTCACATTGATGTTTTGATACTCATCAATGGAGCGCTGAGTGATTTGCTGCTGCTGAGAAATATTTTCTTCTAAGATTTGAAGATGAGCTTCAATGGCATTTTGAGCCATGATAATGTCAGAAGAAATGTGTTCGGCGCGTCTGTCTGAGCTTGAGTGAGCAGCAGTGAAGTGAGTAACGACCAATTCTTTCAAAACATCCAACTTTGATACTAACACGTTCATGTTGGATTGAGATGCAGCAGACTGAGGTATGAAAGTAGGCGCAGAAGATGTGGTTTGCGCCTGATCAGAATGAGGTTGTACCTGAGTCTGCGCCGGAGGAGGAGTAGGAGCAAAAAGTTTGTCCTTGAGTGAATTCATCTCCCCCTTAATGGCAGCAATCTCTTCAGATTGATCAGTAAGCATAGAGGTGAGAAGCTCAAATTGAGACTTGATTTGTGATTGACCTTGCTCTAAATTTGCTTGCCCCTGCTGCAAAGATTGAAAAATAGAAAGTACCTCGCTCAAATCTGGAGCAGATGGAGGAGGCGCAGGGATAGACTGGGGCGCATCAGTTTGTAGAGGCGCAATAGGAGATTGAGGCACATGAGGAGGTGATAGAGTAGGAGACGCATAGTCATCTTCAGTTTCAACATCAACTGTTTCCGTTGTGATTAGATCTGGTCCAGAAAGAGGTGGAGGCGCAACTGGAGAAGGAGTGCGCTGAGGAATGGTCTCTTGCTCCCCCTGAACTGGTTCATCTATGTCTGAAACATCATCGCCAAAAAGATCAGAATGGAGTTGTTCCCTAAACACTTTGGTCTGTTGAATTTTGACAGGAGGCACACGGGGAGCGGGAGCGCGTTGAGTAGGCGCGCGCTGGGTAGGCGCAGGAATAGAAGGGCCTTTCTCAACATCAATTAAGCCTTCAACGGTTTTGATCTGAATTCCCTTGGTGCGCTTTGCAGGCTTCTTTCTGCGCTTTTTGAGATCCAAGTTCGCTTTTCCAAAAGTTAGAATATCATCAATTTTATACTCAGGATTCTCATTCAAAAATTTAACTAACTCAGGATAAGTTAGAAAAAGTTTTGTGAGAAGAAGGCAGTGAGAGCGAAACCTGGTCTTTCCATCACTCTTGTTCTTCACATACTTGTCAATCTGCTCACGCAACGTTTTGAACAAGATGTGAGGCCAGTGAAGCTTCTCCTTGGCCATGATGGCAGCTGTGTATTCCCATTGTTCCACCGTGAATCGGTTCACGTTCCCGGTTTTGAATACAATTGAAGTTCCCACTAAGTGCGCTATATGAGTCAAGAGTTCTCCACCATCTCGAATTTCAGTGGTTTTGATATTATTTTGAAGTGTGGGAATATTCAGAAGTGAAGCAGCCATCTTGTTTTGATCGTCAACAGAATAAGTCATCGGACGCCCAATAATGCGATCGTCACCCGTAGACGGAAAACTGAGTAAGTGTCGAATCACAGACGAGTAGATATGGACGTCAATATTTTGAACGCGAGCTTCAATCCTGTAGTGAGTGCGTCCATTAACATCAATTTCCACTAGAACAGCAGTGGAAAAGAACTCATCCACGAGGAGCGGAGAATAAAAAGACTGGTCCATGGTGAATAAAGGGAGCAGACCAGCAACGCGCAATGTTTCTATGATTTCTCTTCCAATAACTTCACCAGATAACTCTAACAGATCAAGAGTTTCTTCGAGTTTGAAATTTGCAAGGTCCTGAAAAAAAATAAACATGATTGATTTTAGAAGTGACAGAGGCGCATAGAAACATAAGATGATCAAAGTAACATAGGCGCGTAAAGAATTGAGAGGCGCATAATAGAATCAGGCGTAAAAAATCATAGAGATTCAAGGCGCATGATTGGATTAGGCGCATAAAATTTTAAAGGCGCATAGGATTACAAGGCTCATATTATGGTTCTATGTAAATACTAAGGAAAAATTAAAACAACGAAATTTGACTAAGTACAAAGTTAGGCGCATAAGGTTTTAGGCGCAGAATGATTTAGGCGCATATACAAGTAGAAGCGCAGAAAGCATTCAGGCGCATAAAGTAATTAGGCGCATAATGAAGTATATAGGCGCATATCGTGTGAAAATTTTGACTTACCAAAAACACACAAAAACAAAATAACACGCATTCAAATGAAAGAAATGAGAATCAAAAAGTACAAATTTTTGAAAACAAGATAGAAAATTTTTAGACACCAAAACATGCAAGAATGACGAAGAACACGAAGAACGACCCTTGAATGCTCGAAGAACGCCAAGA
This sequence comes from Campanula takesimana, assembly GCA_026119855.1. Lineage (NCBI taxonomy): Eukaryota > Viridiplantae > Streptophyta > Magnoliopsida > Asterales > Campanulaceae > Campanula > Campanula takesimana. The sequence goes on along the minus strand of JAOWBW010001741.1, from coordinate 155,039 downwards.
ACACGAAAATCATGAAACTTCACCAAAACAAACAAATAATATATCAAAATGACCGCATGACAACGAGGAATCTAAATATGTAAACAAAAACATGAACAAATCAACAATGAAAGCACAATGAACAAAAGAAGAACCGAAAATTTGAAAAGTTTAGAAAACCAAAAATTCAGATTCGCAAAGATGAAAGCATTGATCGTAAAAATGTTGGATATAAAAGATTTGAAATCATAAGATGAGCACAACCCAACAAACGATATAGAAAACGGATCATCGAAACAAGAAAAATTAAGGAAAAACGAATCCGGGTTTTAAAAAAAGAAAAAACGAAGAACACTAAAATGACGAAAAAGGAAAAAAAATCAGAAATAGGAGTTTAAGGGTTGAGAATTCATACCATTTCGTCTTATGTAGATGTTGATACTTTCTTAGGACCCATAAATTTATATATATGTATAGAAAATGAAGAAGAAAAATAGAGAAGATGAAGGTAGAGAGAGAGAGGGTGAGAGTCGGGGAGAGAGAGAAGAGAGATGGTAAGGGATTGAGGTAGGTGATGATGAATTTATAGGTTAGGTTTAAAATTTTGCACAGATATGGAAAAAAATAGGGTCAAAAAATTTAAAAAGATGGGAAGTTGAAAAGATTGCATTAATGAGGGGTTTTATGAAAGACGGCTCATCATTACCGGCGCATTTATGAGGGTTTTGTGATTTAAAGAGCATTAAATGATGAATGACACAAAGTACGATTGATGTGACATCTTGGTTTTTGAAAAACTGCTCCACTTTCCCTTTAAGTGTATGAGCAATTTTGACTAATTTTTGCACAAACACCAAAAACATCTATTTTGGTGTAAGATTGGAGTGCAAGAAATATATCCCCAGAAAATAAAATTTTTCGAAAAACGTAAAACGAGGGAAAAATTTAATTGCACAAGTACCCTTGAACAATTAAAGGAATGTCAAAAGACATAGATTCCTACAATAAATAAGAACAATCATACCTGGTACTTGTGAAACTTTAATGCGTTCAATCATTGAAATTAAATATTTGAGCATTGAATGAGCTGCAATAGTTAATGCGCGCATGAAGGGGCGCATTACTCACCAAGGCGCATTACTTATCAAGGCGCGCAAAATGAATGATATAGATTGCATTACGGCGCGCAGAGAAGTTTGAGGGTGCATAAGCGTTTGAAGCGCATAAGATGCCAGGCGCGTGTGAGATGCTGGGCGCGCAGGAGATGTTAGGCGCGCAGGATATGATAGGCGCGCAGTAGGTGCTAGGCGCATGAAATTTCCTTGAAACTTTGAAATGATTTAACATTTGAACCTAGTATACTCAAAACTCAACAAAACATAAAATTATTAGTATTGACAAAATTATATTGAATTTAGGTGAGTTCATGCATACCCATTTCACCTCTCAAAAACATGAACCGTTTCGCGTCAAGTGCTTTCGTTAGAATGTCGGCGATTTGATAGTCGGTTCCCACGTGTTCCAAATGTATATTGCCTTTCTCCACGTGGTCTTTGAGAAAGTGATATTTGATGTCGATGTGCTTGGTCTTTGAGTGCATGACAGGATTTTCAGAAACCGCAATTGTTGATGTATTGTCGCAGTAAATGGGACAATTTTCTTCGATGATATCATAGCCCACCAATTGCTGCTTCATCCAAAGTATTTGACAACAGCAACTTCCCGCAGCGATATATTCGGCTTCGGTTGTTGAGACAGATACAGAAGCTTGTTTCTTACTTGCCCATGACACAAGTCGATATCCGAGGAAATGACAAGTGCCACTAGTGCTTTTCCTATCAATGGTGCACGCTGCGTAATCCGCATCTGAATAACCTACAAGTTTAAAGTTCGAATCTTTGGTGTACCAAAGTCCAAGGTTAACAGTACCGAAGAGATATATTATAATACGTTTCACAGCAATTAAGTGTGCTTCTCTAGGGTCAGATTGATAACGAGCACAAACACAAATACTAAACATAATATCGGGCCTACTAGCAGTAAGATAAAGGAGTGAGCCAATCATACCTCGATAGAGCGTTTGATCAACACGTTTACCTTTTAAATCTTTGTCGAGTTTGTTGCCGGTGGCCATTGGAGTATCGTATGATTTAGCGTTTTCAAGTCCAAACTTCTTGATTAAATCCTTTGTGTATTTGGCTTGATTGATAAAAATGCCTTCACTCATTTGCTTGATTTGAAGCCCGAGGAAGAATGTGAGTTCTCCCATCATGCTCATTTCAAACTTGCTCTTCATTAGTTTCTCAAAACGCTTGCACAACAATTCATTAGTAGAACCAAATATAATATCATCAACATAAATTTGAACAAGTAATTTATGACCATTATGTTTGGCAATGAAAAGAGTTGATCGATTTTACCGCGAGTGAAGCCTTTTTCGATGAGAAACTTGGATAGTGTATCATACCATGCTCTTGGTGCTTGTTTGAGTCCATACAAATCTTTTTGGAGTTTGTACACATGATTTGGAAATTGTGAATCTTCAAACCCAGGTGGTTGAGATACGTAGACTTGTTCTTGGAGTTCACCATTTAGAAACGCGCTCTTCACATCCATTTGATATAACTTGAAGTTCTTGTGAGCGGCGTAAGCTAGAAATAATCTGATAGCTTCAAGTCTTGCTACGGGCGCAAAAGTTTCATCGTAATCAATTCCTTCTTCTTGCCTATAGCCTTGTGCAACCAATCTTGCTTTGTTTCTCGTGATGGTTCCATTCTCATCCATCTTGTTTCTGAACACCCATTTCGTACCAATCACTCCATGATCATTTGGTCTTGGAACTAGAGTCCAAACCTTACATCGTTCAAATTGATTGAGTTCTTCTTGCATTGCAACAACCCAATTAGGATCTTGGAGCGCTTCATCAGCCTTCTTCGGTTCAATTTGAGAGATAAAAGCAGTGTAAGCATCAAAGTTTGTAGCTCTCCTTGTACGAACACCAACTTGTAGATCACCGATGATATTAGCAATTGGGTGACCTCTAACTTCACGAATTTCAAGAGGTAAGTTAGGTTGAGTCGTAGTAACTTGAAGGTCTTCAATTGGTACATCTTCACCAGATTCAAAGTCATCAAAATTTGGGGGTTGAACTGGCTCAGAATCGAAATTTGGGTTTACACCAGATGCAGCAGTAGAAATAGGCGCGTGAGAGGAATCATGAGGCGCATCATTGGAATGAGGCGCAATAGAGGATTCACCAGGCGCATTATATATTGAATTAGGCGCATTTGATGTAGATGGATTTCCTTGTGTTGATAGATTCTGATTTTGAGTGGGCGCAACATGAATAGGAGCACCTGTATCATTTAACTCAACAGAATCATCAGCAACATTTGGAGCCAAATGTGGCTCAATGAGAGAATGTTCATCAAATGTAACATGTACAGATTCAACTATCACTAATGTAGTTCTATTAAAAACGCGAAAAGCTTTAGAGTGTTTGGCATACCCAACAAAAATACCTTCGTCGGCTTTGGCATCGAATTTACCTCTATGTTCGTTTCTGTTGTAGAGGATATAACATTTGCAACCAAAGATCTTGAAGAATGCAATGTTGGGAGTTCTACCACGCCAAAGTTCATACGGAGTCTTGTTGTGAAGTTTGTTGATGAGGGAACGATTTTGAGTAAAACATGCAGTGTTGATAGCTTCTTCCCAAAAGTACTTAGGCAATTTTGCTTCAGCTATCATTGTCTTTCCCGCTTCAATCAACGTCCTATTCTTTCGTTCAACAACGCCATTTTGTTGAGGGACTCCGGCGGTTGAAAAGTTGTGATCTATCCCATGATCTTCACAATATCGAGCAACACCGTTGTTCTTGAATTCTGTTCCATTGTCGGATCGAACACTAACGATGTCATCTTCTTTTTGGGTTTGGAGCAGTCGAAATAAGGTAGTGAGAATATCATAACAATCATCTTTTATAATCATCATCTCCACCCATGTATATCTTAAATAATCATCCACCACAACTAGAGTATACTTGTTTCTTCTAATACTTGCGGTGGTGACTGGTCCAAATAGATCAATGTGAAGCAGTTGCAAACATCTAGTAGTTGAAGGATTTGACTTGCTTGAAAATGACTGCTTCGGTTGTTTGCCAAGTTGACACGCGGCGCACTTTTTGTCATGATGATCAGCAACCTTGGGAAGTCCTTTGACAAGATTATTCCTGCTGAGTTTAGATAGATACTTGAAGTTCAAGTGACTTAAGCGCTTGTGCCACATCCAACTATTTTCGTTCACACTTTTTGGTACAAAACAAAGATTAGTACTAGAGTTCATACTATGGAAATCAATAATATAAATATTTGTCTTACGATATCCCGTGAGTAAGATAGCTCCAGTTTTGCCATTCTTGATAAGACATTGCGTTGAAGTAAAATGGCATTCTAATCCTTTGTCGCAGAATTGAGATATGGATAATAAGTTGTGCTTGAGCCCTTCGACGAGTGAGACTCTTTCAATGCACACTTTGTCTTTCTTGAGCTTTCCATATACTACAACTTGACCTTTGTTATTATCACCAAATGTTACTGAGGGACCTCTTTCTTCATGGACATCTTCTAATAAGGATTCATCTCCAGTCATGTGTCTTGAACACCCACTATCGAGAATCCATTCATAATTTCTAGCTTTTGAAGATCCAGCCATGAAACAAAGAACCTGAAATATAGACATTTAAGCAGGTCCCCTTTATTCCTTTTGGGTCCTAGGGTTAGCAACTTTTGACAACCCACTCTTGCTTGACCTTAGGATTTTTACGTCCTTTGGCATTGGGAGTGAATCGCAAAAGGCATTCCACGGCCTTGTGTCCTGAACAATCACAAATGGAACAATGATGAAAGCCACCAATCACGTGAGTTTTCACAAACTCTTTACTTTTCTTAGAGATGGCATTCTTCTTTGGGTCATATGAACTAGCCTTAACAAAATCTTTCCTTTGAAATTTTGGAGCGCTTTTTCTTGGAGGGCGCATAGGGCTAGGAGGCGCACGGCGATGAGGCGCCTGGCTCTTAGGTGCATAATGAGCACTCGGAGAAGGAGCGCGCCTATTTTCAAGAATGATTTTGCTAGGAGATGGTTCATCTGTAGCTATATCTTTCCCATTAGCTTTCCCAAATTTCTTCGTTGGGTAGACATAATGGAATGTTTGTCTCTTGACTTTTTCCTGTCCTTTACCCATTGAATTAGAATGTTTTTCCTTGGGAATTTCAAAAGTTTGCTGGTTAGTAAATTCACTATCTCTTTCAGCACAGACATCACATTTAAAGTTGTCACTAGTTGATGAGAATCCCAAGCCACTTTTATCACCGCTGACTTTTTGGGACTCAAATATATTCTCCATAGTGACACGAGAATTGGACCACTCATTTGTAATCTTTTTAAGATCAGTAATTTGAGCAACCAATTCATCGTTTTGAACTTTAAGAAGTGAGTTATGTTCTGTTAGAAAAGTGTTTTTAACAGTAAGAGGAGTCATGCTCTTTATCTGCTCCTTAAGGAGGGTGAGTTCAGATTTAAGTAGAGATTTCTCAGTCTTAAGCTGGGAAATTTCATCACATGATAGTGCTAAAGCTTCCTTCATACTATCAAATCTAGTGATTACCTTTTCAGCCTTCTTGAACAATTTTTCTTGTTCAGCAATCACTTCATCATCATTGATTTTGGAGATTGGAGCAGTTGGTTCAAATTGAGGTCTAATGTATCCTCCTTTTCTCAATTTGTTCCTTGCACTAAGATCACATCGTGAGAATAACAATCCACCATCGCTTTGAGCCGGAGTGAGAAATCCTTGTTCAACGAGCTCGCTGATGGTTGGTCCTTCCTTTTCACTTCTTGAAAACCTGCAGATTTCTTGATAGGTTTATTCAAGGCATTCATGTCAGGAACATCCTTGGAAAGTCATCATCAGAATCATAAGTATCAACTTCATCATCATTTCCATCAAACAAACGAGTCCATCATCGGAATCTTCATCGCTCTCATCGGAGTCTGTTTCAATCCATGTGTTCTGCTCATTTGCTGGTGCTTCTTCTTCAGCAATCATTCCCTTGTGACGAGTGAACTTGGGAGTGAATTTGGGAGTATGGCTGCTCTTCTTCTGCATATATTCAAATTTGGGGATTGGGCAGCTTGATGCAAAATGTCCGGGTTTCCTGCAATTAAAACAAACAAGATCTTCTTTTCTTTTTGAATCACTGCTCCTTGTAAACTTTTGAGGAGCTTTGCTGGTAGATCCTTGAAATTTGTTGGTTGAGCCGGGCTTGGTAAATTTTCTAAACTTCTGGAATCTCTTCACAAATAAAGCGAAGTCTTCATCATCCATGTCTAATAGCTCAGAAGTGGAAATTTTGGGATCGAAACTTTTCTCTATTTGCACAGGCGCAGGCGCAGGAGTATGCGCCTCTTCTCTTTGCGCCACCATTGCTATGGATTTTGATTTTCCTTCAGTTTCGCTAATTCGCTGAAGTTTGAGTTCGTAAACTTTGAGATTTGCATAAAGGTTCCTTAATGTCCATACATCTAAAGTTCCAGCGTCTTCAAGAGCGCTAGATTTATGTAGGTATCTTGAACCAAAAGCTTGTAGAAAATTTACATTCAAATCTTTGTTGGTAAACTTCATGCCAAGTGAAATACATAGATTGATAATTTCACAGTAGCGTTCATAAGTTTTCCTCAAGTTTTCACCGGGGAGTTGAGAGAAATTGTTGAATCTCTTTTGTACTTCGTATTTCTTGTTTTCCTTATAGACGGTGTCTCCTTCAATATGCTCTTCAATAGCATCCCATAGCTCATTGGCGGTAGCACAATGCATGACTTGTTGTTTCATAGCCGTGCTTAGAGTGCTTAGAAGAATGTTTCTTGCTTTGCCATCATTTGCAACTCTTCTAATTTCTTCCTCGGTCCATTCTTCCCTTGGTTTTAGAACTGTAGGTTGAGCAGCGTTGGTGCGTGGATTTGGATTCGCCTTCATCGGAATATAAGGTCCATAAACGACGGTGTCATGGAGCCTTTCATCGATAGAGTTGAGATGAGTCAATATGCTGAATTTCCACACGTCAAAATGATCTTCATCAAAGACCGGAACGTGAGTGTAGTTTGCAGTTGCCATAGGTTTTGAGTTTGCCATTTAGAATCGGCACCCAAGCTGTTAAGCTCGAAAAACGAAAATGTTTTATAAAGGTGTTTGCTCTGATACCACTTGTTGGTCCCAAAGGGCAACAAGGGTATGAAAAATAGCTAGAGGGGGGGTGAATAGCTGTTTTAAAATTTTTTCGTACCCTTGATAAACTCAATTGTAAATGCGCACTTTATCAAGTAAGCGTTATGATATGCGCCTAAGTGAGTGAGTGAAATGCACAGCGGAATTTAGTAATGTAAATAGGCGCAAAGTATGATAAAGGGGGCGCACACACACTCTAAGTATTTTGGCTTAAAGTGGGTGAAATAAGAAACTAAGGCAAATGAGTTAACAACACAACACAATTCAGTTCAATCAATCTACAATGAGTAAATAAGCAAATAGTGAGTGAAGATAATAACTTGAAAGTAAAAGACAAGATAATAACACAAGCTATTTGGAGAGGTTCGATCAATGAAAGATCTACGTCCTCTACCAAGATGGTTAGTCTTGGATTTCTAATGGAGATCTTATATTATGAGTAAGTGTTACAAATTACAACTTTTGAGCTTCTACACTAACTCAAGATCTAATATTCTATGAATGAACAAATCCAAAACAATAACCTGGTGTATCTCTAAAAGATGGATCTAAGTGATCAAACTTAAAGAGGTGCGTGTGTGATTTTAGTATCAAGGCTCTTTAGATCTTTATGATTTAGAGCACAATGAAACTAAAGTGTTATAGCTTGAAGATCTGGGCTAAGGATGAAGGTATGAAGATGTTCTTGAGAAATTCTGGAAAAACGAAGGCAATCTTCAAATCTTCAACAAATGCTTTGAGAGAGAAATTCTTGAAATTCTTAGCAAAACTCAGCAACTTCAAAATGTTGAAGTTATGGGGTATTTATAGTGAACTTCAAAAAACTAGCCGTTGGAGATCCTTGTGGATAAGATGTGCTGTCACTCGTTGATTGGAGCATGCATATATTATGGCCACTTTGACACTCAACATAAATGTGACCGTTATGGACACGTGTCAACAGATTAGGCGCATATGCATCTTTTAACCACCGTTGGATCATTGGCGTAATTTGAATTCTCTTCAAGTCTTTGAATCTTCAATAAATCACTGAGTGTTGAATAAACACTTTAAGGTGCGTTTGAGCCAAGAGGTGCATAGAGACTGCGCGCGCTAAGGCATATGAGGCGCATGGCGCGTATGATCAAAGTGAGGCGCATAGCATTTCTTAGAAGAATGCTTATATGCGCGCGCTAGAAGGCGCATAGGCGCAGGAGGCGCATATGCGCGGCTCAAACTCACTGAGTGATTTTTCTTGAATCTTGATCTTCTTGCCCTATTTCTAAGCCTATTCTATAACAATGGACAACCTAAAAAAATGAAGTATAAATACTTCTTACATGTGGGTCTAAAGTCCATGAAATAAAACTTAGGTGATGGATCAATCAAATCTAATAAATCCTATTACATTAAAACTGAGATATATGTGGGCATACCCAACAGGTGGCGCATAGAGAAGAAGCGCATGCGCCTGCGCCGGTTCAAGAAGAGAAAAGTTTCGATCCCAAAATTTCTACCTCTGAGTGATTAGACATGGATGATGAAGACTTCGCTTTATTTGTGAAGAAATTTCAAAAGTTCAGAAAATTCTCAAGACTCGGCTCAACCAGCAAATTTCAAGGATCTACCAGCAGAGCTCCTTCAAATTTCACGAGGAGCAGTGATTCTAAAAGAAAAGAAGACCTTGTTTGTTTTAATTGCAGGAAACCAGGACACTTTGCTTCAAGCTGCCCAATTCCAAAATTTGAATATATGCAGAAGAAGAGAAGCCATACTCCCAAGTTCACTCCCAAATTCACTCGTCACAAGGGAATGGTTGCTGAAGAAGAATCACCAGAAAATGAGCATAACACATTGATGGATCGATTTTATTATACATTATCCCTACATTTTCGTTCTAATTTTATTGACTTTTTGGTTGTAATTTAGACTAGTTTGATGTAATTTTGGTCCAGTTGTGACTTGAGGAACTTTAGTTATTATTTTTATAGTTTGAACATTTTTTTGTGTCATTTGTGTTGAGGAACAAAGTCCTCAATGATTAATTGTGAAAACCAGAAGTCGATTGGCATTGGGGCAAGTCAAGATAGAGAAAAGATAAAGAAAGTCAGAAAAACAACCAGGCGCCCGCCCGAACAGTACCAGGTGCCCGCTCATTGTGAATTCCGTAGAACCAAGTTTCTGGGCAAATGAGCGCCCGCTTGGGTATCACCAGGCGCCCGTTCGCTCCTTCCGTGCAGAATTTCGGGATTCCTTTTCAAGACGGGTTTTAACCCAATTTTACCTATTTTTTGGGCCTAGTTTCTCCTAGTATATATAGTAGACTCCAGTACTTTATTTCTGGATGCTTTTCTTTTAGGTTTTATTCAAGTTTTCAAGGTGTAATCAAGATTTTGGGATTTATTCATCATCAAGCGTTTACCCAGGTTTATGGTTTTTAATCTTATTCTTGTGATTCTTGTTATGTCTATGAGTAGCTAAGTTCCTTGTTCATGGATTGGGTGTAGCACTATTGAAACTCTATGCTAGATTGGGTTTAATTTAATATCATTCTTATTCTTGTTCATTGAAATTGATCTTCATTCATTTATAGATTTCAACTTTATAGATAGATATTGTTGATCTTTAAATCATTAGGGTTTAAATTATTTCACTAGCGTGGATAGTTTTTACATTGACCTAGATTTTATTGAATAGATTTAATTGAGGACCTAGGGGAAATCAAAAAGATCTAAAATCAGTTGATCCTAAGAACTTAATAAATTATTTGTGTGTGTTGTTGACTTAGCGGAATTCATCACATAAAGATAATAATAGGGTTGCAATCCGGTGACCAGACCGTTCCAATTCTTAACTAAGTGAGTGATTTCTTGAACAAGTTTGATAGTCTTCATTTAAAAATAGCATAGAGTGGAAATAGTTGTGAACCCCAATCTGTGAATCTTTGTCATCTTGAATTCAATCCTTACTTGCTTTGTGATCTTTAATCTTAGTTTATTTTTACTGTTTAGTAGTTAAAGTAGATTAATTAAAAAATCAAATCACAAACCCCCTTTTTGGTTACTCTTTGCACAAATTAAATTCACTTGTTTGTCCAACAAGTCTCTGTGGGATCGACCCTCGCTTTCGCGCGTTAATACTACGGTAACTAGTGCGCTTGCTAGGTATTTATTACTTGGAATTTTATCCATCAAGTTTTTGGCGCCGCTGCCGGGGACTTGTTTTGATTTACAAGTTAATTTAGTCGGTGTATGTTTGGTAGGCGTTCATTGAACCCCGAGTTGGTTCCTTTGGACGATAATATCGATAGACTCGACAGGGGCATTCCCCCTATTCGTGAGTCTGAGTCTGAGTCTGAAACTTCTGTCACTGAGACAGAGGTAGTTTTAAGTGAATCTGAAACTTCTTCCACCGGGGGAGAAGAAATTGAAGTTGTAATGGCTAATCCCTTAATGAAGAATATGCTAGGCCTAAGGTTGACACATTGGTGTCATGTATTATCTTGACTGAGGCTGCTAAATCTTATGAGGCGAAGGGGCATTACTTCAGTTAAGTGCCCAAGTTTCAGGGTCTTCCCGCTGAAGACTCTTTGAACTTCTTGAGAGAGTACATGATGATTATATCAGGATTCCCTATAAAAGAGGGGGTTACTGATGAACAATTAAGGCTTAAATATTTTCCTTTCTCTCTTCAAGGGGCAGCTAAAACTTGGCTTATGTTGCTTGCTGCTAGGAGTATCACTACATGGGATGGGTTGCATGATGCATTCTTAAAGAAATTCTTCCCGCATGCTACTTTGGCCACCTTTAGACAGAAAATCATAGGATTTACTCAAGAGGTAGGTGAGCCATTTCATGAGGCTTGGGATAGGTTCAAAATGTTGCAAGTGCAGTACCCCCATCATGCTTTTCCTGAGGCCCTTTTACATCAAACATTTTATGGTGGGTTAACTGCAGCAGACCAAGCTATGGTCGACAATGCAGCAGGCGGCTTTCTAGGAGCCAAAACTATTGACCAAACCCAAGAATTATTTGAGATGTTAGGGGCCAATTTGCAAGAAAAAGGCTCTAGAGGGAAATCTAGGGGAGTGCATGAGTTGAGTTGTATGGATGAGTTCACTAGGCAGATGTCTATGTTAAACCAAAACATGGCTAAAATGAATTCTAATATGTATTCCTCAAGTTCTAATGTGGTATCTGATTTCTGTGCTAACTGTGGATCTAACACTCATGCTACTAATGTTTGTCAAGTTGTTGCACAGTTTGATTCTGAACAGGTGAATGCGATGCAAGGGTACCCCTCAAGGCAAAATCAAGGTGGTATGTATTCTAACACTTATAATCCAGATTGGAAAAACCACCCCAATTTTTCTTGGAGGGGTAACCCAGGAATTCAGTACCAACAGCAGAAACCTCTCTATCCTCCTCCCCCACAAGGGAATCCAGAACAGCAGCCCAAGCAATCTCTGGAGGATATGATGAGGTCCATGATGCAAGAGCAGCAACAAATGAAAATAATGATGGAGCAGCGTGAGAAGCAGCAGGAAGCGGTCAACAAAAAGCTGGAGACCCATATTGGTCAACTAGCTGTGGGTCAGCAAGGGCATAAACCAGGAACCTTCCCTAGTCAAGGGGAGAAAGCCAAGGCCATTATGACTCTGAGAAATGGCAAACAGGTAAGCAATGAGGTATGTCCTAACTCTCCTTCTGAAACTGCCGAACCACCTGTTAATGAGAATGTTGTTGGTAAGAGTACTAATGGCATGGGGGAAATTCCTGTTACTGATTCTTCCACCCCCAAGCCATATGTACCTCCTGTACCGTTTCCTGGTAGATTCATGAGAAGTAAGCTGGATAAGCAAATGTCTGATTTATATGACATGTTTTCAAAAGTGAACATTAATCTTCCTTTGTTAAATGTCATTAAAAATATCCCAGCTTATGCAAAGTTTTTCAAAGAACTTAACTCCAGGAAACCTAAGTATGGGAATGATGAGAAATTGGTTATGGGTGAAAGTTCCAGTGCCGTGGTACAACAGAATCTCCCACCTAAATTGAAAGACCCCGGGAGTTTTAATATTTCTATATCTATGGGGGATTCTAAAAAGGTGAAGGCAATGTTAGATCTCGGTGCTAGCATTAATTTGTTACCACATCATTTGTATCTTGAGTTGGGTTTACCTGAGCTAAAACCTACCACAATGACCTTGCAATTGGCCGACCGTTCAATCAAGAGGCCATTGGGAATTGTGGAGGATGTTTTGGTGCAGGTAGCCAATTTAATTATCCCTGTGGATTTTGTTGTGCTTGAGACTGTGAATGGTGTTGGGAATAGTCAGGATTCTCCCATATTACTTGGGCGTCCATTTATGGCTACTACTAACACCATCATTAATGTGGGAGATGGGACTCTATCTATGTGTGTGGCTAATGAGAAAATAGAAATATCTGTGTTTGATGTCATGCAAAGTCCAATAGATGATGAGTCTTGTAACTGTGTGGATATTGTTGAGGATTGTGTGAGTGAAGTTCTGTGGCATGAGAGAGACTGTGAGGAGTTAGAGTCTTTGTTGTCAACTGGCGGTGAGAAACTTAGGGATAATGCGGATGTTCAACTGATGGCTGTGGAAAAGGCCGACGAACACCATCCTAGTGATGGCCCGTTTCACCCCCTAGGCCACTTCAATGAGAAGTCGGTGCCTTCTATTGTAACCCCTCCAGCTCTTGAGCTGAAAGCCCTCCCCTCAAATTTAAAGTATGTTTTTCTTGGGAGGGAGAGACTTTGCCCGTGATAATTGCCTCAGATTTGACCATAGAACAAGAGACCAAGTTGATCAAAGTGCTTCGTGAGCACAAGCAGGCCATAGGGTGGACCTTAGCAGATATTAAGGGTATAAGCCCCTCCATGTGCATGCACAAAATTAACCTCATAGATGGTGCTAAGCCGTCTAGAGAGAGACAGAGGAGTCTAAATCCTCACATGAAGGAGGCGGTTAGGAAAGAGGTCCTAAAATTATTGGATGCAGGCATTATCTATGCCGTTGCTGATAGTGAGTGGGTGAGCCCGGTTCAAGTCGTTCCAAAGAAATCGGGTTACACGGTCACCACTAATGAGAGGGGTGAGGAAGTCCCAACAAGGGAAGTGACTGAACTTAGAATGTGCATAGATTTGCGCAAACTGAATGCTGCAACAAAGAAAGATCACTTCCCTTTGCCCTTTATTGATCAGATTCTTGAGAGGTTAGCCGGACATGAGTATTATTGTTTCTTGGATGGTTTTTCGGGGTATAACCAAATCCCCATTGCACCAGAGGACCAAGCCAAGACCACTTTTACTTGTCCTTTTGGCACATTCGCATTTAGGAGGATGCCCTTTGGGCTTTGTAATGCACCTGCGACCTTTCAAAGGTGTATGACCTCCATCTTCTCTAATTTGATCGAGCGATGTGTCGAAGTCTTCATGGATGACTTCTCGGTATTTGGTGACAGTTTTGATGGGTGCCTAGAGAATTTGACAATGGTTTTAAATCGTTGTTGTGAGACAAATTTGAACCTTAGTTGGGAAAAATGTCATTTTCTCGTGAGGCATGGCATTGTGTTAGGACATTTGGTGTCAAACAAGGGGATTGAGGTAGATAAGGCTAAAATTGATGTGATTTCAAAATTGCCTCCCCCTGTGTCGGTTAAGGGTGTGCGAAGTTTTCTAGGCCATGCAGGTTTTTATAGGCGTTTCATAAAAGACTTTTCAAAAATTTGTAAGCCTTTATGTAACCTGCTAGCTAAGGACACTGAGTTCATCTTTGACCAAGAGTGTCTAGAGGCCTTCAATCTGCTGAAGGAGAAGTTGACGCGTGCCCCATTTTATCCAGCCCCAATTGGTCTCTACCTTTTGAAATCATGTGTGATGCATCAGATTTTGCGATTGGGGCTGTCTTGGGGCAAAGAGTGGATAAATTACCTCATGTGATTCATTACGCAAGTAGAACTTTAAATGATGCACAACTGAATTATACTACCACTGAAAAAGAATTTTTAGCAGTTGTGTTTGCTCTTGAAAAGTTTCGTTCTTACTTGCTTGGGTCCAAGGTGATTATCTACTCTGATCATGCTGCACTTAAATATTTGCTGAATAAAAAGGATGCTAAACCTAGACTTCTTAGGTGGATGCTCATACTGCAGGAGTTTGACATTGAAATAAGAGATAAAAAGGGGACTGAAAATGTGGTGGCGGATCACCTATCTAGGCTTGAGGACTTCACATTCACTAGTGTAATTGATGGTGCAATTCCGGTTAATGAAAATTTTCCGGATGAACAACTATTTGCTTTACATGTTCATGAGCCTTGGTATGCGGATCTTGTGAATTTCATTGTTTCTAATATTATGCCACCTCACTTCACTTACGATCAAAAATGAAAGTTTAGATCGGATGTGAAGCAATACATTTGGGATGACCCTTATCTGTGGAAAGTTTGCCCGGACAAGATAATTAGGAGATGCATTCTGCAGCATGAGAAAGCTAGCGTGTTGAGATTTTACCACGAACTCCAATGTGGGGGTCACTTTAGTGGGTAAAAGACCGCTAGGAAAGTATTGCAAGCGGGTCTATATTGGCCCACTTTATTCAAAGATGCTCATGACTTTTGTGTGAGGTATGATAGATGCCAAAGGACCGGCAACATAGGAAAGAGAGATGAAATGCCCCTACAACATAATTTAATTGTTGATATTTTTGATGTGTGGGGTATTGATTTTATGGGTCCTTTTCCCCCTTCCTATGGCTACTTGTACATTCTTGTTGCTGTAGATTATGTGTCTAAATGGGTGGAAGAAATTCCTACCCGGACTAATGATGCTAATATTGTTTGCAAGTTTGTACGTGAAAATATCTTTGGCAGGTACGGAGTGTCGCGTGTCATTATCAGTGACCAAGGGACGCACTTCACAAACAAAATGTTCAATCAAGTGCTTAAAAGATATGGGGTGGGTCACAAGTTGGCTACGGCTTATCACCCTCAAACTTCGGGCCAAGTGGAGGTGAGTAATCGCCAAATCAAGGCGGTGCTTGAGAAAACGGTGCATCCAAATCGTAAGGACTGGGCTGACAAATTGTGTGATGCACTGTGGGCTTATCGGACTGCATACGAAACCCCCATTGGCATGAGCCCGTACCGGATTGTGTATGGAAAAGAGTGTCATCTGCCAGTGGAATTAGAGCACAAAGCATATTGGGCAACCAAGCAACTAAACATGGATTTGACTCTAGCAGGGGAAAAAAGGTTGCTTGACTTGGATGAGCTGGCAGAAATGAGGCAGGATAGTTATGAGGGTGCAAAGTTGTACAAAGAGAGGACAAAAAGATATCATGATAAAAACCTTAAACCCAAGTTTCTCAAACCGGGTATGCAAGTCCTTCTCTTTAACTCTCGCCTCAAACTTTTTCCCGGAAAATTGTGTTCAAGGTGGACGGGTCCTTATGAATTGGTTCGAGTTTTTCCCCATGGAGCCGTAGAGCTTAAAGATTTGAAAGATGGGACAATATTTAAAGTGAATGGACACCGGGTGAAGCCTTATTATGAGGGGCTGTCTATTTTGAAAGACATCAATGAAATTGATGTAATTGATTTGATGGACCCGGAGGGAGCCACTTAATATTCATGTGGCATCATGTCGAGCCAAAGACTTAAAACAAAGGCGCTTGTTGGGAGGCAACCCAACCAGGTATCATTTTATTTCTTTATGTTTTTCCTTTCAGTTTATCATCATTTTTGAATTGGGAGTGTGTTGTTTCTTCAATGCCATGAGGACATAGCAAACTTTTGGTTCGGGGGTGGTGGTTAAATTTGTGTGTCAGTGTTGGTCGGTTCGAATTACGGTGACCTGAGCTCCTTATTGTCCTAGGGAGAACGTAGGCAACGAAAGTGCGGTCAAAAGTTTAGTCCGTGTCATCCTTCATGGATCTCTCCGAGTTTGTGGGTTTATAGGGGAGTGTAAATAGTGTCACCCTCCAAAAAGATTTTCATTGTTTGAGTAATTTTTATTTTCATAATGGATATTACGCTTGTGATGTTTGTTTGTGGTGATGTGCAGGAAATCAATTCAACCAAGTGGTGGAGCGATCAAACCAGAAGGAAAAAAAAAATTGCTGGAAAAACATATCGAGCGCACGCCTGATTAAGAAAGTGCAAAATAGGATGTTTCTGTCCAAATAAGCGCGTGCCTGGACCTTTTTAAGCGCCCGCCTGGTTGTCGGTTTAAGAAATCCCACTTGGGTAAAAACGGGATTTTGGGGGAGGTTTAACCTAAATCTAATCATCTTCTCCAATCTCTCTCTATCTCTAAAACTCTCCCTCACCCGCCTCTTCCTCTTTCTCCCTACAAATCCCTCACCCACATTCACTCAAACCAACCCATAAACACCCAAAACATCCTTTTCCCCTCACATCATAACAATTTCAAGCCAAATCCCCCATTTAATCCGGTGATTTGAAGATTTTGGGTTCAAACTTGGGAAGAAGAATCGGGGCTAATTGAAGAGGTTCGGTTCGGTTCGGAATTGGAAGGCGTCAAAGAAGGGAAAAGTGTTTGTGAGAGCTTGGGAAGTCCGAATATCATCTTCTCCGTCTCCGGCAAGAATTTTCCGGCGACCTCCGGCGAGATTTTCCGGCGAGTCCGAGTAAGAACAATTTAAAGTTTTAAAATTTGTTAGGGGTTGTTGAGTTGTTATCATGCCTCCAAGACCAAGAGGTCGAGGACGTGGTCGTGGTGTTCTCCCAACCCAAATTGAGCCGGATTTCGATAACACTCGTTTTGTATCCCGGGATTCCCAGAATTACTTTGATAATAAGCAAAATAATGGGGTAACGGTGGAGAGAGGATATAACTTGATAAATTGTGGGTTAGATGCAATCATCGAACATTACAACTTGAGAAGATTGTTGGCCGTGCCGGCCCAGATGGGGTCTAAATTGCTTGTGCAAGAGTTTTATGCAAATTTTCATGCGGCGACTGAGGCCCCCAATGTCTGGGTTAGGGGATTTAATGTTGATGTGACTGCGGCGTCCATTAATAATTTTTATGGGTTGTCAAATGCTGTGGCAGAAGAAAATTGTGTGTATTGGGAATTGAAAAGGAATCTCCAGAATATGGACCGGATGGATGATACCTTAGCCCTATTTGCAGGAGAGTTTGGGGTGAATATTGATAGGGGGAACATCCGAAGTGGCTACTTGTTTCATATTAGTGAGTTGCGGCTGGATCTGAAGGCATTGTATCGCTTTATTTGCGAGAGGATCATGCCTTCCGCTCACTATCAGGAGGTTCGTTGGTACAGGACCCCTTTGCTTTATGCCATGATAAGGAGGATGCCGATAAACATTGGGGGCATCATGCGGAGTGAGATGGGGGTCCGAGCCAGGTATTTGGAGAACAAGAATTATCTTTTCCCCATTATGATCACTACGATGGCACAGAGGGCAGGGGTGCCTATGGAGGGGTTCCCCAGACTTTTAGCTCCAGGCACCACTGTAACAAAAGCGACCATAGAAAGTGGGCGAGTGCAGAGAGCTCAGGTCCCAGCTCCAGCTCAGGCTGCTGGCGGTCAGGCCATTGGTGATGAGGAGGAAGAGGATGATATCCCGGCAGAGATGACTCAGAGAGAGCTTAATTATTATTTATCGGGACAGATTCAGGGGTTAGATGATATGTTCAGAGCTTTTCAGCAACAACAATTCATGGCGAACTATCAGAGAGAGCGGAAGGAAGAAGAGAATGATCAGAGGATACAGAGGATGGAGGAGGCATTGTACGTCAACATTCGGGAGGATCAGTATTTCAGACAACGAATGATGGCGCATCATTTTCCTGGTGAGCGGTACCCACCGTTGACTTACCCTCCACCGCCTGAGTATGTACCACCTCCGCCACCGCCTCAGCATGGATGGAATGCTTGGGATGACATTTTTGGACCTCCCCCGTCGTGAGTAGCTCGAGGTATTTCCACTCCCTATGTTTTTTATGCTTAGTTATGACGAGCATTGGGGGCAATGCTCATATTTAGTTTGGGGGGCGGGAATATCGGTTGGTTGTTGATTGATGCATGTTATCACCTGCTTTGTTGTATAGTTTTTTTTTAAAAAAAAAAAAAAAAAAAAAAGAAAAGAGAGGCTAGGTGAAAACCCGAAAGGGCGCCTAGGGAAAAGGAGAGAAATTGAGTGAGTCATTGTTTTTACTTGGCCTGGCGTCACAAGGGCGGTTTGGAGTGTTTGGGTAGGACATTTTTTTTTGAAGTAGGAGGTTTGGTTAGCGAATAGGATAGAAAATCTTCATATTTCTTGTTGGAGTCATAAGGGGGCGTTGGAGTTTTTTTATGAGGTAAATCATTGCTAAGGATTATCCTAGCTTTGATTTCTTTTCGAGGGAGAATGTAGTGTAAGATAAGCGTGGGGGAAACGTAGGATATTTTAGATCCCCCTAGATTTTTGAGTGGGCCCTAGTTGGATATGCGTATTACTTTCTTATTATTGGAGTGCTATCAATTAGGGCCATTTGTCATTGATTATTTGTTTGTTTTGGGGAGTTATAAGGAACGGAGTCCTTTACACTCCGATTGATTTTCATTATCCTTGTCTTGGCTTTGTTTGATGGGATTTATAGAGGAGATAGGGGTCATTTTCCTCCATACTACGCTAATAGACCGGAGTTTAGATGTGCGGTTAGGAATATTACTCTGGGACGAGTAATGGTCTAAGCGTGGCGGAATTTGATGGAACGATTTTATTATACATTATCCCTACATTTTCGTTCTAATTTTATTGACTTTTTGGTTGTAATTTAGACTAGTTTGATGTAATTTTGGTCCAGTTGTGACTTGAGGAACTTTGGTTATTATTTGTATAGTTTGAACATTTTTAGTGTCATTTGTGTTGAGGAACAAAGTCCTCAATGATTAATTGTGAAAACCAGAAGTCGATTGGCATTGGGGCAAGTCAAGATGGAGAAAAGATAAAGAAAGTCAGAAAAACAGACCAGGCGCCCGCCCGAACAGTACCAGGCGCCCGCTCATTGTGAATTCCGTAGAACCAAGTTTCTGGGCAAATGAGCGCCCGCTTGGGTATCACCAGGCGCCCGCTCGCTCCTTCCGTGCAGAATTTCGGGATTCCTTTCAAGACGGGTTTTAACCCAATTTTACCTATTTTTCGGGCCTAGTTTCTCCTAGTATATATAGTAGACTGCAGTACTTTATTTCTGGATGCTTTTCTTTTAGGTTTTATTCAAGTTTTCAAGGTGTAATCAAGATTTTGGGATTTATTCATCATCAAGTGTTTATCCAGGTTTATGGTTTTTAATCTTATTCTTGTGATTCTTGTTATGTCTATGAGTAGCTAAGTTCCTTGTTCATGGATTGGGTGTAGCACTATTGAAACTCTATGCTAGATTGGGTTTAATTTAATATCATTCATGTTCTTGTTCATTGAAATTGATCTTCATTCACTTAGAGATTTCAACTTTATAGATAGATATTGTTGATCTTTAAATCATTAGGGTTTAAATTATTTTACTAGCGTGGATAGTTTTTACATTGACCTAAATTTTATTGAATAGATTTAATTGAGGACCTAGGGGAAATCAAAAGGATCTAAAATCAGTTGTTCCTAAGAACTTAATAAATTATTTGTGTGTGTTGTTGACTTAGCGGAATTCATCACATAAAGATAATAATAGGGTTGCAATCCGGTGACCAGACCGTTCCAATTCTTAACTAAGTGAACGATTTCTTGAACAAGTTTGATAGTCTTCATTTAAAAATAGCATAGAGTGGAAATAGTTGTGAACCCCAATCTGTGAATCTTTGTCATCTTGAATTCAATCCTTGCTTGCTTTGTGATCCTTAATCTTAATTTATTTTTACTGTTTAGTAGTTAAAGTAGATTAATTAAAAAATCAAATCACAAACCCCCTTTTTGGTTACTCTTTGCACTAATTAAATTCACTTGTTTGTCCAACAAGTCTCTGTGGGATCGACCCTCGCTTTCGCGCGTTACTACTACGATAACTAATGCGCTTGCTAGGTATTTATTACTTGGAATTTTATCCATCACACATGGATTGAAATAGACTCCGATGAAAGCGATGAAGATTCTGATGATGGACTCGTTTGTTTGGTGGAAAATGATGAAGTTGATACTTATGATTCTAATGATAACTACTCCAAAGATGTTCCTGATATGAATTCCTTGAATAAACCTATCAAGAAATCTGCAGGTTTTCAAGAAGTGAAGAAGAAGAAAGGACCAACCATCAGCGAGCTCGTTGAATAAGGATTTCTCACTCCGGCTCAAAGCGATGGTGGATTGTTATTTTCAAGATGTGATATGAGTGCTAGAAGCAAACTCAGAAAGAGTGAATATGTTAGACCTCAAGTTGCACCTATTCCTACAATCAATCACGATGAGGACATTGCCAAACAAGAAAAGTTATTCTTAGAAGCCGAAAAGGTAATTAGTAAATTTGGCAAAATGAAGGAAGCTTTAGCACTAACATGTGATGAAATTTCCAGCTTAAGACCGAGAAATCTCTACTTAAATCTGAACTCACCCTCCTTAAGGAGCAGATAAAGAGCATGACTCCTCTTACTGTTAAAAACACTTTTCTAACAGAACAGAACAGAACTCACTTCTTAAAGTTCAAAACGATGAATTGGTTGCTCAAATTACTGATCTTAAAAAGATTACAAATGAGTGGTCCAATTCTCGTGTCACTATGGAGAATATATTTGAGTCCCAAAAAGTCAGTGGTGATAAAAGTGGCTTGGGATTCTCATCAACTAGTGACAACTTTAAATGTGATGTCTGTGCTGAAAGAGATAGTGAATTTACAAATCAGCAAACTTTTGAAATTCTCAAGGAAAAACAATCTAATTCAATGGGTAAAGGACAGGAAAAAGTCAAGAGACAATCATTCCATTATGTCTACCCAACGAAACAATTTGGGAAAGCTAAAGAGAAGGAAATAGCTACAGATGAATCATCCTCTAGCAAAACCATTCTTGAAACAAGGCGCGCTCCTTCTCCGAGTGCACATTATGCGCCTAAGAGCCACACGCCTAACCGCCGTGCGCCTTCTAGCCCTATGCGCCCTCCAAGAAAAAACGCTCCAAAATTTCAAAAGAAAGATTTTGTTAAGGATGGGTCATCTGACCCAAAAAGGATGTTATCCCAAAGAAAAGTAAAGAGTTTGTGAAAACTCACATGATTGGTGGCTTTCATCATTGTTCGATTTGTGATTGTTCGGGACATATGGCCGTGGAATGCCTTTTGAGATTCACTCCCAATGCCAAAGTACGTAAGAATCCTAAGATCAAGCAAGAGTGGGTCGTCAAAAGTTGCTAACTCTAGGACCCGAAACGGAATAAATGGGACCTGCTTTAAATGTTTATATTTCAGGTTTTTTGCTTCATGGCTGGATCTTCAAAAGCTAAAACGTATGAATGGATTCTCGATAGTGGGTGTTCACGACACATGACTGGAGATGAATCCTTACTTGAAGATGTTCATGAACAAATAGGTCCCTCCGTAATATTTGGTGATAATAACAAAGGTCAAATTGTAGCATATGGAAAGCTCAAGAAAGACAAAGTGTGCATTGAAAGAGTCTCACTCATCGAAGGGATCAAGCACAATTTATTATCCATATCTCAATTCTGCGACAAAGGATTAGAATGCCATTTCACCTCAACTCAATGTCTTATTGATTTCCATAGTATGAACTCTAGTACTAATCTTTGTTTTGTAGCTAAAAGTGTGAGCGAAAATAGTTGGCTGTGGCACAAGCGCTTAAGTCAATTGAACTTCAAGTATCTATCTAAACTCAGCAGGAATAATCTTGTAAAAGGACTTCCTAAGGTTGCTGATCATCATGACAAGAAAGCGCCGCGTGTCAACTTGGCAAACAACTGAAAAAGTCTTTCTCCAGCAAGACAAATCCCTCAACTACTAGATGTTTGCAACTACTGCACATTGATCTATTTGGACCAGTCACCACCGCAAGTATTAGAAGAAACAAGTATACTCTAGTCGTGGTGGATGATTATTCAAGATATACATGGGTGGAAATGATGATTACAAAAGACGATTGCTATGACATTTTGACCACCTTATTCAGACTGCTCCAAACCCAAAAAGAAGATGACATCGTTAGTGTTCGATCCGATAATGGAAAAAAATTCAAAAACAACGGCTCGATATTGCGACGATCATGGGATAGATCACAACTTCTCAACCGCTGGAGTTCCTCAATAAAATGGTGTTGTGGAAAGAAAGTATAGGACGTTGATTAAAGCGGGAAAGACGATGATAGCCGAAGCTAAATTGCCTAAGTACTTTTGGGAAGAAGCTATCAACACATCATATTTTACACAAAATCGTTCCCTCATCAACAAACTTCACAACAAGACTCCGTATGAACTTTGACGTGGTAGAACTCCCAACATTGCATTCTTCAAGATCTTTGGTTGCAAGTGTTATATCCTCTACAATGGAAACGAAGATAGAGGTAAATTCGATGCCAAAGCCGATGAAGGTATTTTTGTTGGGTATGCTAAACATTCTAAACCTTTTCGCGTTTTTAATAGATCTACATTAGTGATAGTTGAATCTGTACATGTTACCTTTGATGAACATTCTCTCCTTGAGCCATATTTGGCTCCAAATGATTCTGATGATTCTATTGAGTTAAATGAGACAGGTGCTCCTATTCATGTTGCGCCTACACAAGATCAGAATCTATCAACTCAAGGAAATCCATCTACATCAAATGCGCCTAATTCCATTTATGGCGCGCATGGTGAATCTTCAGTTGCGCCTCCCTCAAATGATGCGCCTCTAGATTCCTCTCACGTGCTTATATCTTCTGCTGCATCTGGTGTTAACCCTAGTTTCAATTCTGAACCAGTTCAACCCCTAAACTTTGATGATTTAGAATCTGGTGAAGATGTACCAATTGAAGACCTTTAAGTTACTACAACCAAACCTAACTTACCTCCTGAAATTCGTGAAGTTAGAGGTCACCCAATCAATAATATCATTGGTGATCTACATGTTGTTGTTCGTACAAGGAGAGCTACAAACTATGATGCTTACACTGCATTTATCTCTCAAATTGAACCGAGGAAGGTTGATGAAGCGGTCCAAGATCCTAATTGGGTTGTTGCAATGCAAGAAGAACTCAATCAATTTGAACGATGTAAGGTTTGGACTCTAGTTCCAAGACCTCATGATCAAGGAGTGATTGGTACGAAATGGGTGTTCAGAAACAAGATGGATGAGAATGGAACCATCACA
This sequence comes from Campanula takesimana, assembly GCA_026119855.1. NCBI lineage: Eukaryota > Viridiplantae > Streptophyta > Magnoliopsida > Asterales > Campanulaceae > Campanula > Campanula takesimana. The sequence goes on along the minus strand of JAOWBW010001741.1, from coordinate 131,457 downwards.
AGAAACAAAGCAAGATTGGTTGCACAAGGCTATAGGAAAAAAGAAGGAATCGACTACGATGAAACTTTTGCTCCCGTAGCAAGACTTGAAGCTATCAGATTATTTCTATCTTACGCCGCTCACATGGTGGTGATCTACTGGCTCATATCGCGCATTTAGTGGGGACTTCCATTATTTTCAAGACGGGTAATGTGAACAGATTCACAATGGAGCAGTGGGAATATACTGCTGCAATTATGGGAAGATCCATACTCAACTGGCCTCAAATATTATTCAAGACTTTACGGGACCAGATTGATAAGTACAACAAGAATAAGGCTGATGAGAAGACTAAGTTCAAGACCCATTGCAGAATCCTTACGAAGATTTTTCTCACCTATCCTGCGCTTGCCACTTTTCTTGCTAAGAACCCAGTTTATCAAACAACTGACGTTCCAATTTTTGGCAAAGACAGTTTGGTGATGAAAAGGCGCAGAAAGCACATGGCTAAGTGCGCGCCTCGAGTGAAAGGTGATCAATTGGTTGTTTAAGCCACTGAGTCAGATGAAGATATGGAAGGCGCACAAGATGGCGCAGATACTGAAACTGCACCTCGCGCAGAAGCAATTCCTCATGGCGCAGAAAAGGTTAAGGGAAAAGGAATTGCTGAAGGTACAAGCATACCTCCAAAGCACCATAGGACTGAAACTGAAGAAGAAAACGAACTGAAGCGCGCTAAGGAAACCAGCAGACTGGAAGCACAGAAAAAGCGAGATGAAGACTACAGATTGAAACAGGCTGCTGAATTGGCAAAATCAGAAAGGCGCAAAGGCGCAGGTTCTAGCGATGATGTACGCACACCTGCTCCTAATGCGCCTCCATCAAAGACTTCTGCTCCTGCTACAGTTCAGAAACTAACTCCAGATCCACTCTCTGCTGAGCGCCAACAACTCAAACTATCTGCTGAACTTTTTAGCGACTTGAGTGACGATCAAGTCCAGGGGGAGCCAGAGCCCTTAATTAGGCACAAGAGCCCTTCTGTGCCTCCTCCTAGTGATTCTGCGCCTCCACCTTATTCAGTAGAACCTACTTCAAGTGATGACTATCTCCTGCTCTTCCTCCTCCCACTCCTGACATGAGTGTGGTTATTTCACTGCTACAGCAACTTCAGCAAGGCCAAGCTCAGATTAACTCTCAGTTAGAACTTCATACTACTATGCTTACTCAGCAAGCTGATGAGATTGCTACCATTAAGAGGGAGATAGCGCGCAAAGATGCTAATATCAAGGTCAAACATTTCCTTACTCCTCAACAGTGGAATGATGCTATAGATCAAATGAATGAGCTTTTCAAATGTACTCTTGCTTCCCTACATGAACGTATAGACGGTGGCATCAAACTCACTGATGGCCAAGATTTCATTAACGCTATAAGGGAGGTAGAGTTGAATATAGCAGGTGATATAAGGAAGTTGTTTGAGATAGTGGCTGGAGATAGCCATAAGTTGTTGAGCGTGGTTGATAATCTTAAAGAAGTTAAAGATAAGCTAGAAATCTTTGGATTAACTGTCAATGGCGCAGAACCCAGTTCTGAACCAAACGCTGCTCCTAAAGCGCCTGAAACCTCTGCGCCTACTTCTAGTTCTGCTCCTAGCGCACCGGTTGACTTTAGTTCCTTGCTCTCCAAGATCGATGTTTTGAAGGAATTAATAGTCACTCATTTCAGCGCCGCGCATTCCAGCGCAGACAGGCGCACAGAAAGAACTTCTGCTGATATTATCTCTGCTCAAACTGCTGTTGAAGCAAACTTTCAAGCCTTCACTGAAAACTTTTCACAACAGCAAGCTATTACTCAGCGCACCATTGATGAGTATCAAAACATCAATGTTGATCATCTGCGCTACATTAGAGATGGAGTCACTGACACTCATGGTGTTATAAACCGTTGTCATCAACTGTCTAAACAAATTCAGCGCTCCGTAAAGGAGATTGAAGAAGGTTTGAAGGAAGACGATGATGCGCCTCCTCCCAACCCTTACTTCTTTTCGTTTATTTGTAAGTTGTTAAAATCTTTTGATGATTAAAACCTCCTGTTAGTGACTTTGTTCTTACATGTTTTTAGCACATCTTTTGTTTTTGTTTTGTTCAAAACTTGTAATCACCAACTCTTACATTTCGAGTTTTAATGAGAACAAAGCATCACGTTTATCAAACCTTGTTCACTCAAACTCCTTGTTTGTAGAACATTGAATATTGTTTAAAATCATATGCATCTTAATTGAACTGTTTCATACTTTAATGCATTTGAGTTTAAAATTTGTTTAAACACATTTCAAACCAAAACTCATATATCATTTTGAATGTGTTAAACTGTTATTTCTATTTTTCCATTTGTAATGTTCTATCTTTATTGGAATAGATTAGAAATCTATATTTTGGACTAGTGTGTGCATTAACTTGAGACATGATTTACCAATTTCATTTATTTAGACATGTTATTATTAAGTATAATGTTTGTCCCTGATATAGTAGGTAATGGCATCAATCAAATAGGGGAGATTGTTGGGTATGCCCACTTATATCTCAGTTTCAATGTAATAGGATTGATTAGATTTGATTGATCCATCACCTAAGTTTTATTTCATGGACTTTAAACCCACATGTAAAAAGTATTTATACTTCATTTTTTAGGTAGTCCATTGTAATAGAATAGGCTTAGGAATAGGGCGAGAATGTCAAGTTTGAAAAAAAATTCAAGTTACTTTTGAGCCACGCACCATGCGCCCTTTAGCGCGCACACTTGATCATGCGCCTAGCCTTGATCATGCGCCACTCAACGCGCCTTGCGCCCCTTGGCTCACGAGCCCCTTTAAATGCATTTCAACACTTGGTGATTTATTGAAGACTTGAAGAAATTCAAACTACGCCAATGATCCAACGGTGGTTAAATAACACGTATGCACCCGTATCTAAGGACACCTGTCCATAACGGTCATATTTGTGTTATGTGTCTAAAGGCTATAAAAGGACACGTGCTCCACTCAATGAGTGACAGCACATCTGTCCTTTAACCTTATCCACAAGGGATTTCCAACGGCTAGTTTTTTGGGCTCTACTATAAATACCCCATAACTTCAAACGTTTTGAAGTTGCTAAGAATCTCAGAATTTCTCTCTCAAACATTTGTTGAAGATTTGAAGATTGCCTTTGATTTTCCAGAACTCTCAAGAACATCTTCATACCTTCATCCTTAGCCCAGATCCTCAAGCAAAAACACTTTAGTTTTCTTGTGCTCTCAATCTCAAAGATCTAAAGAGCCTTGAATCTAAAATCACACACGCACCTCTTTAAGTTTGATCACTTAGATCTTTCTTTTAGAGATACACCGGTTATTGTCTATGATTTGTTCTTTCATAGAATATTAGATCTTGAGTTAGTGTATAAGCTCAAACGATTGTAATTTGTAACACTCACTCATTATATAAGATCTCCTTTAGAAATCCAAGACTAACCATCTTGGTAGAGGACGTAGATCATTTTCCCGATCGAACCTCTCCAAATAGCGCACATTAATTTCTTGTCATTTACTTTTAAGTTATTATCTTTACTCGCTATTTGCTTGTTTATTTATTGTAGATTGATTGAATTGAATTGTGTTGTGTTTGTTATATCAATTGCCTAAGTTCCTTATTTCACCCACTTTGAGCCAAAATACTTAGAGCATGTGTTGCGCCCCTTTTAATCATTTGCGCCTACTTTACTTAACTATTCCGCTGTGCATTTCATCCACTCACTTAGGTGCATTTCATAACGCTTATTTGATTAAGTGCGCATTTGTCATTGAATTTTCAAGGGTACCAAAAGAATTTTAAAACAGCTATTCACCCCCCCCCCACCTCTAGCTATTTTCCATACCTTTGTTGCCCTTTGGGACCAACATGGGTTGAACCTGCTAACCCGTTTGACTCGCCAGAAACAACGCAGACTAATAGTAAAACCGAACTGGTCCGATCTCCTCATCAAATTGATCGGCTCTTTTTTAAAAGCAAACAATCCCTAGCCTTTCCTTCTCCTTCTGTTTCCATAGAAGACGGACGGTGACAAACCTGAACCTGAAAGCGATGACGCCGGCGGCGGCGACCATGAAAAGCTTGACGGCGAAGATGTCAGGCGACCCTTACCGGTGCCGATTCAATCGCCGGCGACGAACCTGAACATGAACCTCATTGTTGCTGTCGTCGGCGACTCTCGTTGGTGGCGATTCAATCGCCGGTGACCCTTACCGGTGGCGATTCAATCGTGATTGCTATGCCTATTTGTTCGAACTTAATTTACAAAAAGAAAAACAAGGAGAGAAGAAGGGGAACATTTTTTATTTTATTTTTTTTGGTACATGGGAATACAAGAAGAAGGGGGAATATGAAAAGTTCTCAGAAAGTAGCTTTTATTAAATTTGCAAGTTGTCCTCCACTGTGTACAATATCATTTTATTTTAAATTAGTACTACTCCCTCCGTTTCGGACTAAGGTTCTTAGTTTGACTTTACACGGAGATTAAGAAAAAGTAAGTAAGAGAAAGTAGGAGAGATAAAGTGGGTAGGGAGTTTTTGTTGTGAGAATGACAAGTGTGGGTCCCATAGTCCATTTTAGGTAATAAAGCAACTAAGAACTTTAGTCTGAGACAACCAAAAAAAAAAGTAAGAACCTTAGTTTGGGACGGAGGGAGTACTATTGTTGAAAGGCATTTTGGTAATTTTAACAAGACTATTTTTATGTACGCATACTAAAGCCATCAGCTATTTTGATAACATATTAACATTAATATAAAAAAATAATGCAGTACTAAACTACATTTTAAGTCTAAGGCTGGGCAAAAAAACTAAACAAATACTACCTCCGTGCCTATTTACCTTACAAAAATTGCTATTTTGAGTGTCCCCATTTACTTTACAAAATCCCAAAAAGGAAAGTTTTTATTACTTTTCTAATAGTGGGACCCACTTGTCATACTCACAACAACTATCCACTTACTATTCTCTACCCCACTTTCTCTCTCCCACTCAACTATCTACACTCACAACACATCAACTTTACAATCATTTTCTTATTTTTTTTGCAAAACCTCTTTTTTGTAATGTAAATGAGGACGGAGGGAGTAGATAAGAACTGAGAAATGGATAAGATTGGGACAGAATGATGTATTTCTTAAATCGGGAATGAAAATTAGGCGAAATTGATTATTTTTCTCGGGAAAACTAAACAAACGGCGATGATTTTCTCGGGAAAAAATCCTCGGGATGGTCAATTTGATGGATCGACAGATAGGTTATTGGATAAATTGGGGGTAAATGAGAATGGAGAATCGAAACAGATATACAGAAAGAAATAGAGACAGACGACTTAACGGGTCGACCCGTACCCGCCCGGCCCGAATGACCAACCGACCCGTTTGACCCGCTAACTAAACGGGTAGTAACGGGTTGGACTCGTCACAACCCGCTAACCCGCCTCAACCCGCTTGTACCTGCTCAATTGACAGGTGATTATGGTAATTAAAAGAGTGATAATTATTTAAAGAGCTTATATTTACGGAAGAATAAAAATATCTCAAAATCAGATACTAGAATTTAATTGTGATTCTGCCTTCCAGTTCGTCTTCTTCTTCTCTTTCATATCTTCTTGTTGAATTCTTCTATTGTAGTATTGTTTAATTAATCTAATCCCAAGTTTTTACATTTATTAATTGATAAAAGTTTTTACATTTATTAATTGATAATTTATCAATTAATAAATGTAAAAATTTGGAATTAGTATCATTTTAGATTTGTTTTTTTATTGCATTTAGTTTCACATTTCTTAAGGATGATTGAGAGTTTGTAACTTTTGTTTTTGACTTCAAAATCCTAGGGTTTGAAGGATTGATTTTTAAAATTTTCATCTATTAGTTTACTTTGAACCCGGATTTCAAATTCAAACCTTTCTCCGTCTCTCGATCTAATCTCAGATTTGAATTATTTCTGTGTATTGTTATTATTTTCATATTTTGTTTTCTATCTGTATGTCACACCCCGACCCGTGGTCCTACTTGGCCCCACGCCCGGGACACGCGAGGAAGACGTCGTAAAGCAACTCTAAGAAAAATTTTCGAAATATATTTTCATAAAAAGGTTCACACAACCAACACGTTACCAAAACATGACTTTAAGTCACAAAACAAACTTTCTCAAATGAGTACTTAGCCACTTGGCTATAACAAACTTTACTTATAAAATTTACAAACACGAACACTTACTAAAAGAGATGATACAAATAACTGAGTCACGGGTACACTACCCTAAAGGTATTACATTTACATAATGTATCCTTTATACACATCACTTCCCAAAAGTCTTACCAAATATCTCTTTACCAACGTCCTCCCTGTGTTGTGACCTATTCCCTGGACTCCTTCTTATCTAAAACGGTAAACAAATAAGGGGTGAGAATAAATCTCAGTAAGTTACTAAAATGCAACTACATTACATGCTAATATGATGATCATAAAGAAACAATATTAACAAATAAGCGTTTAACACATAGCACATAACATGAGAGGCTCCCTATCGCCAACCGTCCCATACCGGTTGGAAATAACGACCAACTCATCATGCAACACATAAGACGGAAATAAACACTCATACGTGGATACTGAGCCAAGGTTCTCAAACCAAACAATAGCCATCTGAGAGGCATCAACTGAGCAGCATCGAAGAGCTGAAACGGGTTCCGGAACCAAACAACAACAACAACAACGGGGGGAAAATGACACAAAGTCATAACCCAAAGTGCCCAACCTTTGGCCTAAGGAAGGGGGTTAAAATGGGAAACCAATGATAGGAGCCTTATAATGTACTTGGCTCGTGAGACCATTATAATCCCTATCACTGCCCAACACACACAAAAGTACCAGCTGGACTTTACACGCAAGCACCAAATAGAAATACTTGCTTAAACAACAATCAGGGACAATGATTCCAATGTAGGGAACCATGCCAAACACATCAAGAAGATGAACCATTCAACACATTACAAAATGTTCAACAATGCTCACTTAATCAATTACTCACATTTCACAACACTTGCTTTCACAAAGGAACCAATTCTACCACTTTAGTGATCCACAACAATCATCTAAGTACTTTAGGACACTCCCCAAAAACTAGACTAAGATTGACCTCTAAATCCTTTAGTTTGAAAAACTCTCAACTTTTCAGATAACTGGGCGGTCGCCCAAACAGGGCTGTGCGGCCGCCCAAAATACTCTGTTCCAAGAAGAAAACCTTCAGATAGATGTGCGGCCGCACGCCCAATTTTGGGCGGCCGCCCACATCACCTGGCAGACCAAAACTTTACCAAAATTCACTCCTTTCCTTTACAACCCAAAAATTACCAATACTTGCAACCCCTAAACTTTGCAACTTTCACCAAAGCTAAAAACTCAGCCTAAGAACAATACTAACACCAACTTCTATAGCATTCACAACAATAACAAGCTAGGTAACAAGTTCTTACTACTCCTTATGTCCCAAAATTACAAATATAATTAAAACATACCAAAACATTATTTCACAACCTACTAGACATATATAACATGTTTATATCCATTTTATTAGGTACAACAACATTACTATACTTTCACAATACTACAATACCCATTTGTATTAACATTTCCCACATGCAACAAATTATTACTACTCCCTCCGTTTCACAAGTATCATTATAATTTTTAATATACTAATATACCCAATTTAGAATACTTTCACCTCTTTCCCCGTCCATAAGTAATAGTATAATTTATAATACATTTATTTAACATTTAACTAAAGATATTATTTTACCGTCCCACGAGTAGGAGTATAATATATAAAGCATATATAATGTTGCATCCTCTCATACTCCCCCAAATCAAAACTACTATACCCATTCCCACAAATAACAAGTCTATAACCAGTTTTACTACTCCTTCTGTCTCAAAATTACAAGTATATAAAAAGTTATTACTACTCCCTCCGTCCCAAAATTACAAGTATATAAAAAGTTATTACTACTCCCTCCGTCCCAAATTTACAAGTATATAAAAGTATACCCAAACATTATTTTATAACATATAAAGCATATATAGCATACTTATGACCATTTTAACATTTAAAGGGGGATTAGTAACTTACCTATTTTTCGGAAATGAGTCAAGAAAAATATATTGTTCGGTAGATATGATCTATTCAACTCCCTGAACATTTATATATAATTAGATTTGAAAATGGAGTAGTAAATTAAAATAAGGAAAATTAATAAGAACAAGTTTACCTTTTCTTTCTTTTCTTCAACAATGGAGGTGAGCAATCTTTAAGGGGAAGAAATGGTGAGGTTATGGCGCAGGAGAGGGGAGACATGGGATAAGAATTGGGTTTGTCTTTGTAAAGAAATGGTGAGTCGACAGAGAGAGATGGGGAAGAAAGGTACAAATGTTGTTAGAATGTAAGGAGTGTGAGTGTCTGAGAATGAGGAGGATGGAATGAAGATAAGCATGCTCAATTAGTATATATACTCATCCACCAAAAGCCCTTCTACTTTCATTCTAAGCAAATAAACCCCTAAAGTTACTTAATTCCCTCAACTCTTTAACAACTAAATTATTAGCCCATAAAATTCCACTACCCAACTTAACTATCAAAACAAATGTTACTACTACTACTAACATTTTAACTAACACAAATAACCATATAAAATGTGCAATTCATATAATATGATGCAACACATAAAATGCACATATAATTTTAAGTTAAAATTCTCAAAATATAAATAATTATAAAATAAATAAAACGGATTTTTGGGGTCGTTACACTCACTCCCCTTAAAGAAAATTCGACCCGAATTTTTTAGGATTGCTTACCTCCATTCTCGAATAACCAAAATACTTACTTTCATTCCAATCCCGAAGCTTCACACTGAGTTCAATATCCTCTAAAACTTTAGACATATCGGATAAGAATCATAAACACAATTGCGTGGCATCAACACATGGAACTCATTATCAACCTCGTCGAGAGAAGGAAGTAACACAAGACGATAAACTCAACCTCTAGCTCTTTCCAAAATCTCAAAAGAACTGACATATTAAACAACTCCACGAGAAGTAAAGGTATTGATAGGCTTAGTCGCACACCTACAAATTAAACCTGGACTAGGTTCTAAAAATGTAGCTAGGGCAAGTCCAGAGTCGATCCACGAAGAACGGTTATTTATTTACGAACAGTCACTTGACCAGATTGGGGGAAAATTATAATTATTAAATCCTAAGAACATAAATGAAACTAATTATAAGCAAAAACAATAATTAAAGAATACTTCAGATTTGTTTCCGTCCCCACCTTTTTAATTAATTATCATCGGTACATCAATTCACTTTTAACTCTATTCACTTGATCCGAGATTTATTTCAATCTCTGTTTCTTCTTTCAGATTAGTTACTAGCAGTGGCACACTCACTAGAAACCCTAATTAATGAATTAATCTAACTGGCACAGTCTAGATCGCAAAATTAATTGATGAACGATTTAAGAAACATAAATCAAGAACACTTTCTACAATTATTTCATATAGATAATTGCTTAATTTTACCCTAATCACAATTTACCATGGCACATGCATAAATCATGAAATTGCTACGGTGAAAACCCTAATTCTGGCACAGAACAGAGAATTCTAGCAAAGATCCAATCACAAAGATAAATAAATTGATCAAGTTTATAAACCCTAGCAACGGATCTAGAATTAAGAACAAGCAAAATTATGAATAGGACAAAAAGATTGAAAAGAAAATACCTCAAATCGATAAAAAGATGGTTCAAGATTCAAACCCAAAGTTTGAGTTTTAGTTCCTCATATGGAGCTTTGAAATCTCCATGGAAAAGAAAATAAACCCTAGATCTAAAAAATTGTATAAAGTTGTAGCGAATCCAAAAATAATCAAGAAAACCTACCTTTAAAACCAAGAAGAAGTCCTCCTTCAAAAAGGAATTAAAAAGAATAAAGGAAAATAGAAAATAAAGAAAATTAGGGCTGAAATACGCTCCCACGCGCCAAGGAAGCCACCAGTCAGCCGCCACGCGCCAGCACGCTGGTCCACACGCCTGGAATAGTCAAAAGCGCACCTGCTACATGCGTTTTCTTCAATCCGGATCGTCCCCTTCACGACTCGCGCTCTCATGCACGATTCGTGCCAGTCGTGATCACGACTTCTGCACACGTGCAGATAGCCAGCTTCAAATCCTTCTAAAAACGTGCCTGGTACATACGTTTCTTGTTCTGGGCCGCCGGTTTGGGCCTGCTGAGATGGGCCTCGCCTTGTTTCCTTCTTTGGTCTGATTTGGGCTCCTTCTTCTTCTTTCTTCATTTCTCATCATCAACCTAACAACTATTCTCAAATACTCTTCCGTCCCAATTGACTTTCTTTCATATATTTTGGGAATTATTTTTAACTAAAAATAAATTACATCGGGCTAAAATATAAAAACACTAAAATGCGCCCGAATTATAAATAAGCCCAAAAATATATATTTGCCCAAAATTACATAAAACTAAACTAAAATACATAAAAATTATCATTTAAGCATCATAAAATCCTAGGAATAAAGTGTATCAAATCCGTCTCATCAGGTATATCCCTCGAATTCTTAGAATCAACTAAACAAGTTCTCAAGAATCTGAATGGTTATTTCTAACTGACCATCTGACTGAGGGTGAAAGTCATACTAAGTCTCAATTCCGAACCCCAGGTCTTCTGAAATGCTTGCCAAAATCAAGATGTAAATAAGGAACCCATATCTATTACCATGCTCGTAGACATCCCATGAAATCGAACTATCTTCTGAATAAATAACTGACAACTGATGATTTACTTCCAGATTATTCACAACTCAAGGACTTAGTTGAATACTTAGAATTCCTCGCATCAAACAATTAAAAATAACTCCTCGAATTTATCTCAATACTCTACTTCTACTTGGATTCATAATTAAATTGGTCTTGTGTATCCCTTCAAGTATTTATAGTTGAACTCCGTTTATACATGTTTAATTCCACTAAGTGTTGACTACATACTCTGCTATAGAAGTTAAAATTCCATCACTAGCCACGAACAAAATCTTATTGTCTGTCATTATTCATTCCACGAGTAATTTTCGATAGTTGATATTATTCAATAGAGTAGAAATTTAAAGCTTTCACAATCGCAAAGTCACACCATGTCTCAACTCACGAAGACTCCAAAGTGTTAATTCCTTTAACATTCCCCATTTAGTTTTATCACCCATGAACTATAAGTCAATGAATCCTCTAACACAATACCTTTCCCGATGATATAATATGGTAAACACTTCAAATCTAACTCCATCAAAGTCATTCACTAATGCAATGGATGTATAATCGCAATAAATCTCAATTTATGGGTAGGATAATTTTGTTGATAAGGAATCAATCTTCTCAAAGCACACATTGTTACCGTACCATCCTGAAGCAATGAACATCTCAATCACTCTTTAAGGCATCTCTATGAATAATGAATTTATCAAATCCACTATAAGGGTAAGCTTGACATATCCACTAGAAATTAGTAACACTAATCATATCCTCTAGATAACTGTAGTACTAGTTAAATCCATTAAGCAATATCAATACTGAAGTTGTTATCAACTCTCAATTCATCAATTAACACTCGCAACAATTAAACTCGTTCACTCTTACCAATCCATCGAGATAGTGCATCTTTCTGTGCTATGTAGTTAACAGTGTAGCTACCTTAGAAATCCATCAATAAATCCTCAACCCTATGCCTGAGTTGAAACTTTCCTCAAAATAATATATCCTCTAACATGAAGACATTCTTCCCTGATTTTACAAACTGCTACCGCTCTCAAAGAACTCAGACTAGGATTACTTATACAATTCAACGTATCCAACAATACTACTGAAGCAGGTGAGAATTCAAACTATACAACCACCATTCATGATGTCCATACACGATATAAAAGCCATCTTTGAAATATACTCAACTAAAGTTCTCAACAAATGATAATCACTTCAAATCAATCACTAAACAATTACTGATCTCTGATGTTGCTCAACATAGCACCCAACCACTCAAGATCACCCAAGGTTCTCCTCAAGAACAAGTACCACTCAAGGGAAATAAATTTAAAATCTCACAAGGAAAAGATATCTTCAATTTAAATGCAAATTTTTCACTACTAACTCCATAAACCAACTACCAGGCACAAGCTTGCAACAACAATTTACAAATTTCTTAATGCATAAATAGCATGAAAGCTAAACACATATATATACCATGCTTAACTAAAACACACTAGCATATAAAATTCCACCACCATAACATCAAAATCTTGTGATGACAACATCACTAAACCGGCAAATAAAACACGCCCATGAATACGCACATCACAAGTATACGACACTTTATCGGTCGTCTAACACTCCCCCTTAGGAAGACACATCAAAAACATAAGGTAAAGACTCAGAAGACACATGCAATCAAAAAGCACAATGCACAAACACACAAGTATGCGAAGAGCCAGGGTCTATAAGTGTGTGTGCTCTCAAACTAGACATATAAATTATACCTCCAGTCACATTAGAAGAATCTGAAATCTGTTGTTGATTGATGGAAGAAACACGATCTTGCACCTTAACCTTTCCTGAAGCATCCCTCTTTTGGACCCGAGATGACCCAGCTGCACTTCCCGATAACTGATTCTTAAATCTAAAGCAACTCTTCTGAAAGTGACCCAACTGACCACAACTCAAACATTTGCCTTGCTTTTTCCAACATTTTCTTTTAAATGTCCCATCCTTTGACAGTAGTTACATACTCGTTTACTTCGAGTTCCTCTATTATGCGGACCTTGAAAAGATGCCCTAGCTTGCGAAGGTGTTCCTTGATATTCTCTACTATCTCCACGCTGGGGTTGCGGTTTTACCTGTTCTCCTCGTTTTGTCACATCTGAGGTTTCAATCTTGGTTTTATGCTCCTCTATATCGTCAATGATTTTCATGACAGCTTCAAACATACCTTGAAACAGTGCTCGAACCTCTTCTCTAGCGTTACCCGACCCTGAAGGCCCTGACTGATTCCCTTCGGTGCCAACCATTTTCAATAAGTACCTGCATAAAACTCTCAACGTTACTTACCCTATACACAACTACCCTCCTAGGTCATTTAGTCCTTCTAGACCATCTACAACCTAGCTCTGATACCAACTGTCATACCCCGACCCGTGGTCCTACTTGGCCCCACGCCCGGGACACGCGAGGAAGACGTCGTAAAGCAACTCTAAGAAAAATTTTCGAAATATATTTTCATAAAAAGGTTCACACAACCAACACGTTACCAAAACATGACTTTAAGTCACAAAACAAACTTTCTCAAATGAGTACTTAGCCACTTGGCTATAACAAACTTTACTTATAAAATTTACAAACACGAACACTTACTAAAAGAGATGATACAAATAACTGAGTCACGGGTACACTACCCTAAAGGTATTACATTTACATAATGTATCCTTTATACACATCACTTCCCAAAAGTCTTACCAAATATCTCTTTACCAACGTCCTCCCTGTGTTGTGACCTATTCCCTGGACTCCTTCTTATCTAAAACGGTAAACAAATAAGGGGTGAGAATAAATCTCAGTAAGTTACTAAAATGCAACTACATTACATGCTAATATGATGATCATAAAGAAACAATATTAACAAATAAGAGTTTAACACATAGCACATAACATGAGAGGCTCCCTATCGCCAACCGTCCCATACCGGTTGGAAATAACGACCAACTCATCATGCAACACATAAGACGGAAATAAACACTCATACGTGGATACTGAGCCAAGGTTCTCAAACCAAACAATAGCCATCTGAGAGGCATCAACTGAGCAGCATCGAAGAGCTGAAATGGGTTCCGGAACCAAACAACAACAACAACAACGGGGGAAAATGACACAAAGTCATAACCCAAAGTGCCCAACCTTTGGCCTAAGGAAGGGGGTTAAAAATGGGAAACCAATGATAGGAGCCTTATAATGTACTTGGCTCGTGAGACCATTATAATCCTATCACTGCCCAACACACACAAAAGTACCAGCTGGACTTTACACGCAAGCACCAAATAGAAATACTTGCTTAAACAACAATCAGGGACAATGATTCCAATGTAGGGAACCATGCCAAACACATCAAGAAGATGAACCATTCAACACATTACAAAATGTTCAACAATGCTCACTTAATCAATTACTCACATTTCACAACACTTGCTTTCACAAAGGAACCAATTCTACCACTTTAGTGATCCACAACAATCATCTAAGTACTTTAGGACACTCCCCAAAAACTAGACTAAGATTGACCTCTAAATCCTTTAGTTTGAAAAACTCTAAACTTTTCAGATAACTGGGCGGTCGCCCAAACAGGGCTGTGCGGCCGCCCAAAATGCTCTGTTCCAAGAAGAAAAACCTTCAGATAGATGTGCGGCCGCACGCCAAATTTTGGGCGGCCGCCCACATCACCTGGCAGACCAAAACTTTACCAAAATTCACTCCTTTCCTTTACAACCCAAAAATTACCAATACTTGCAACCCCTAAACTTTGCAACTTTCACCAAAGCTAAAAACTCAGCCTAAGAACAATACTAACACCAACTTCTATAGCATTCACAACAATAACAAGCTAGGTAACAAGTTCTTACTACTCCTTATGTCCCAAAATTACAAATATAATTAAAACATACCAAAACATTATTTCACAACCTACTAGACATATATAACATGTTTATATCCATTTTATTAGGTACAACAACATTACTATACTTTCACAATACTACAATACCCATTTGTATTAACATTTCCCACATGCAACAAATTATTACTACTCCCTCCGTTTCACAAGTATCATTATAATTTTTAATATACTAATATACCCAATTTAGAATACTTTCACCTCTTTCCCCGTTCCATAAGTAATAGTATAATTTTATAATACATTTATTTAACATTTAACTAAAGATATTATTTTACCGTCCCACGAGTAGGAGTATAATATATAAAGCATATATAATGTTGCATCCTCTCATACTCCCCCAAATCAAAACTACTATACCCATTTCCCACAAATAACAAGTCTATAACCAGTTTTACTACTCCCTCTGTCTCAAAATTACAAGTATATAAAAAGTTATTACTACTCCCTCCGTCCCAAAATTACAAGTATATAAAAAGTTATTACTACTCCCTCCGTCCCAAAATTACAAGTATATAAAAAGTTATTACTACTCCCTCCGTCCCAAATTTACAAGTATATAAAAGTATACCCAAAACATTATTTTATAACATATAAAGCATATATAGCATACTTATGACCATTTTAACATTTAAAGGGGGATTAGTAACTTACCTATTTTTCGGAAATGAGTCAAGAAAAATATATTGTTCGGTAGATATGATCTATTCAACTCCCTGAACATTTATATATAATTAGATTTGAAAATGGAGTAGTAAATTAAATAAGGAAAATTAATAAGAATAAGTTTACCTTTTCTTTCTTTTCTTCAACAATGGAGGTGAGCAATCTTTAAGGGGAAGAAATGGTGAGGTTATGGCGCAGGAGAGGGGAGACATGGGATAAGAATTGGGTTTGTCTTTGTAAAGAAACGGTGAGTCGACAGAGAGAGATGGGGAAGAAAGGTACAAATGTTGTTAGAATGTAAGGAGTGTGAGTGTCTGAGAATGAGGAGGATGGAATGAAGATAAGCATGCTTAATTAGTATATATACTCATCCACCAAAAGCCCTTCTACTTTCATTCTAAGCAAATAAACCCCTAAAGTTACTTAATTCCCTCAACTCTTTAACAACTAAATTATTAGCCCATAAAATTCCACTACCCAACTTAACTATCAAAACAAATGTTACTACTACTACTAACATTTTAACTAACACAAATAACCATATAAAATGTGCAATTCATATAATATGATGCAACACATAAAATGCACATATAATTTTAAGTTAAAATTCTCAAAATATAAAATAATTATAAAATAAATAAAACGGATTTTTGGGGTCGTTACACTGTACCTATGAAATCATCATTGCATTTGCGTGATCTTCAGTTGGTCAATCTTTCTTTGTCTGGGAAGTTTGGTTGGTCATTATATCTAACCCAGAGGCCTCATATTATTGTGTTTTCAACGTCAAATATTACTCGATGGGAGATTATGTGAATGCCAAGATAGGGCAGTTTTCAAGCTATGCTTGGAGAGACTTCTGTGCGTCCCTGGACATTGTTAAGCGAGTTACAACGTGGAAGATTGAGAATAGTCTTCACAATTAAACTTTGGGTGATCAATGGGTTTATAAGGATACTAATATCTTTGGTGGCATTGTGACTTCAAGCATGGGCACTATCATTTGTCATTTCTCTTTTTACTTTTACTTTTACTTTTATTATGTATTTAGAAATGACATTATAGCGGTTGACGCTTTGTTCATTTTATGGGTTGAATCTCCGAAATATGTGGAGATATACTCAAACATTTGTACTTCCGTGCCGTAATATAATCTAATATTTGATTTCGAAAAAAAGAATTTAATTGTGGTAATTAAAACATAAGGGAAATATTATCCAAAGGGGGATTTTTTGAATGCCGAATCGAGACAGTTTCGAAGTTTTACTTGGAGTGGAATCTGTATGTTTTAAGATTTACATCGAGATTGTAATTGTTGTAGGTTAAAAAATGGATCTATTATGAATGTTTGGGATGAGCCTCCGGCCTTTGTGGAGTGTCGTCTATTTTCATATTAATGCAATTGAAGTTGTTGTTTTCGAAAAAAAAAAAACATAAGGGAAATAACCAATCTCCAACACCGTCTTCCCAGTGATCCATCATACTACCCAACCCTACCGCCCTCGCCCTCACCTACTAACCCAGTCACCACCGTCGCCCCCTAGCCCAGTCACCGTCTCACCGATTAAAGGAAGAATAACCCTCCTCCCCTGCCGCAGTGACGCCGCTGCTTTCCCCTTCTCTCTAGCAAACGCCGTTTTTTCACCCTTGTCTCTCTCTTCATCCCCTGAAATAATCAAGATCTAGCCTCGTATCTTTTCATATTCAGACAATTCCAGATTTGCGATGTGTGAGTTGATTTTGAAATATAAATATACAGATTTTATTGAATTTTTTAAATTAAGTATTCTTTTGGCATATTTGATTAAATATTGAGACTGTTGTTGGGATGATAATACTTGGCCTTTTGATTTTGAAGGCAATAGTGGTGAAGGGGGGGGGGTGATGTGTTAGTTTATTATTTATTAATGCTTTATGTTTTCTTCTTTTGCTTGTCGTGAGTTTACCAAAATCACACCTGGCCAAACGGGACCGGAACTGGAAAATCGGATCGGAAAAGCACGGAACCGGAGCAAACCGGCGAATAAACCAGAACCAGAGTAACCGGAAACGCCATACATCCGGGCCGGTTACGGTTCACATAAATGGTGAACCGGACCGGAACCGACCAAAAATCCCTTGTTTTTCAATAATTTTAAAGGGGGGGACCGGAATCGGATTGTGCCAACCGAAACCGGGGTAAGCACGGGCCGGTTCAGGGTCACATATATGCCGAACCGGAACCGGTTTTGGCCATCCATAACCTGTAAGGACATGGCTTGCAACACAAGTCATTTAGACTTCCATTTAGAAAATTATGATTATAATGTTAGTTTATAAAGTATAGTTGATAATAAAATGTGTAGAATTCCTGGATATATAATTACCTAATTGTGATGGGCAAAAGGGTAATATAATATCACTAAGCTTCTTGAAAGGGTGTAGTCCTAGGTGAAGTGACACAATATTTCCTATTTAAAGGCCCTTCCATCAAGCCTAGAAACAACTATTCATTCTTGTTATTTCTCCTAAATTCTCTTCACATTATTAAAGTACTTGAGAGATTAAGAAGTCACTATTACTTAGAAGATCTTCATTCCCTACTTCTTCTTCTTTATCTTATTTCTCCCTACATCATCCATGGATTCAACAGGTATATATTTTATCGCTTCTGCTTCATCTCTTCCTCAATCCTATTCTAAAGTGAGTGTGACATTCAGGAATTAAAATTGTTCCAACAATTGGTATCAGAGCCCCGCTCATCTTTAGTTTAAATTTGAGTTCTTTTTTTTGGAAAGTGTATACTTTCAATTTTGATTCATTTTCCCTGTTAAATCATTAAGTTTTGATGTTGATTAGGGACTCTAATTCGTTCATAGAGCACTGATAATCATCATCTAAAATTCAGAAAAGGTTTGAAAGTTTTGTTCATTAAAACTAAATGGTTCAAGTGTGACTATCCCTTCATAACATGGTTTTATGTTTTCGTGCATACCATGTGGATCTACTCACTTGATTCCATTAATTTTAAGGCAAGATTATCCCTAAATAACATGGTTTTATGTTTTAAGTACATACCATGTGGATCTACTTGCAATTCATGGCCTTTTGGGAATAAATTAAACAAATTCAGAAAGTGCAGAAAATGGGCTGCTCGGCCGAGTCATTTGTTTTGCTCGGCCGAGCATATGAAAAGGCGCGAACTGCTCGGCCGAGTCTTTGGATTTGCTCGGCGAGCACATGAACAGGCGCCAAAAATGGCATAAACCGGTCGGACCTTTGGTCGAGTTCGGTCCGGTTCTCTTGAATACCTGGTCGGGTCTTTGGTTATGCCCGGTCGGACCAAGACTTGCGCGGCCGAGCATTTGGTTTTGCACGGTCGAGCATTGTATGTCAAATAATGCATTTGTTTTCTGATTAAGTGCTGCTCGCCGAGCACATCATATGACTCGGCCGAGCAGCTCGGTCGAGCGTTTTGTTTAGAGCGGCCGAGCATAATGTGACAAATTGACCAAAACATTTTGATTAAGGTGCTCGGCCGAGCACTTCATAAGACTCGGCCGAGCAGTTACTGTTCACAGGTTTTGGACTTTTCTAAGTTTTGCACTATTTTGTTTTTCCCTTGAAACAAAACCTACATTATTTCAAACCTAAAAAGTTATGATTAATTATATCCTTTGACAATTTTATTCATTGTTTAAATAATATTGTCGCCTAAGTGATTTACGTTATTTAAACCCTTAAATTGTAAAGTGTTGGATGTTTAAGTTAATATGTGAATGACTTGAAATTTCCAAAGAAAATCTTGACATTTGACTAAACTTAGGCATTCATGTGGTAACAAATAAAATGAACATTAGGATATTTTCTTAGGTACTTATGTCGGCCCAAAGGAAGATTAAGTATTTATTAAAATATAAGTTCAAATTACTTGTTACCTAAGGCAATCATTTATGAGTCAACTCGCAATCCAAAGATTAGTTTTGATGTCATGTTGATTGTCTTATTGATGGATTTCGTTGATATAATTAATCATTTTTCATTTTGTAGTTTCTTATTCATGTTTTTGTTTTCATTCTTTTTTGTTCTCAAAACCCAACAGATTTACTTATTGCTTCATCCGTGATTACTGCTATGAGTACTTTACTGATGCTTAACGGGACTAATTTTAAAACTTGGAAAAATAAATTGATGATGATCTTAGGCTATATGGACATAGATCACGCATTAAGGGAACCGTTTCCTCTTCCTCTTTCTGATATAAGCACTCAAGAAGATTGCTTAAATAATGAGAAGTGGGAACGCTCCAACCGCGTGAGCCTAATGATCATGAATATAGTTATCCCGGAGACCATTTTGGACGGTGTCTCCAAGGACGTTGATGCTAAAACATTCCTTGATACGATTGAGGGATGTTTGGCATCTACCTCTTCTCATGGGACAAAGAGAAAAGGGAAGGACATTGCGGTTGCAAGTAAAAAGAAGCTTAAGGGATCATCTCATGATCATAAAGAGGAATGCTTCTTTTGCAAGGACCTCACTCACATGAAGTACGACTGCCCTAAGTGTCACGCTTGGCGTGCTAAGAAAGGTATGTCATTTGAATTATTTGTGATAAGGCTAATTTGGTTTCATTTCCTACATATACATAGTGGTTGAATTATGTTACAACAACTCACATAATGAATGTCTATGTAGGATTGCCTGAAATACTGAAGTCCTGGAGAAGATGAAGGATTCATCTATATGGAACCCGGGATCCGGTTGAAGTGAAAGGCATCGGGAATTTTGGTTATTGTTAAAGTGCTTAGTGTTATTTGTATAAATAATACATTTGTTGTACCGTCATTTAGACGGAATTTGATATTATCACACTATTGAACAAAAAAGTTATTTTGTTCATCTTTTATAAATGTGATTTTTATTTTAAATCCAAGGTTGTTGGTACTAGTACTTTGTCAAGTGTTCTTTATTTACTTGACATTATTCAAACAATAAATGTGTCCCTTAAATAATGAAACCGAAACTAGAAAGCAAAAGTTTATCAAGTAAAGTTTATATTTTATTAAAGCATAGGCATTTGGGTCATATTTCCAAGAGGAAAATTGATAAGCTTATGTTAAAGGAAAATCTTAAACAAACTTGATAATTTGGAAAATACTTTTGCATTAAATGCCTTAAAGTAAATTTACAAACATTATAGTATTCTCGAGAGCATCAACTGTCTCAATGAACTAATGCATTCGAATATTTTGTAGGCCATTAATTATTCCTTCATAGAAAAGGTCAACAATAGTTATTATGTTCAAAATGACTAACTCTTAGTTTGAATACATTTATTTGCTTCATAAAATATTGAGTTTGGACGTTGTAAAAGTCTTATAAAGACAAAGTTGGAAATCAACTTTGAAGACTATTAAGAACATTAGGGTCATTCATGATGGTGTATACATCTTTGGAATGATTGTTAAAAGGAACAACGTCTAGGTCCTTTTTACTCGCTATTTTGAAAGAGTGTGGGCTTATCTCTCTCTACATTGAGCCGGGTACGCCTAGCATGGATATTGTAATAGAGACATATTGAAATCCTTAAGGATATGGTAATAAGTATGTTTTATACTTCTCTTACCTCACTCATTATGGGCGATACGTTAAAGCCGCAACCTTTATTCTCATTAAAGCTCCCTCTAAGGCTACTAATATAAACCCTTAATGATTTAAGGACGCATTCCTTATTCGTCCTTAAATCATATTCATTTATGGGGTTGTCTAGCATAAGGATAGACTTTATAAGTCTACTAAGGGCAAGTTAGACGTAAGATTATTAGTAGTTATTCATGGGGTAAGCCGAGAGAACTAGGGGATATATAAATTTTACAACCCGAAAGTTAGAATGTTTTGAAAAACGAGAAATGCTAGGTTCTTTTAAGGATGTTGAATTTAGTGGGAGAATTTGGAGTAATATTTTGAATTTGAAAAGGAAGAGGAATTCATTTGTATGGAATCCATTTATATACCACTTCCCATAGTTCCAATTGGATATCAAGTTTGAACTTGACATTTAAGAAGAACATACAATTCAAAATAAATATGATTTCCCTATAAATATTGAACAACATGGAAATGTTGATCATAAGAAGGAAATTCAACAACCTCAAAATAAGATAGAACCGGTGCCCTTTGGAAGATCCAATAGAGTAAGAAGAAAGTGCAAATCCGGATAATTATGAAGTGTATATTGCCGAGAATAAGGACACTTAGGTTTAGTGGGAGATGAGTCTCTCATTTTCCATGAAACCATTAATAGTTCTAATTCTCATATAGTAAATTAATGTCATAAATGAAGGGTTAAAATCTATAAGGATAACAACGTTTGGGATCTTGTCCCATTACCTAAAGATGTGAAACCTATTGGGATTAAATTAATCTTTATGACCAAAAGGATTCACAAGGTAATATGGAAAGATATAAAGCCCATCTAATTGTTAAAGATTTGACTCAAAAGGAAAACATTAATTATAAAGAAAGCACTTTTTCGGTATCTTCTAAAAACACTTTTAGATCATTATGACATATATAGCATATTAAGATCTTGAAGTTTATCAAATGGATATAAAGACAACTTTCCTTAATGGAGACATTGAGGAATATATGGTTGATTTGGATCAAACTAAGCAATTAGTTTGTGAATTTAAAGAAATCCATTTGTGGACTCAAGCAAGTTTCTCATCAATGGTACTTAATCAAGTTATTTTTATTTTGGTTTTGAAAAGAATCTTGATTAATATTGTGTATACCATAAGTTCAGTGGGAGTAAATTTATAATTTTGGTCTTATATATGGATGATGATTTTGCTTGCTAGTAATGATATGAATCTTATTAAGGAAACTACGAAATTTCTTATTTGAAATGAAAGATCTTGATAAGACATCTTTGTATTAAGAATCCAAATTCATCGTGATCACTCACGAGATGTTTTAGGATTATCACAAAAGGCCATATGGAAAGGTATTACAAAAGGTTTAGCATGCAAAAATGTAAACCACATGACACCCCTAATTTTAAAGGAGACATTCTTAGTCTCAAACAGCGTCCTAAAAGTAAATTTGAATCTAAGTATATGGAAAATTCCCTCTTTACATCAGCAGTAGGAAGCTTAATGTATATGTATATCTTACATTTAATGTTGGGATGCTTGGTCAATACCAAAGCAATCCGGAAAGAACATTAAGTAGCAGCCAAAAGAATGATAGAAGTATTTACAAAACACTAAAGAACTACATGCCTATGTTTTGAAGTCAGATCATCTTGAGATCATTAGGTATTCCGACATTAGTTAAATATATGGCTGCATATGTTTTAATGGACTGTAATTTGTCAAAACAAGTGTCGAAAGACCAATTAAGAAATGACTATCAGGTAGCAGTTCTGTACTCTAACAAGAGTTTATGGATTTAGACATTAATTATCTTGTTATAAAGAAAAGAGTACAACATGAACGAAAGGGATACAACTTATAGAAACAAACTCTATTTAGAGGATCCATTTATGAAAGAGTTATCATCTTCAGTGTTTCACGAGCATGTTGCTCATATGGGTGTAACAACTTTTGATAACATTTAGTATAGTGGGAGTTTGTGTTGTTCTTTCATTAATTGTTCTATTATTTAAAGTTTTGATCTCATTTGGTTAAGTTGGACTAGTTGGAAGAATATGTATATATTCATTATGATTCCATGCTACACATCTATACTTTTGATCTATGTCATTTAGTTAGATTTGTATACGTGATTATTGTGGGTTTAGTTGCGAATCAATTACAACGACTCCCCCTTTAGTCCTATACTTGTATGGCTAATGGACGAGATTGCTATAAATGACAATAAAGTGCGCACATTAGGGTTGTCATTTGTGTTATATTCATGATTTAAAGGAAGGACTTTGTTTTGCAACCCAAGTGGGAGATTGTAAGGACATGGCTTGCAACACAAGTCATTTAGACTTCCATTTAGAAAATTATGATTATAATGTTAGTTTATAAAGTATAGTTGATAATAAAATGTGTAGAATTCCTGGATATATAATTACCTAATTGTGATGGGCAAAAGGGTAATATAATATCACTAAGCTTCTTGAAAGGATGTAGTCCCTAAGTGAAGTGACACAATGTTTCCTATTTAAAGGCCCTTCCATCAAGCCTAGAAACAACTATTCATTCTTGTTATTTCTCCTAAATTCTCTTCACATTATTGAAGTACTTGAGAGATTAAGAAGTCACTATTACTTAGAAGATCTTCATTCCCTACTTCTTCTTCTTTATCTTATTTCTCCATACATCATCCATGGATTCAACAGGTATATATTTTATCGCTTCCGCTTCATCTCTTCCTCAATCCTATTCTAAACTGAGTGTGGCATTCAGGATTAAAATTGTTCCAACATAACCAAAATGGGGCAATTTTTTTTTTTTTTATTGAACTTTAGGGGTGAAATAGTGAAAGATTTAAAGAAGATCGTTAAGTTTTTTTTTTTTTTTTTTAAATCCATTTTGTTAAATTTCATTCATTTTTTTAAGGTCATCCAAATTGCCCCATCTCGCCACGAATTGTAAACATGATGAACTAAATTGCCAAAAATGATACGTTGGGACTTACATTGCAATTCGTGTGAAACTTTGGGCACTAATGTGCTATTTGCCCCCCAAAATAGTGAAGCTTCTACCGAGATGGAGGGAGTATAACTCCTTCCGTCCCACTTGAAATAACACGTTTTGTTATTTTAGGTGTCCCACTTGAAATAGGTGTCTCAAAATGACAAGTTTTTCTTACTTTTTTTATTAATGGGACCCACTTATTTTACTACATCAACTTTTCATTTATTATTCTCTAATAATTTTTTCTCTCCTTTATACTCACAATACTTAATTTTTAAATGATTTTTTATAATAAAAGATTAGTATTCCTTTATTTCTGTGTTAGTGTTAGGAGTTAAAATTATATTTCGAGTGAGACGGAGGGAGTATATAAACACACGCTACAGGCCCATTAGTTAGACTAAGCGGGCTTCATCAGGCCCAGCTCGAAACAGAGCCTATCCTTGATAAATAAACCAAAACCCTAGGGTTTCAGCAGTCATCGTTGTTGAAGAGCAGCGGAGAGGAGAGAGAAACCAACCCAAAGATGAAGTACAATCCAGAGTTACCAGCTCCCGCCGGAAGAACAGGAAAGCCCATTTCTCGGCGCCGTCAAGCGTCCGTCGCGTTCTTATGAGCGCTGCCCTTTCCGTGACCTCCGTACCAAGCATAACGTCCGGTCAATGCCCGTCCGCAAGGACGATGAAGTTCAGGTTGTTCGCGGCACCTACAAGGGCCGTGAAGGCAAGGTCGTCCAGGTTTACCGTCGCAAATGGGTCATCCACATCGAGCGCATCACCAGGGAGAAGGTTAATGGATCCACCGTCAATGTCGGGATCAACCCGTCCAAGGTTGTTATCACCAAGCTCCGCCTTGACAAGGACAGGAAATCGCTGCTGGAACGCAAGGCCAAGGGACGCGCCGCCGCCGATAAGGACAAGGGCACCAAGTTCACCACCGAAGACATTATGCAGAACGTTGATTGATTCACTTTTCTGTCAATCCAATCGGGCCCATCTTATATTGGTACTATCTATCGTTCTTCCAGTTTTCTTTTTGTTTTAGAATTCTAGTTTATGGTACTGTTTTTGTTTGAGAGGGTTGAACAAAAGTGTTTAATTATTGAAACTAGTGTTTCTGATATTGGAATTTCTATTTCTTTTGGTTAATGCTGATAGATATGGATCTTGAATTTTGGTTTAAATTTTATTCTTATGCTTATTTACATTTTCACAGAATTGTTCTATTGGTGATTGAATTGTTCTTTAGATATTCTAATTTGTACCCTGCTGCTAATTCTCCTACTCCTACATATTGTGCCATATTGTCACTCCCGATTGAATTTAGGCTAAAACCAATTCTTCTATGCCAAAATATTCACTTTTCGTCTTGTCAACACATTCGGGGCATCCTCGTTGCCCATTTGTTTGCTGTTTTCCTGATTTATGTAATGATTTTTTTTTTTTAACTGTAATTGGGAAGCTTACTCATGGTGTATTGTATTGGCTTGATATGATTAAGGAATTTGATTTATACGCTTGCAATATTGAATACATGTCCTTGTTTTTGGATTGAGTAACCTATGGCTGAAAACATTGAGGCAGTTAGCAGTTATGTTTTCCCTTATAGACTGAGTTTTGATTTGTAGTTTCTGTTTGGAACATGACTTGAGGTGGAAAATTAGTTAAAAGAAAATTGTGGTATGTATGTATTGTTATAACTAAGACCAAAGGGATATCAAGTGATTGTGAACATCTCACATGAATTCACGTTTGTGGTTACATGTACGAGTAATGAATTGTTATAACTTGCTTCTTTTCAAATGAAGGGATTTTGTTTGTTGTGTTGCAGTCTCTCCTCCGCCGTCTACCCTTCTCCCCCTCTTTTGTGGTTGCATATATGTTCAAGTATGGAAGATATTTTACTGAAATGTGATTAATATTCAGATTGTCTTTACTGTGAAGAGTAAAGGAATACATCGATTTCTTTTTGGCTTACCTTAGTGAATTATTCAGTCTCGTTGTCGAAGTTTAATGTTTGATGTTTACTGACATTTACTGTGATGTATTAATTAATGTATATACTTATACAGTGGAAACATGCCATGGATAATCACGCCTCTAAATTTGGCATGATCTTAGACTACCCACAATGGTTTCATACACCAAAAAAATTCAACACCCACTTTTAACACTTTTATCCTATCCACCTCATCTTTCATACACCCCTTTCATACAACCCCTTACAATGGTTAGTTGAAAAAAAAATTCATCTCCCTCCCACATCATTCTATACCCCACTACTTTATATTATTTTTATTTTTTATATATTCTTTATTTTTATGATTAGTAAAAAATAATAATTATTATTATTTATAATTAAAATAATATTTTACACTAAATTAATTCTTTTTGGCAATTAAATAATTAGATAAATGACGATAATTATTATTCAAAATAAGAAAAGTTACAATACACTTAGCTCGCGACATAATTAATGAAAGACAATAAAATTATTAAATCACGCATGGTTTCCGAATTTTGCCCATATGTGCTTGACTAGATCTTTAAAATAGCTCGTTTAGACAACATTTCAAACATCCTTTGTTGTTGTTCATCCCGATTATCCTTCATACTTAACTTCACCCATACTTTCATTTTTTTAGCCGAGCAATTTCTTGTTGAATGTTGTTTGATTCCTCTTGTTGGGTGGATATCTTGTCCAATTGGTCCCATTCGATCTGTTTCATGGTTGATATTTTGTCCACCCTTCCTTTACGGGCTCAAGCCTACGCTTTGATTTTTCTTTTTACCCTTTTTCTTAGTTGAATCCCTTCCCATAGGACGAGGAATGGATCCAACTGAGTTTGAATCACTTCCGTCACTTTCACGTGATCTCTTAGATCCACTGCTAGCAGATCCCGTATTTCCTCCTACCATACTTGCAAAACGTGGTTGCTCTCGGATAGAACGCCACTCATCCATTAAATTAAAAGTGCCATTGCCTCCACTTGTATACAGTTCCTGAGCTTTTTTCAGTACATCGGTCTCCGACCACCCGCTTTGTTTCATACGCGTAGCACTATCATAAGCACCTATCCATTTTCCCACTTTTTGGCATATATAATTATACCTATTTTTGCATGTAGTTAATGAAAGGGTGGAGTCAAATGAGCCATAATCATTACAATAGTTCGTAATCTTACCCCAAAACGCATCTGATTTCTGACCATTTCCGATAACACTGTCAGTTCCATATTTTATATACCCACTAAGTAGCACTAAATTTTGTGCCGTCATCCATTTGGTGTTTTTTTTGCGATGCGGGGTAGGACATTCTTCAGGGGGAGTATCTTCCATAGGTGCGCTAATGCTACCCTCACCCAGTTGTGTTGAAAATTCTGGAAATTCTAATGGTTGAGAATTTCCAGAAATTTCATTTCTCATCCTTGGCATTTGAGGATTATTAGGATAATAATGGGGCTGAGGTGGTTGAAATTGCATAGGATAAGCATATGGATTCCAATTTTGCACACCTGAAGGCATGAAATTTGGGACACCTGAAGGCATAAAATTGGTGGAAAAAAAGGATTTGAAACATTTTGGGGACGGGGTTGGTTGGAAGATTGGTTCTCCAAGTTAAAATCATTAGGATTGTAGTTGAATGGTGAAAAATTTTAGGAATTTTGAGTGTTGAAAGGATTATTATTGGGATCCATTTCACTCAAAAGATGATGAATTTTTTTAAATGTAGGCTAAAATGGAGAAGGAAAATTGAGAAAGATAGTTTTTTTTTTTGGTGTCCAAATCTAATGAAACTTGCATCATTTTATAGGGAAAAAAATATGCTGAATTTTGGCGAAAAAAAAAAATAAAATAAAAAAAAATTACTAGGTGATAATTCAGCTCAAATAATTGAGTTAAAAAATAAAATCCGAAAATCCAGCGGACCAATGGTGTGCTTACACGTGTCGGAGAAGAAAAAAACAAACAAAAAAAAAGCCGCCGGCCGCGGCCACACGCGCCCTGTCGGGCCGTGTGGCGCACGCGCCTTTTGCGGTCCAATAAGGCCTCGCCACGTGGCCTTCACGCCAGCCTTCCCCAAAATTCAACCCGTATGAATTTTTTCATACACCCATTTCAACCCCCCAAGTTTAATACACCCCCACAATGGTTTCATACACCTCCCCCAACTTTCATACACCATTTCATACCCCCATTGCTCATGGTCTTAATGTGTGGGAGG
This sequence comes from Campanula takesimana, assembly GCA_026119855.1. Taxonomy (NCBI): domain Eukaryota; kingdom Viridiplantae; phylum Streptophyta; class Magnoliopsida; order Asterales; family Campanulaceae; genus Campanula; species Campanula takesimana. Next base: position 103,100 of record JAOWBW010001741.1, on the reverse strand, counting down.
GGGATTGGATTTTGTGCCAGGAGTGTTTCTCTTTTGTTGGATTATCGAATTTTCTTCCACATAGGATAGTATGAAAAATAAAGATGTATACTGAGCTAAAGATTTACTATTGCCTCGTATCCCTAAATGAATGTCCATTTTCAAGATTTTTTCCCCCAAAATGAATGTCTTTTTTGAAAAAAACTGTCTCCAATTTATTTTTTTTACCAATTTTTTTAACTAATCTCTTTATACTCCCTCTATCCCTAAATGAGTGTTCATTTTCAAGAAATTTTTATCCCAAAATAAGTGTCTTTTTTTTAGCATAACTTTGTACTTGAATGTTTTTTTTTTTTTTTTTTTTCGAAATTTTTTCACCGCTCTTTATACGTGCAAAACTAAATGTTTGGAAAGGAGATTACAAGATTATATATGAATCTTTGCCACCAAAATGTAAAAAAAGTTGACATTTTCAGATGTCCCTTAAGATGAAATTTGGACACTCATTTAGGGACAGATGTAGTACTTGCAAAACTAAATGTTTGGAAAGATGCTTATCAGAATATCAGAATATATGAATTTTGCCACTAAATTATAGTAAAAGGTAAATTATAAAAGGTAGAGATTTTCATGTACCTTGATTTATTTATTTAGGGTTTAGGGACTGATAGAGTAGTAGATATATGCAGTTATTTAATAATAATATGGTTATGTGAATGCATGAATACCCTTTTGCTGTTGGCTTTTGAGCCATGCCTGGAAGGTGGATTGTTTGGCTTCTTTTATGCTCAAAGTTTCATAGCAGTTGGTGCAGTCTTGTAGACTGTTTTGAAGTAGGCACATTATTCAGTTGCTGCGTGTGCAATTTGGATATACTCTCTCCGTCCCTAGATGAATGTCCAATAAATTTTCAAATTTGTTCGTGATCAATAGAGAGCAAATTTAATTTTTATTAGAACATTCATCTTGGGACACATCTAGTAGATTTTTGTGCGGAACTCAAATGCCAAGAGTCTTAGATGTTGCCTTCTCCTTTCCAAATGAATGATTGATCAGTATTTTATTTTACGGCTTTAAATGGTACTCCATCTGTCCCAGTTCTTGTATGTTTTTTCTGGGTGTAAATACTAGGTCACACACTCACAGTCACACCCCGGCCGCAGATAAAAGTTAAATCATGTCTTACTTTACCCTCACCCTGCGCCCTGCATGGGATTTCGAACCACTCCACTGAGCGGTTAGCTCCACCCGCTCCATCCAATGGCTCCGATTAGAGCCACCTCATTGGATTTTGTGTTCGACGGATGAGATGTGTCCGAGCTTGGTAGGACCCACAAAAAATTGAAATCATCTTAGCCGCACAGATGATGAACACGTCAATGTGGCCTTGATCGGAGCTGTTGGGTGGAGGGGTGGAGCGGTTCCGGGTCCCCCTTCATGGTTTAGGGAATTAAGATATTTTGCTGGTTGGCAAAAAAAATTAAGTTCAAGGACCATTTTAGAAGTTAAACCTTGCATCAGTTTTTGAGGGAAAAAAAACATTTGTTGCATAATTTGTAGTGATAGTCGTACATAATGCATGTCAAGAAGTGAAAAAATATGATGGCCAACAGTTTGTAATGATAGCGATTTACTTTGCAGCTGTGGAAGTGAGATAACATTATTACTAGGGATGGCCAAACCGAACCGGAACCGGAAAAACGGACTGGAAAAGCCCGGAACCGGAGTAAACCGGGGAGGAAACCGGAACCGGACGAACCGGAACCGCAAGGCATCCGGGCCGGTTCAGGGTCACATATATGCCGAACCGGACCGGAACCGGACCGAAAATCCCTTGTTTTTCAATAATTTTGAGGGGGGACCGGAACCGGGGTAAGCGCGGGCCGGTTCAGGGTCACCCTTTTGCCGAACCGGAACCGGTTTTGGCCATCCCTAATTATTACTACTCCAAAAAAGAATTGTTATTCGCCCTTTAGTTTTTTCTTATACCCACACACCCCTATAGGCATGACCAAACATGGTTCCGGTTCCAAAAAGCTTGAACCGTAACTGAACCGTTTCTCTTCCGGTTACGGTTCGGAATCGCTAGTTCACGGTTCGGAACCGCCGGTCCACAGTTTCATTTTTTTTTTTTAAATATTTTTTTTAACAGAAAAACAATTATAATAATATTTTATTGTCGATTTTTTTTTACAAAAAAGGTATAGAAAAAATGTTTAAAAAACTAAAGAGGCCCGTCCCTCTTTTTTTTTTATATAATCAACTAATTTTTATAATTTTAATTCACTGAATTTGGCTAAAAAACCAATCAAAACCGAACTTTTCTTGTCAATGTTCCGTTAGTAACGGTTAATTCTGATGAAAGCGTTAGAAATTTAACGATTTTAACGGCTTTTGATTGTTTTCTAACGGTTTTTATAACGGTTCCGGTTCGTTCTAGGCGGTTCATGGCGGTTCGGAACCGCCGGTTCACGGTTTTTAGAGGGGATGAACCGGAACCGGACCGTGTTACAAACGGTTCCGGTTCACACGGTTCCGGTTTTCGTCAAGGTTCAAGGCGGTTCTGGGCTTTTCGGTTACGGTTCCGGTCCGGTTCAGTTTGGCCATCCCTACTCCCCTCTATCCAAAAATAGTTAATGTTAGTCGTATTTAAATTGTAATTCATTATTTTGTTAATAAAAGAAAATTTCAGACACTTTCACAAGCTTTACCAATCATGGAAAAATGTTTTTCTAAAGAATTCCCAAAGTTTTACCAAACAACTGAAAGCTAGTTTTTTTTATTTTTTATTTTTTTTTGAAAGCAAACAACACATAATTACATTAATAAATTTAAGAAGACGGTGTTACACAAAATGACGGAGGCTCGTTCATAATGTAATAGCTGCAATTAAGATTTACACATAAATTGCCTAAAATGTTCTTGGGAACTATAACATGTGATGCACAAATGATTCTCCAAGTAAAACTTGGACACAGCTCAATACCGCCCTTTAATAAACCTTCGAACGGTAAGAATTTGGCTATGCAAACACAAAAAATTGATGCATTTAGGTCGGCAGTAAATTCGCAACCAAACATCTTAAGCATTGCACCAAGAACAAATATCAAAATCATTGAAAGACTCTCACAAAGGAGAGAAGGCAGAGGCTCCCAATAAAGGAGAGAAGACAAATGCTCTCAACAAATGGGAGAATGCAAAGGTTCCCGACACAGTGGAGATAACATATAATCGAACAAGAAGTATGGCAACATGATTTATTCAACAATTTAACAAGAGAAAACAAAAAAACTACAAATCTAGAATTTAATCCCTAAATTTTACATTTATCAATTATCAAATTGACAATTAATAAATGCAAAATTTGAGATTTTACTACTCAATCAAATCAAGGAAAAATGAAATGGAAGAAGATAAAAGAAAATGAAAGAAGATACAATAATGAATGTACCGAAAAAGATCTAGTTTTTTATTATCTTAAAAAAAAAACATTTTTCAAGAAACATTTTTATGAAGCTATTTTTCGGAAGTCATTTTTCTCAAAATAAATGGAGCCTTAGTCATTTTAACCAAGGCAATATGGTTTGACACACCAGATCGAAGGTTAGTGAATATGGGGCGAATATAATGTCTTAAACTTTCAGGAAGCGTTTTTTTTTTTTTTTTTTTTTCTTTTTTTTTTTTCAAGTGTTGAGCCCTGAATAACTTGCCATGTTCGCCTGCAATTGTCTGATAACACACGTAATTATTGATTTGGTCCGATTTTAATACTCTCAATGGTTCAAAATAATCTTTTCATAAACTTTTAAAGAATATGAACACTTGTTTCGCTAGTCATATTTTGTTTATGTACTTATATCGCTAAATTAAAAAAATGAGAAAAAAATAGCATATGAAAAAATTATTTTAAGACCGAAGAGTGTCTGTTTTCGAAAAAAAAATAATCTTGCACACCCTGAAAGGAAGAAGCAAGATGGTGTGGATGAGTTTGACGACATAACCATTACTCCTTTTCACCCATCACTAGGGTGGGGTGCCCACTGCCCATCACCCTATATGCTTCAACCTACCTAACTGTCTCTCTAATCTTTAACATTATCTCTTCTCGACACATTGGCCTTCCATTTCTACAACACATTATTACGTGTGTCTGCAATTGAAACGTAGTGCAGTTTTTATTATCTGATTTTTTATTTTAAAATAAATAGCTTTGGTTAACAGATAATGTGATATCTTTTGTCCCATATTGAAAATATGTGGAAATTGAGTGTGTTATATAGAAGACTCATACACTCCTACTAAGCATCAAATCTTTCATTGGACTTTTGAAAGCTTAGTGGGCTAGTGTGTGGTGCCTGCGTAGTGAGTCGGGCTTTAGAGCAAAACCCCGGCCTTACGCTTGCGAGCTAGCTTGGGCTCGTGTCGTTACAAAATGATTATACTTTTAATAAACTGATCCAATTTCATTAATAATTGTCTGCCATTATATATTAAGTTGTCAAAATATATTGATAAGTTTTTTTTAGGGCAAATTGCAAATTAGTTACCTGAGTTTGTCTTCAAGTTTCAATTAGTTACCCAGTTTGTGTTTCGGTCAATTTAGTTATTGAATTTATCTTTTTGTTACAATTAGGTGTAAAATTGGTTAGTTCGTCAAAAACCTAACGAAAATGGATGAAATATGTAACAAAGTTCTTTCAAAATTGCAATGATCAACCCTAAAGTTTAAATTATTCCATTACACCCCCAAACTAACGAATGTTAAGAGTTATCTTATTTCTAACCAACAACAACAATAACAAGCCCAAGTCCGGCAACCACGATAACCACCGTCATCATCACTTTCTCAAAATCCGGTCATCACCACCACCCAAATCCGGCCACTACCATAACCACCTATCTTCTAATCAACAACAACAATAACTCTTCCTCTGTACCATTCCCCCTACCTCAACTCTGGTGAAATTCACCTGCAACCTAACTCTTCCTCTGTACCACCACCCACCACAGCAATCCACTACAAAAAAACACCACCATGAACGGCAAAATGACCGCTAACCAAAACAACCATCAACCAACACATTTGGGTTCGCACAAACGCCGCACACACAGACGAACAAACGCAGAAATCACCCACATAATTAGACAAAAATCAAACCCAGAATTGGGTTCGCTCAAATCAAACCTACAAAATCAAACCTACAGAATTGGGTGTGTGAATATCTAGATCTTGATCTGATATTCACACACCCAATCCCCTTATCAGCTTCCAGTTCACTTCTCCTAGCGGTATCTCCGCCGGCCACGACCGGTCCACCGCCGCTTTCATATTCTCCGACTCGAACACGAACAAAATCACCTTTGATTTCTTCGTTCCCAGGCCTAGTGTGAGCGGATTGTGAAGGATTTCACGATGAATTGGTCGCCGAAACGGAGACCCTTTACGTCGGAGTTGGGTTTGAAGGAGAAATCGGAGGTGGATTTTGTGGATTGGTCATTTGGGTGTTTGTGTTTTTGTTTCTTGTTCTTCTTTTTCTCCTTTCTTCCATGCTGGAGTCGGAGAATTTGACGGCGGCGGAGGGAGAGGCCGTGGGCTAGAGAGAGAGAGAGAGAGCGCGTATGTGTGAACGATTGGAGGGGAGGGGAGGGAGTATATTTTTCTGGAAAATTTATAAGGGTAAACTATAGGGGTGATCATCGCAATTTTGGTAAAAGTTTGTTACATTTTTTCATCTATTTTCGTTATTTTCGTTAGGTTTTTGACGAACTAACCAATTTTACACCTAATTGTAACAAAAAGACATTCAATAACTAAATTGACCGAAACACAAACTGGGTAACTAATTGAAACTTGACGAAAAACTCAGGTAACTAAAATGCAATTTGCCCTTTTTTTTTTTACTAAAACGAGCCATAGGAGACCCCTATAAGCAAAGTTTGATGTCGATGCACCATTATTGTGGTTCATTTGTAGGGGACCAACCTATCCATCCTGTGCCGATAAGATCTCCCAATTGTGGTTCAAAATAGAAACCAAAACTTTTTAAAAAATTAGAAAAAAGAATTATGTGTTTCAATTCAACCAAGTTTTTACTTCTTCAACTAGAGAGAAATGTGCATATATATCACTTAAATCAGTGGTGAAATAGGGGCAAAAACTACCGATCCGAGATGGAGAAGGTGGAAGTGATTTTCATTCCTTCCCCGCTAATGGGACACAATGGGCAGGCGGTGGAGTTCGCGAAGACGATGATCAATCGATTTGATCATCTTTCCATCTCGATTCTCGTTATGAAGCTTCCTATAGGTCCCATCGGCACCATCTCTATCGAATCGCTCTCTCCTTCCGGCTCATCCAACGGTCAAGATCGCCTCCGATTCGTACAACTTCCTTCTCCTAACCCGTCTTCCGACAAGAATTTCGAGAATGTTGGAAGTTTGGGTGATCTCATAATCGAAGGTCATAAGCCCCACGTCAGAGAGTTCATCTATCAGAGAATGAACTGTGAGTTGCATCAACCTATAAGACTTGCAGCATGCATAGTCGATATGTTTTGCACTTCCATGTTTGATGTAGGCAGGGAATTCGGGATCCCTACCTACGTGTTCTTCACATCAAACGCTTCGTTTCTTGGACTCATGCTTCACTTGCAAACGCTCCATGATGAACAAGGTCAGGATATAACTCAGCTGAAAGACTCAACTAATGAGTTGGTTGTACCGAGTTTCTTGAATCCGGTTCCAATTTCCGTGTTACCATTTGTGCTGATGGACAAACAGAGTTGGTCCACCAGGTTTCACAAGTACGCGCAAAAGTACAGAGAAGCAAAGGGCATAATCGTAAACACATTTCACGACTTAGAACCCCATGCCCTCAGTTCTTATGATACCAAAACTCCGCCTGTCTATCCTATAGGACCGCTACTAAACAAAACCCCGAATATTCCAGTTGATGATGGCATAATGCAGTGGCTAAATACGCAGCCTAGGTCTTCCGTAGTGTTTTTATGCTTTGGTTCTAGAGGAGGGTTCAATCTTAACCAAGTTGACGAAATAGCGAGGGGGCTCGAGAGGAGTGGGTCACGCTTTTTGCTGTCGCTTCGTCAGCCTCCACCGGAGGGCGTTAAAGGGTTTCCGACCGACTATGAAGATGTGAGTGAGGTCTTACCGGAAGGTTTCTTGAAAAGAACGGTGGGGATAGGGAAAGTGATCGGTTGGGCCCCACAGACGTGGATATTATCCCACGTGGCAGTTGGGGGGTTCGTGTCGCACTGTGGGTGGAACTCGATACTGGAAAGTCTGTGGTGGGGGGTCCCAATTGCCACATGGCCATTATACGCGGAGCAACAACTGAACGCATTTCAGTTGGTGAAAGAGCTCGAATTAGGGGTGGCGATTACTTTGGATTATGATCAGTCGAAGAACAGTAAGGATTTGGTGAGAGCGGAGGCGATCGAGGAGGGAATAAGGAGGGTGATGGATGGTGATTGTGAGATTAGAAGAAGGGTGCAGGAGTTTAAAGAGAAGAGCAGAATGGCAATGGAGAAAGGAGGTTCTTCTTACAAATGCTTGGAGGGACTAGTGAATGAGTTTACGCATAGTAACACCTGATCTCAACACATCTTTTACTAGGTAAGAAGAAACAGTTGGGAAAAAAATGGTTCTTTACCTGTAAATTACTATGCCTGTAAATAATTTGGGGGCTATACAATTTCGTTTTCATCACTATCCTCATCTCTTCGTCTTTTATCCTTGGCTCACAATCTCTCTTCCTCACCTCCTATCTTTAGGTATCAGAAGGGCAATTATAAAAGTAGAATAAATTTAATCCTTCAATTATGAAAATGAGACAATCTTTATATAGACAAACAAAAATAGTAAAAGAGACGATCCTTTTGAAATAAAAAGGGTACTAAATTAAACCGTCCAAAAAAAAGTATTGACTTATCAAAATGGGGTGGTTACTTGGGAGGGAGTATATACTATCAGTAATTTCATCCAATTGGAGAGTGTTATCTGAAAGATAAGATTGTCATTAGTTGAGATACAGCAGCAACAATTTCCAAAAATATAGGAATAAGTGTTTTCTACAATTACAATGAAAATTTTCTTAGTTTTCGAATCTCTATGGTCCAAGCTTACTTCCATAAATTTGGACCGTCAACTTTTATGCAATCAATTTAGTTGCTCACTAAATTCGTACAAGTAGGGACACCTAACATTATGAATATGCAAGTTTCATGATCCAAAATTAAAGGGACAACTGGCTGAATACTGAAAATGTACCAAGAGATTATGTGGCTACCAAGATGTTGGCTTGTAGCAATTTAGATAAAAAAATTGCCACGTTTTTTCAGTTGGGTTGAGATTTATTTGATTTGAGATGGGTCTTATCCGGTTGATCCTAAAAAGAGGGACATGGCAAACTTTTATCTGTAGACACGAGCTACAAATTCTGAAAAAGTGGCCAATAAATAAACACCCATAAAGCAAGTAAAATTATGAAACAATAGTATAAAGTAGCAGCAGCAGCAACAGCAACAGCAACAACAACAGTGAAGAACATAAGAAACACACCCATTGTTAACAATGGAGAAGGTACATCTGGTTTTCATTCCATCCCCTTTAATGGGACACATGGGACAGTTAGTTGAATTTGCACACCTCCTCCTCAACCGCTTCAGCCATATCTCCGTCTCCGTCGTCATCACAAAGCTCCCTAACGACCCCATCACCAATGCCTACGCCGACTCTCTCTCTTCCACCGCCAGAACCAGACTCCATTTCCACTACTTACCTCAAATCAACCCCTCCCCACACTGGATTTTCGTTACCCCCGCTGACCTGGCCGATCTCATTCTTGAGGAAAACAAGCCCCACGTTCGCCACATCATACACCAGCTCATCAACGACCGTCATCATCGTGTGGCTGGGCTCGTTGTCGACATGTTCTGCACCACCATGATCGACGTCGGCACGGAATTCGGAGTCGGAACGTACGTCTTCTACACATCTAGTGCTGCTTTTCTCGGCCTTATCCTTCACTTGCAAACCCTACAAGACGAACATGGCGTTGATGTTTCCGAGTTAAAAGACTTTCCCGGAAACTTAGTCATCCCAAGCTATGAATCACCCGTCCCGGCAAATAACTTGCCCAAGAGGATGTTGGAAAAGCATTGGTGGTCCGTTAGATTTCTCCGATACACCCGACACTACAGACAAGCTAAGGGCATAATCGTCAACACATTTACGGAGCTCGAACCTCACGCACTCACTTCATATGACTCTCAAACTCCACGCGTCTACCCCGTCGGACCCTTGTTAAAATCCGCACCACCGGTCAATTCGTCAAATGACCACATAATGCAGTGGCTCGATGCTCAACCGGAATCATCAGTGGTGTTCCTATGCTTCGGATCAAGGGGATGCTTTAGTAAGAAGCAAGTGAGTGAGATAGCGGTCGGACTCGAGCGTAGCGGATGCAGGTTCTTGTGGTCCCTACGACGACCCTCGGCCGATGGATTGGCGAAAGGATTTCCGGAGGAGTACGAGGATCCAACGGTGGTACTGCCAGATGGATTTTTGAAACGGACGGATGAAATAGGGAAAGTGATAGGGTGGGCCCCACAGATGGCGGTGTTGTCCCATGTGGCAATAGCAGGGTTTGTATCGCACTGCGGGTGGAACTCGACGTTGGAGAGTCTATGGAGCGGGGTTCCTATAGCGACTTGGCCACTATATGCAGAGCAACAAATGAATGCGCATCAACTGGTAAAGGAGCTAGGGTTGGGTGTGGAGATCAGTCTGGATTACAATCAACTAGATGCTAATCAGAGTGTGGTGAAAGCGGAGACGATTGGGAGTGGAATAAGAAAGTTAATGGATGGTAACGGGGGTTTAACGAGAAAGGTAACGGAGATGAGGGAAAAGAGCAGAAAGGCAACGGAGAAAGGAGGATCATCTTACAAGTGGTTGGAGTGCTTGGTTGATGATATGATGGAAACTTAACGGAGGATTAGTAACAGGCACGGCATGGATGTATTTTAGTACTCCCGCCCCAGAAATATAGTCTCATTTTGACTTTTTATGGTCAACTTAATGATTAGATTGACACTAGTGTTTGGTCAAAGTTCATTTTTTTACCATAAAAAGTCAAAATGAGAATAACTTCCTGGACGTATTATTCTGTTAGTCATGCATGATGTATGATAAGAAATTATGCTTAAGTATTGGGGGTGTGGTTCTGTCATATGATGTAATTGTGCTACCAACCAACTGCATTATTGTGTCCAACTCTGGTGGTCAATTAGCTGCTACTTTAAAGTAGGGGTGAAAATGGTTCGGCTCAAACCGTGGTTCGGAATCGAGCCGAGCCAAACCGTGCGGTTTAGTTCGGTTTTTAAACTTATGCGGTTCAGCTCGGTTTCGAAAATTGATAAACCACACGGTTCGGTTTGGCTCACGGTTTGACCCTTCAAGCCGAACCGAGCCGAACCCTTTCGAGCTGAACCACGAGCCGAACCGTATAGCTGAACGGTGGAGCCGAGTCATTAAACCGAGTCATAAAATGAGTCTATTAGTCTGACATGACCGGGAATGAAATGATCATTTTGTATATTTAACCGGCAATATACAAACACTTTCATTATATGGGTACTAACTCGTCATGGTTTTCTTTCCGGATGATCAAATTATGTGATGTGGCTGGTTTATATAATCTCGTTGCAGTCTACTTGGGTAAGTAGAAACAATTTTCTTACAATTCTTTTCCGTTAAACTGTTTATGTAAAAATGAGTGCAGAGTTGTACTCATTTACTATCTTCTTTTAATTTTCCAAATTTACAAAACTGATTGTTGTAAAATATCCAAAAATTAATGTACATGTAGGAGGTCATGACAAGGAGGATAAGGCAGCAAGGTCATATGATTTAGCAGCACTCAAGTATTGGGGTACAACAACTACCACAAATTTCCCGGTAAGTTTACCTAAATTAACTGCATTCTGCCTAGCTAATTACATCAAGAATACAATTTAAAATTAACTTATTTAGTAAGAGTTGTGGTTCAAACCGCGGTTTAAACCGTAAAATTAGACCGTGGTTCAAACCGAGCCGAGCCGAACCGTGATGGTTTAGCTCAGCTCCGCTTGGACTATTTTGTGGCTCAGCTCGGCTTGAGATTTCTCTAAACCGATGTATAGCGGTTTTTGGCTCCTAAATTACCCCAAACCGAGCTAAACCGAACCATTTTCACCTCTACTTTAAAGAACTAGTACTACTCAAGTGAGGAGTAACCGAATAGTAACAATCTACGTCACATCCGATTGCATAATTAAAATGTCAGTTATTAATCTGATTTAATTTTAAGAATATGATAAAAAAAAAAAAAAAAAAAATCTTTCCCACTCACCGATAAAGAGTACCAACAAAGAGGAGGTTTAATTTTCTCGAGCTTAATCTGAACTTTTAATGCAACTGAGCTGCTATATTATCCAATTGTATCTCAATACACTAAAGGTGAGTAATGATCTAATGACCCCTCACCATCAATCATCTACCCACAAAGTGGTATTGACACACTTCACTAGGGATGATGGCCAAACCGAATCGGAACCATCAAACCGGACCAGGAACCGAAAAGCCCGGAACCATCTTGAACCTTGACGAAAACTGGAACCGTGTGAACCGGAACCGTTTGTAACACAGTCCGGTTCCGGTTCATCCCCTCTGAAAACCGTTAACATGCGGTTCCGAACCGCCATGAACCGCCTAGAACGAACCGGAACCGTTATCATAACCGTCAAAAAATCGTCAAAATTGTTAGATTTCTAACGGTTTCACCAGAATTAACCGTTACTAACGGAACATTGACAAGAAAAGTTGAGTTTTGACTGGTTTTTTAGCCAAATTCAGTGAATTAAAATTATAAAAATTTGTTGAGTATATAAAAGAAAAGAGGGACGGACCTCTTGAGTTTTTTTAACATTTTTTCTATACCTTTTTTGTAAAAAAAAAAAAGGGCAATAAAATATTATTATAATTGTTTTTCTGTTAAACAAAAATATTTTTTTTAAAAAAAAGTAAACTGTGGACCGGCGGTTCCGAACCGTAACCGGAAAAGAAACGGTTCAGTTACGGTTCAAGCTTTTCCAGAACCGGAACCGTGTTTGGTTATCCCAACGCTTCACCCACCACCAGGTCCGAATAGATTCTTTTACCTTTCCATTTTGAAATGGATGACCATTATAAATTTAAAAGTCATTTTGAAAATGTTGATTTTTAATGGAAAAAATTATAAATATTCTTCTTATTCACTTTTAAAATTTTAGTTTTGCAAAAATATAATGAACTCTGAATTTGTTTTTGAAAAAAAAAAAAAATCATTTAAAGACCATTTTATTTATGTAAAAATTAAAAAAAAAATTGAGACAAAAATGGTCATTCAATTCGAGATAAAGAGAGTATCATTTTGTGCGATTGGATTTTGTGGGTTGGAATTGCGGTTTCGCAATTACTAATGCAATCCATTACTTCATGTTAAATTGTTACAAACCACACTTTTTTTTATAGGGATGGCAAAAATCCCGAACCCGTCCCAAACCCGCAATGACCCACCCCTAATGGGAAGGGTTTGAGAAGTGTTTTTCAAAACCCGATGGGTTTGGGATTACTATAAACCCACCTCGTTTGACCCGCCCCGCATAAATTTATAGTTTATTTGTAATATTTTTCAACATGATAATAATGTTTATGTATAATTATAATTTATCTTAATGATTTAATGTTTTTTTTTGTTTTTATAGTATTATTTTATTCATTTTTATAATAAACAAAATTGAAAGTAAAAATAGCAGCATTGTACAAAAATTTGTAATCTTTCTACTAGTTTAAGAATAAACAGGGCGGAGCGGGGCGGGTTCGGGTATAATGGTGACCGGGGCGGGTTCGGGAAATGCCAAACCCGCCCCGTTGCCATCCCTAATTTTTGATACCTAAAATAGATATTGAATTGATTTGATAAATAAGTGAGTACAATCCGTATCATAAAAGTTAAAGAAAGCATCAACGGTTTGGAATCTGTGCACAACACACGAAAACGGTATCAACCTCGTACCCTCACTCTCATGTCACAAGATATATGTGGTCATGTGCCCTATTTTCCTCTCTAAGAAACCACAATGTAACACCCTTACTCAGAAAGGATGAAATCAATAAGGAATCAAAATCAAATTAACAGAGCACTATTTTTGTTGAGCAATTTTCTATTATATTCCCAAATTGAAATGACAGAAATGAAGAACAAACTGGAAAGCTAAATTATCTATGAAATGAAAATAACAAAAAGGAAATACTCAATCCACACACTTCTCATTCAATGAATCCACCTTATATCCCCTTCACCATGTGCAGGATGTTGCTGATCTCAGCAATACTAACAGACTCACGTGCTGGTCACGCGAATTAGGGTGAAAAGACCGATATATCCTTCATTAAATCAGCCTAAATACAAGTTCACCCTTATCCCCTTTTGAATATAACGGTCACTAAATTAGGATTGTCTAAATCCCCAATTCTCCAATCATTGCCACTGTGACAACTCCCCCACCCTTAAAAATTGCCTTGACCTCAAGGCAGGAAATATGGGAATTGAGCATCGATGAGGGCCGCGTCTTCCCAGGTTGCATCTTTAGGCATTGTGGATGACCATTGGATCAGTACCTGAGGCACAGCTACATTTCCCCTTTTTATAGTTCTTCTGTCCACAAGGTTAGCAGGCTGGAGCAAGAACTAACCATCGGCACCAATCTTAGGAAGGTCAGAGCATACAGTTATGTTGGTGCCTAACTTCTTCTTCAACAGTGAGACATGAAAGACAGGGTGGATCCTTGAGCCAGTTGGGAGGGCAATTCTGTAAGCCACCTTTCCAATTTTTTCCAGTACCTGGTAAGGCCCATAGTACTTAGAGGCTAACTTCAGATTTTCCTCATAACAACTGAAGTTTGCCTATAGGGCTGGAGCTTCAAGAAAACCCAATCTCCCACTGCAAACTCTCTTTCTGATCGATTCCTATCTGCATACAATTTGTACCTAGCTTGAGCCTGTGCTAGGGCCTCCTTGAGAATGTTGTTCATAGTGAATCTCCCCTTAAAAAATTCATGTACTGCAGCCACTGAAGTAACTTCCCCCTCAGGCAGATTGAGTTGCCTAGATTTCATACCATATAAGGCTTCAAAAGGTGACATCTTTATGGCAGAGTGGGGGGGTGGTATTGTACCACCACTCAGCTAATGGCAGACATCTTCTCCATTGATGAGGTCTCTGCCCAGTCATGACTCTCAAGTAGGTTTCCAGACACCTATTGACCCTTTCAGTTTGGCCATCTGACTCAGGGTGGTAAGCACTACTGAAATTGAGCTTGGTGCCTATATTCTTGAATAACTCCTGCCAGAATTGACTCAAAAATAACTTATCTCTATCACCCACCATAGTTTTAGGCAGCCTATGTAGTCTGTAAATGTTATCCAAGAATACTTGAGCTAAATCAGCTGCTGTGTAAGGGTGAGTAAGGGAAATAAAATGCCCATACTTGGAAAATCTGTCAACCACCACCAATATAGAGTCCTTCCCAGCTGATTTTGGTAAGCCCTCAATAAAATCTAAGGAAATATCTTCCCAAACCTGTTCTGGAATTGGTAGGGGCTGTAAGAGACCAGGTTTATGGCAGTTCTCAGGTTTATTGAGTTGACAAATGTCACATTCTTGAACCCATTTAAGCACCTCCTGACTCATGGTAGGCCAGAAGAAAAAATTGAGAAATTCTTTTTAATGTCACATCCCTACCAGAATGACCACCAAAAGTACTACCATGCATTTCCTTAATGATTTCTTGCCTCAAATTTCCCTTGCTTCCCACAAAAATCTTCCCATCTTTCCTTAGCAAACCATGATTCAATGTCCACCCTCCATTATTGTTAGCATCCGTAGCAGCCATAAGAAATCCAGGGGCTGTCAAATCTCCTTCATAACTCAATGCAATTTCAGAAAGCCAAGTGGGTGTCACTACAGTCAAAGTATTGCAAGACCCTTCCTCCTTTTCCATCTCAGGAAGTCTAGATAAAGCATTTGCCACCTTATTTTTAGAACCCTTTTTGTAAGCTATCTCATAGTCTAGTCCCATCAACATGGATAGCCATTTTTGTTGGAGAAGTGTAGTGACTCTTTGTTCTAAAAAGTATTTCAAACTTTGATGATCAGTTCTAATGGTGACCCTGCAGATAAGCCCTCCACTTATTCACTGCCATGATAATGGTCAACATCTCCTTCTCATAAGTGGACATAGCTTGAGATTTAGGGCTTAGTCCCTTGCTTAAGTAAGCTATAGGTTGGCCCTTTTGCATCAATACTGATCCCACTCCTTGATTGCTAGCATCAGTTTCTACTACAAAGGGTAGAGTGAAATTGGGCATGGTTAAGACAGGGGTATGACACATAGCATCAGTTTCTCCTATAATAACCTGTGAGTCCTAGGAATCCCCTTAGCTGCTTGATATTTTTAGGAATGAGCCACTCCCTCATTGCTTTAACCTTCTTTGGATCAGCAGAGACCCCCTTGTCAGAGATTATGTGACCCAGGTATTCCAACTCCTTTTGGGCAAAAGAACATTTGCTCAACTTAGCAAACAACTTATGCTGCCTCATGATATCTAACACCTTTTGAATATGCATCAAATGATCTTCCAAGGATGAGCTATATATCCGAATGTCATCAAAAAAGACCAACATAAACTTTCTCAAAAATGGTTCAAACACCTCATTCATGAGAGACTGAAAGGAGGCAGGAGCATTTGTCAGCCCAAAGGGCATCGCCTTGAACTCAAAATGTCCATGGTGAGTCCTGAATGCAGTTTTAGGGATATCTTCCTTGGCTACCCTGATTTGATGATAACCTGACCTCAGGTCCAGTTTTGTGAACCATTGTGGTCCATGCAACTCATCCAACAATTCCTCAATAACAGGGATAGGAAACTTATCCTTGATGGTAAGGTCATTGAGTCTCCTGTAGTCCACACAAAGCCTCCAAGTCCCATCCTTTTTTAGCACCAGTAATACAGGGGCTGCAAAGGGGCTGTTGCTATGCTGTATCACTCCTGAATTTATCATCTCTTTCACTTGTTTTTCTATTTCAGTCTTCTGAACATAAGGGATTCTATAAGGTCTTTGGCTAATAGGAAGGCTCCCTTCTTTGAGAATGATTTTATGATCATGTCTTCTGATTGGGGGAAGTTCCTTGGGTTCTTCAAATACATCCTTGTTCTTGTCAACCATCTGTTTCACCTCAGCCAACAGTTTAACCTGGAGATCCCCACCAGTCATGAAGAACAGATAACCCACCAGCCCTTGTTTAGATTTCTTAATTAGTTTTTCTAGTCCTTTCCCACTTATCATCTTTAAAGAGCCTTCCTGAGACATACCCTTCAAAATAACCCTTCTCTTTCCCTGGCTTAAAGTTACCTCCATCTTCTTGAAGTCAAAGGTCACAGGGCTAAACTCTTTGAGCCATTCAACTCCTACATCCACCTAGGGGTAGTACCCTCAAATCAGCTTTGAAGTTTCTCCCCTGTCACTGCACTTGGATTCACTAACCAACCTGTTACCATCAGCTACTGTAACTGACAAGGGACATGAAGCTTCTTCTGTACATCCAAGTTGTTCCAATGTAGTGGGGTCCACAAAGTTATGTGTGGCCCCACTATCAATGAGTATAGTGATAGCCTTTTTCTTCACCCAACCTTTGACCTTGATAGTGTTGTGAGCTACAGTGCCATTCAAAGCATGTACTGAGATTTGACAATCCTCATCAGTATCAGGATCCAACATCTCCTCACCTTCTTCTGGCACTTCTTCCTCCACTTCCCTTTCTATATTCAGATCATCACCACTCAGGGCATACAGCTTAGCCTTACAAACATGGCCCTGGGAATATCTTTCATCACAATGGAAACACAGTCCTTTTTTCCTTCTATCATGTATTTCAGAACTGGATAGAATTTTGGTTTGGTTTGGTTTGAGGTTTTGGGTACTGGTTGTAAGGGATGGGGTAGGGGGTTTGTTTCGGGATTTAAAAGGGTTGAATGGTAGGGATGGTTTTGAAAAACTGACCATGGGTTTGGGTTTCTTTTGGAGGTTATGTTCAGCTTGTTTGGCCAGATGTACTGCTTTATCAAATGTGGTAGGCATGGCCATCACCACTGGCCCCCTTATTTCTTCCTTCAATCCACTTGTGAAGCTGGATATGAAATATTGTTCAGTGAAGCCCCCTTCCTTGGCCAACACTTCAGTTCTTAGTTCCTCAAATTCATCTAGGTAAGATTCTACTGTTCCTTTTTGTTTGCGCTTATTAAATTCAGCATGTGGGTCAAAGTGTTCAATGGGTGTAAACTTCCTTATAACATCCTCTACAAATACCTCCCACCTTACTCCATCCCTACCTGCTTGGTAATGTTGATACCACCTCAGGGCTTTCCCTTTGAAATAAGTTGAAGCATATTTTGGTTTCCTATTTTCCTCCACGGGGTTAAAATCAAAGTACTGATTGCATTGGATAGCCCACCCTCTTGGGTCAACCCCATCAAATTTGGGAAAGTCCATTTTGGGAGATCTAGTATTTGGCCAAGAGTTTCCCCAAAAATTGGGTAACTGTTGTGGTTGAAAATTTTGGTTGGGGACATGTTGGTAAGGTTGTTGGATTTGGTTATTATGGGGTATTGGTGGGTTGTAATTGGGTGGGGGGGTAATGGTTTTGAATTTGGTGATGGTTTTGGTAACCATTGGGTTGCAGGGGATTTGGTTGGGGAGGATTTGGTTGTGGTGGAAAATTTTGGGCAGGCTATTGATTAGGCTGAGGTTGGTAATATTGGTTTTGGAATTAGGTAGATGGTAGAGGGTGTTGGTTGATGGGAGTGAATGGAACAGCAGATACATTCATTTGTGTTGTGCTTATAGGGTTGGGCTGCATCTGATTGTAGTGTGGTCCATTGGTTGATGGTGGTAATGGTGAAGAGATATGAATGATGGGAGGTGAAGTGGTGTAAATGGGAGGTGAAGATGAATTATACCTTACTTGGGTGTCCAGATCTGGCTGCTCAGGCACGGATCCCTGGTAGTTAAAGCCACTCCCCGTTTGATCCTCCGCAGTAGCCTTGTTCTTGTTGTTCATCTCATTCAAAAAGTGTGTTCTCATCATCACCTTTAATTCTTCAATGGATCCTTCTATGTTCTCCAGGCGCTTATCGTGTCCACTCAGTCTGTTGTCAAGGCCATCAATCTTCAGGTCCATTGCAATGATACTCGTGTTATTCTTCTCCACCCTGCTGGACAGCTCTTCAAGCTTATTTTCATTGTTCTCGATTTTCCTATCCATTTCTCGTAACCTGGTGCCATCCGCCATGATTAACAAGGAATCCGTGGAAGGTCAAGCTCTGGATACCACTTGTAACACCCTTACCCAGAAAGGATGAAATCAACAAGGAATCAAAATCAAATTAACAGAACACTATTTTTGTGGAGCAATTTTCTATTATATTCCCATATTGAAATGACAGAAATGAAGAACAAACTGGAAAGCTAAATTATCTATGAAATGAAAATAACAAAAAGGAAATACTCAATCCACACACTTCTCATTCAGTGAATCCACCTTATATCCCCTTCACCATGTGCGCCATGTGCAGGATGTTGCTGATCTCAGCAATACTAACAGACTCACGTGCTGGTCACGCGAATTAGGGTGAAAAGACCGATATATCCTTCATTAAATCAGCCTCCTAAATATGAGTTCACCCTTATCCCCTTTTGAATATAACGGTCACTAAATTAGGATTGTCTAAATCCCTAATTCTCCAATCATTGCCACACAATTGCAAACTAAACAACCACCTTATACATACCATTAATAAGACACCCCATAGATTATCAGAGTAAATTAAGAAAGCAAAATAGAAGAATATTGGCTCTCTCCCAAAATAAATATATCACGTCGTCACATGAAAGAATTTTGAGTAATAAATTTTTAATAAAATTATAAAACTTATTATTGATACACCATTATAAATATTATCAATAACAAATTTTAAACTTTCACTAAGATAATTAAATTAACCTAAAATTATGCTCAAATTTCTTTCGTATTAACATAGAAAACAAAGCAAAATTTATTCCGAGCAGAGACTAACTAATAACTAAAAAAGTAAGGGCAATGCTAGAGGCACAAAATAAGTTTACAAAACGATGGATACAAAGTGAGGTGGCGATATTTTATTGGTTGCATCGGTTGTGGACCCGGCACACTCAAATAAAAAACACCAATAGAGTTTTGACACATTATTTTGTAAACCACATTTTGTAGCACTTTTTTTGTGACTTTATATTTACCCAAAAAGTAATGACACAAAGCTAAGTAAACAGATAAACAAAATGGCTAGAGTAAAGCCAAAGTATAATAAAACCAAATAGTATAGAGCACGGTGCGCATAGTCATGGGCGCCCAATAATCCACTCTCTGAGTGGCTCCAATAATTTTCTCCAAAAGAGATAGATAAGTAGATTTATTTATTTATTTGTGAAGGGAAGGGAAGGAACAGCTGGCTTGGAATCAGTTTATACAGGCTAGAATAGGATGGATCCGAGGCCAGTGCATCACTACATGACACCCCCCATTAAATCAGTATCTATTTGAAAAAGAATAAATACCGGTTGCACACTTCGTCTTACTCTTACTGCTATGTAATCAGATGACATGTAGCCTGATCCGTGTAGGATTGGGTGAAGAATTATTGAACTTCCACTTCCCATAAAGGCACTGGAAACCGTAACTAGTAGCAGCAGCTGCAACAAGCATTCATTCTAAAAATGGAGAAACTACATCTAGTATTCATTCCTTCCCCGCTAATGGGACATATGGGACAGTCGATCGAGTTTGCTAAACTCCTCCTCGACCGCTTTACCCACATCTCCGTCTCTGTACTTGTCGTGACACTCCCCGGTGATTCAGTTGGAAACACATACACAGACTCCCTCTCCTCCGCAGCCACCAACAGAATCCATTTTCATTACCTCCCTCAAATCACTCCCAAAACTGACTGGACCTTCGAGACCCCAGGAGACTTGGTTGACCTCATCCTTGAGGAACAGAAGCCTAACGTCAGAACTACCCTCCGCCAGATCATCGGCGACAAGGCGGACCCCACTCAAGCCACTGCGTTCGTAGTGGACATGTCATGTACCAGTATGGTAGATGTTGGTAAGGAGTTTGGGGTTCATTCTTATGTGTTCTTTACGTCTAATGCTGGCTATCTTGGGCTCTTGCTTCACTTACAGACCCTTCATGACGAAAAGGGCCAGGACATATCAATGTTAAAAGACTCTTCTGCCCACCTCGTTATCCCTAGTTATGCTACCCCTGTTCTGCCTAGATTGCTACCCAAGAAGCTGATAAACAAGCACTGGTGGTCCTTCAGGTTTCTCGCCTATGCCCAAAAGTACAGAGAAGCAAAGGGCATAATCGTAAATACGTTCACGGACCTAGAACCTCATGCTCTTGGTTCCTATGATTCTCAAACTCCACATGTCTATGCGGTCGGACCACTGCTAAAGTCCGCACCGGTGACACAGTCAGATAATGGTTTATTGCAATGGTTAGATGCTCAACCTGAATCATCTGTGGTGTTCCTCTGTTTTGGATCCCGAGGATACTTTAATGAGGACCAAGTGAAGGAAATAGCAATTGGGCTCGAGAAGAGTGGACATAGGTTCTTGTGGTCCCTACGACGGCCTCCTACAACCGGGGTCACCGGATTCCCCGGGGAGTACGAAGATCCTAATGAGGTTTTACCTGACGGGTTCTTAAAACGAACAGCAGGGAGGGGTAAAGTACTTGGATGGGCCCCACAGATAGCAGTGCTGTCGCACGTAGCAGTGGGAGGGTTTGTATCCCACTGTGGATGGAACTCTACCTTGGAGAGTCTGTCATGTGGGGTTCCTATAGCCACTTGGCCACGCTATGCGGAACAACAGATGAATGCCTATCAGTTGGTAAATGACCTGGGATTGGCTGTAGAGATTAGTCTGCATGATCAATTGAATAGTAGTCAGGCTGTGGTGAGAGCCGAGAAGGTGAAAGAGGGAATTAGAAGGCTGATGGATGCTAACAGCGAGGTTCGGAAAACAGTGAAGGAGATGCAGAGGAAGAGCATGATGGCTTTAATGGAAGGAGGGTCGTCTTACACTTGTTTGCAGAGCCTGGTTGATGACATGATGAAGTGAACTTAATCAAGTAGTCTTGATGTTTCGTGCATGTTTTTTGCACTATAAGTCCTCAATTGGGTTATGTATTTGATTCATAATGAAAATAAAATAAATTCGGGTTGTTCTAAACAAATGCCAACTGAAATTAGCTTGAATATAAGTAGTAGAATGTGAAGTTCATCATACTTCAAGTACCAAGGGCAACTGTGCCAAAAAGTAACTTTTGAGTTCCTTCATGAAAGGAAAAGAATAAGTGCTTATCTCAAAATCCCTCAAAAGAACAAAGAAAAGAAATATAAATGAGAAGAGTCACATGGCTATAGTTTTAAGCAAATTTCATAGCTTGGAACTTGGAATCTAGACTGCAAATGTATGTGCGAAACTACTTATTTAACGCTCCCTTCAAGAGCTTTTCAAGAAAAAGAAAATCAGAAAGGGTAACTCACTATAACGTCCGCGTGCAAAATTCCATCAAGGTTTGAGGGCGAGGGCCAGACCGAACCTGGGAGTCTTTTCCAAGGCTTTGGTGTCAAACTCACTAGAAATTGTCAGAAGTGATTTTGGAATGAGCTCATGTTGCAAGACGGCCCCAAGCTTTCCATGATTGTTGAGCTTGGCCTTCACTATTGTTAAGTTATCAACTGCATAGGCTCCACCAACGGTAAATGTGTTTTCATTTGTTGAGAACCTTCTCGTGATCTCTGCCACACCAGCAGTCTTTTTTAACTGATCAAGGTGGTGAATGTATGATGCCCTTATTGTGTCCCCTTTGTCGCCCCTGTTAGAATGAGGAACGCTTAATTAAGTTAAGGATGAAACAAAATCTCTTTGAGGTCTGCATTATTTATTTTATATTACTATTATTTTCATTCCTTGGAAAAGGCAATTGTGGATTGATGAACTATTATGAAAGGATTGACATCAACTTCAAATTGAACTCACTGCTAGTGCAAATACTTACAGGATTACAGAAGCACAAGACTCTGGTTTAGTAACACTGATCCCAACAGTATATTTGATGAATTTACCAGAAGTGGTCTCATAACCAGCCTCCGCACCAAGAGCAAATGTAGGGGTACCGATGGTAGTTGAAATATCAACAGCTGGGGATTGGTTCAGAGCCGACGTGGCTGTAAATGTGGCATGAGGATGAAAATACTGAACTTCCAACTGCAAAAGAACATAATTCAAGTTTGAGACAAGAAAGGCTGACGTGTAATATGGATATTGCCACTCATTAGCTTGAGGAATTTTTCGTAACGATAGAACAAAAAGTAAGATGGAGAGACGGATATTTCAAGCAGTATATGAGAGTCCAAAATCGAAAACAAGTAACTGACTATTAAAACCAAACATGCTACTAGCTTCCAAGCTGCTGAAGGTCATACCTTGCCAGAGTTGAAATCAGGCAGTTTAAATGAAGTAATTGCCTTTGTTGATGGCACGATGTCGGTGAAAGTTAAAGTGGTTGCAATCTGTCAAAAGAGAATAATTAAGTTGTTTAGTGATTCAAGAATATGCTGTCTAATACTCCCTCTATCCCAAAATGATCTTCAGACTTTTTCCGCCGTTACTATGAATGAACTTTGAGCAATAATTTTAGATTGATTTAATTATCCTAATGAAAATCTAGAACTTGTTATTGATAGTATCGTTAATGGTGTATCGATAACAAGTTTTAGATTTTCGTTAGTATAATTGAATCAACCTAAAATTATCGCTCAAAGTTCCTTCCTAGTAACGGCAAAAAAGGTGTGAAGATCATTTTGGGACAGAGGGAGTATTTTGAGGATCAAGGTAGCCAGTAACAAACATTTGATTCTGTGTCAAATTTGACATCCACTAGAGTATTCTTGTACTTGTATAGTGCTGCCACATCTCCAGATGAGAGTCCCCCTTTCTTCACTGCAGTTGATGTAAGTGCCTACAGTTTTAGCAAAGAGAATTGTGTTAGACCTCTCTACTGGAACAAATACACAAATTATAGAGAGAGAGAGAGAAATAAATATCAATCGTAGTAAACCAAATACAATGCACACACACATGTATTAAAATAGTTAAATAAAAAGACAACAACAAAATTCCATTTCAGCCATTTTCATTCTTAGGAGAAACATCAGATGCGTTCGGTTGGCTTTGGGTGTTAATGACAATAAATTATCACGTGATGAGGAAACACAACAGTTACAAATCCAAACAGCGAAAAGTATGATTAAGATAGTAAAGCGAAAAAGAAGAATGTATTACTGAATCTCGACACAATCATTGTGCTACTTAAAAGCTCGACAAAGAGCATTTAACATACCTACTGCCCTTTCAAATTGTTGATTAAGAAATCCAGGCAATGATTGAAACGGAACAAAAGGCAAAGATGAGTCGCATCACTTAGGATGACATTAGATGCTCATTAAAAGTGTAAATGTAAGTTTTCTGATAATTCAGTTAACCTAGAGTTAGCATGAAAGACTGATAAGAATCATGCATGTGGTTGTATCACCAATATTCATGTTTAATAAGTGGAAACGATCCGACAAATGACTGAAGACGCTCATAAGCCAAAGAGGTCTCTCATACTCCCTCTGTCCTAGCAGAAGTGAGACTAATGGTTAACTTGATTAAACTTTGACCAATAATTTAAATATAATATAATGATACTAATGAAAATAATTATCATTGTATCACCATTTATACTATTTTCAAAAACAATTTTTAGATTTTCATCAGGATCATTATATTATGTTTAACTTATTGGTCAAAGTTTAATCAAGTTGACCACTAGTCTCACTTCTGCTGGGACGGACGGAGTGTATGAATGCAAATGCACAGCTAATACATAAACTTCCAAAGCAACTTTTAGCATTTTAGTTTTTCCAAGAACTCAGAACTATTTTTCCAAAGGCATAGGAACATTTTGTTAGTATTTCTTACCAGTTGACTCAATATCTTGAAATACTGAGTTCAAATCAAATCACAACTTTTTGCTTGCATTTCTTACGAGTTAGACTTGTACACGGAAAGATTCAACAATATTTTCCAAGGCTCCTCTACGGAAAGCTCACAACAGTTTTACGATTACCATTGTTATCATTACATAGTGCCGTCTCAACCCCCGGCCGCCCCCATTTTATTTTATTTTGTTAAATAGAATATACTTCTGCAACAGTTGTCAGCTTACACCGTTGTCAAATACTCCATATTTGTTCTGGTATATGAAAAGCCTCCAGCAGTTAAGTTATGGGTTTAACAGCTACAGAACAATCCCGGAAAATCCATTAAAGATAAAATACGAGGAGAGGCATACATGTAAGTAGCGTGAGTCATCCTCAAGTATAAATATATAACGCTCATACATATGTGCTTATGTTAAACATTTTAAATGAGTTTTTCGATATATTGACATATTTTCTTTTTGGGAATTTATTTTTCTCCCAAACCCTAGGTATTGAGCTGATAGAAATATTCATGGCACATTAAGCATTAATTTGTATAAGAAATTCAAGTGGGTTGCAACCTTATGGACTATCTCTCGGTCTCTCTTACTCTCATCCAATAAGCTTACTAGCTATCTCTCGGCTTCTTACTTTCATCCAAAAAATAGTGTACTTCATCCATGTGGAAGATATGTTTCTCATCTGAAATACCTCATGACCGTTTAATGCCTAGCACGCTTTACATTTTTATCTAACTATATCCAATAAACCATGTATTATGGCCACTTGGCAAGTACAAATAACCTAACACCACATGACCACATGTGACACTCCCTTATTGGGCAAATAATGAAATAACAAAAAAAATGTTATTGTCTTACAATTCTATTTACACTTCAAATACCAAACAGGCACCTATTTGGATTTCCAATGTAACATACCAAGACCACGGGAAAGGTCTGAACGTAATTTGTACTTGATTTCAACCTCAGAAACGTCAGTAATCTCAATAACCTCAACTAATTTAACATGAAATGCAAGTCATTTTGGTGTTTGCGTGTAGAAACTCCAATCAATCAAATAAAAATCAAAAGGTTGGAATCAATCGGATCAAGTCAGCAATCAAACAACGGAAAGCATTGATAAGTGAACAACTTACCACTCCGGCGTGACTGTAGGTCGAGATAGAGAACTTCTGATCGGAGACATAGTCCCTCGTTAGCAGATCTACACAATGAAAAGCAAAACAATAAATAAAATTAAGGAAGGCATTGATGAGCACAAAAGCATAAACAATTTCAACCCTAATTTCCGAATTGAACAGAAAAAAGAGTACGAGTGAGATTTTAATGGATTTACCTTTGGCTTTCTTGCCAATATCGGTGAAGAGTCCCGGTCCGCTGGTCATTATCGCCGGAAAGTTTCGAGGTTGAAAAGGCAGAGAGAAGGAGAGGGAGGGAAAGAGGAATCTATGAATGGAGGGAGTGGAATTGATAGTCGGAGAGAAAAGTGATTTTTCGTGGTTGGCACGAAATGAGGGAAAATAGTGGCGAATCTGGGACTCGACTCGAGCCTGACCTGACCTGACCAAAATGTAGGTTAGCCAAGACATCCCAAACGGTTCCGATTCCGGTTCTCGATTCCGGAACTGTCAGTTCCCGGTTCCCTAATAGCCGGAACCGTATTCGAACCGTCCTAATCTGATTCCCGGTTCTCCGAACTATTCGCCGGTTCTGGTTCCATCCAGTTACTTCACTAGTTAACTTTTTTTTACAGTTTAGTCCAAATTCGTTAGAAAATTAACTGATTCGAGTTAAAACAGTTGAAAAACTAACCGATTTGAATCTTTTTTTTGCCAAATTATTTATAAAAATTAACAAATTAAGTTATTTTCTGAAAAATATGGTTAGTTTATTGTTAAGCATAAAAAATCTAACAATATTTTTAAGAAAAAAGGGGACGGCACCCTTACAAAAATCCGCCAAGGATTAAATCCGCTAAGGATTTACCCTTGCCTGTCCCAAGCCAGGATAAAGGATGAGGGTTGCGGTAGGCATGTGACAACCAGCGTAAAAACTTTGTCACATTTCTTATGACATGAATCCAAATATGAATATCGTTGGGGCGTTCCCTTCACAGCGACGCGCTACACTTCCTAGGCCTGGGTGTAGTGATAAGTATGCAAAGGTTGCTAGGTCGTCGCCCGGAAGCGACGTGCCACCTCGGCGCCCGGGGGTGGTGTCAAATATGCAAGGGTTTCTGCATTGCGGACGAGTGCGGGTAAAGAAGCTAGTCCATGGTGGGGGTAAGATTAGTGGGATGCGCTTTGGAACTTGGAACATAGGCTCTTTGACAGGGAGATCAGCAGAAGTGGTGGAGGTTATGAGAAGGAGGAAGATTCACATAATGTGTCTACAAGAAACTAAGTGGGTTGGAGAGAAAGCTAAAGAAATAGCACCTTGGGGTTTTAAGCTTTGGTATTCAGGAAAGGATAAGGGTAGGAATGGAGTAGGTATCATTATTGACAAGGAGTATATCGATGATGTTGTGGAGGTGTACAAGAAGAGTGACCTGATGATTGGTATTAAACTTGTGGTTAGTGATGAGATTATAACTATTATTAGTGCCTATGCACCACAAGTAGGGTTGGACGCATCTATTAAACAAGAGTTTTGGGAAGATTTAGAGGAGGTTGTGCAACGCGTACCTAGTGGTGAGAAGTTAGTCGTTGGTGGCGATCTTAATGGACATGTGGGGTCTAGTCGACACGACTTTGAGGGCATTCATGGAGGTTTTGGTTTTGGGGAGAGGAATGAAGCAGTGAATGGGATCCTGGAGTTTGCGATGGCATATGACTTGAGTATAATGAACACTTGGTTTAAGAAAAGAGAATCACACTTGGTGACCTATAGAAGTGGAGGTAATGCGAGTCAGATTGCCTTCTTCTTAGTAAGAAATGCTTGTAGAAAGAGTTACACTGACTGCAAGGTTATTCCAGGTGAAAGTACTGCAACTCAACATAGACTTGTGGTACTTGATTTTCGAAGTAGGAGAATTTTAAGGAAGAGAAAACCACTAGTAGAACCTAGAATCAAGTGATGGAGGCTTCAAGGGGAGAATCAACAGAGATTTCTAGCTAAGATGGATACTACTGGTATTTGGTCGGGTAATATGGAGGATATGGATATAGATTCGATCTGGACTAAGATGGAGCATACTATAAAGGAGGTGGCGAGAGAAGTCCTTGGAGAATCTAAAGGAAGTGTGCTACCAAGTAAGGACAAATCATGGTGGAACGAGGAAGTAAAGCGAGCGATAAAGAGCAAGTGAGAATACTATAAATTATTGGGAAAATGCAGGAGTGAGGAGAACTATGAGAGGTATAAGGAAGCTAGAAGAGAAGCAAAGAAAGCAGTAAAAGATGCAAGAGCAAATGTGAATCGGAAACTTTATGATAGATTGGATACAAAAGAAGGGGAAAAGACATCTATAGACTTGCTCGTATGAGGGATAAGAGGACACGAGACATTGGGAGAGTTAAATGTGTGAAGGATGCAGACCAAAGAGTGTTGGTCGGGGATAAAGAGATAAAAGATAGGTGAAGTTTTTAATGGCAATCAAGAGCAGGATATTGGAGATCTAACTATCCCTTCGAGTATGATTAATCGAGATTTTATGCGGCGAATTCAAAAGGGTGAAGTGGAAATGGCGATGAAAAAGATGGGATTAAAGAAAGCCATAGGGCCAGATGGAACACCGGGCTAGGGTTTTCTTTGATTTGGGTATTCCATTTGAACGCACCCCTTATCTTTTTTTTTCAACGCGTTTATACGCTCGCACAAGGAGCCCGCATGCCTTTCAGGAGAAGTCTCTGCCTCTTTGAGCTTGCACTTTTTACTTTATGCAATGTAACCCCTGCCTCCAACTCTTCTCTGCATGTGAGTCCCTTATCCTGTTATTCTCACCTGTATTCGTCAGAAAACTAACAGAAACACTAACAAACACGTTAATTGTTAGAAAACTATAAAAACTAAAAATAAAAAATCTTTTGGAGGGTGTAAACTATTTACACTCCTCTATAAACCCACAAACTCAAGGAGGTTCTTTCGAACGACTAAAAAAAAAACAATAAAAAGAACAAAACAAAAAGAATAAGAACGTAAACAAATAGAAACCGTTCCTCGGCAACGGCGCCAAAATTTGATAGGCTAAATCGCACACCTACAAATTAAACCTGGACTAGGTTCTAAAAATATGTAGCTAGGGATAAGTCCAGGATCGATCCACGAAGAACGGTCATTTGTTTACGTAATTGTCACTTAACAAGATTGGGGGAAATAAACTAATATAAACTAATAACCTAAAAACATAAATAAACTAAATTAAGCAAAAACAATAATAAAAAAATACTTCAGATTTGATTCCGTCCCCACCTAATTATTCAATTATCATCGATATCTCTTTTCACTTTCACTCTATTCACCCGATCACGGAATGTATTGCAATTCCTATTTCTTCTTTTAGAATAGTTACTAGCAGTGTCACACTCACTAGAAACCCTAATTAATAAATTAATCTAACTGGCACAGTCTAGATCTCAATATTAATTGATGAACGATTTAAAAAACTAAGATCAAGAATGCTTTCTATGATTATTTCACACAGATAATCATCTAAATTTAACCACTTCACAATTTACCATGCCACATGCATAAATTATAAAGATGCTACTTATGAATTTCTACACTGGCACAGTCATAGAAAACTCTAGCATAAACCAATTGACAAGGATAAACAGGTTGATCAAGTCTATAAACCCTAGCAATCAATTTAGAATAAACACAAGTAAAATTATGAATAGAATTAAAAGATGAAAAGAAAAATACCTCAAATTAAATAAAAAGGGGTTCAAGATTCAAACCCAAAGAATAAAACACAAGATCTAAAATTATGTCTAAAGTTATATGATGAAAAACAATGAATGAAAACCTAGTATTTATAGCTAAAAGTCTAAAACCAATTCACGTGCTGTGTTTCTGTGTTTCGGCCTTCTTGGACTGCATTCCGAGAATTACAGTTCAGTCCCTCATCTTTCCAGAATTACAAAACAGTTCCTGTAGTTTTGAATATTTGCAATTTCGTCCTCAAGTCTCAGAACAGACAAATTGGTCCCTGAACAGTCCATATTTTGCACAGCAGCCCCATCTCTTCTGGAAATTCCTATTAAGTCCCTGGATTTGTAAATTTCGCCATAGCTCGCCTATTTTATGCACTTTCCACCTGTTTTACCTGTTTTCTAAATGAACACTAAAACACACATTAAATACACAAAAACCCAAGGATTTCTCTAGAATAAGTCTAGAAAGTACCAAATAAACGAGTATAAAAACTCATTCATCATTACTCTTTTTTTATGGAACACAATAGGAACATTATTTGCAATTACATAATACTAGGACGTGACTATCTACATTAGTCGGAAGCTTACTTCAATTTATTAAATCAACATTAGAATCAAATGCACATCTAGAGAAAAAAAATAAGTTTTTTGCATTTCGCTTGACAAGAGACAAACATACACTAAAATTCGCGAATAATAAAGATCGACAGTCACGGGACGAGGCCACCAACCTCATTGTTGTCTCCCGTTGCCGAATATATAACATTGTACAAAACCGATCTATCTAACTCTAGGATAACATATTTCCGACCCATATTCTTCACCCAAGAGAAAGCCTCCAAAGCTCTGATAGCTTTACCCTCAACCACCCTAAGAATAACATGGATGCGTAAAGTTTGTGCAGCCACAAAAGGACCAAATGCATTCAGAGCAACTAAACCAATACAAATAGCATTATGCTATGAGGAAAATAAAGCATCACAATTAAGTTTGAGAAAAATAGATGAAGGATGCCATTTGTCACAAGTTCCTATACTTCTCAAATTAGTAGGTAGCTGTAAGTACCACAATCTAAAATTAACCAACTTTAGAGGAACTCTTAGCACCATTCAGGGATAAACTGATAGCCTGAGACCTCACTAAGATAAACCTAAAATTCCAGGACTACACTGGAATTAAAATTGGAAAAATCCAGAAGCTCGCCATGCTGAGCCGTACGAATGGTTTGGACGCGGGAGGGGCCAATCCGTACAGATGGTTTGGGCACCCTCAGTCCCTATAAATTGGACCCTTGGCTGATCATTTCAGGAGGGGGGAATCATTTTGTGAGTGTAAACTCTGTCGGATTGAAGGCGGGTTAAACACATAAACACATTCTTGAGTGAAAAAGAGAGAAAGAAGATAGGCTTAGAACCAAAATTGGTGAGGCCTCCTTCTCACCATCTTCTCTTTATCTCACATTCTATTTTCTTATGATAAATTTATGTTATGTCTTTATTATTTCTTGCAAATATTATGAAATGGAACCAAGCCTTGGAGTGATCAATGGTGCCCTTCATGCCTAGTGTGTGATTGTGGGTTACAAACCATGATGATCAAGGCTTGTTATGTTTAATGTATCTTTATTTCATTGTCATTTATATTAATGCATTTTACATTCAAGTCTTTACCTTTATTGTCTTTAAATTAATGCAATTTATCTCCAAGTCTTTAAATTTATTTTGATTTATTTGAGTTTGATTAACTTTGATGGTAAAGTCTCAATCTTTACCATTCAAAATCTTGATCAACTCATAATAATGTCCCTATTAATGGTAAAGATTCAATCTTTATCCATCTAACGGTTGATTTCTTGTTTCTCCAAGGTTCTCCTTGGATGAATTATTCATTTGGATGTTAAAGTTCCAATCTTTAACCATCCAAATAATGATCTTGGCTCAAAAGCCATGATTCACCAACCTTTTCATATTTCCCCAATGATTGCTTTGATCAAACCCAAAAACTTTTGTTTTGGTGTTTAACTAGTGATCAATGGCATAGGGATGATCTAATTCATGTTTTGTAACTAGTAAATAAGCTGAACAGACCCAAATCAGTCCAGTTTTAGCAGAATCCCCTGTTTCTGCCTGAGACTGAACTGATTCATGAGAATCTGTTAAAACTCCAGGGACGACCCTCTTAGCTGTACGTCTAGTTTGGCCAGAGGGATGATTTTTCAGTCTTTTCCCTCTTTCTGTTAAACTGTTTACAAAATAACCCTTATTCGTTAAGTTTCTAACTGATTTTGTTAAAAGTCAGTTTCTCCCACTTTCAAAACACACACACACACACACTTGCACAATTTTTAACAAACTTTAGGAGACTCGGTTTCTTCTAAGACACTTTGGGTGAACTACCGATTGAGTTCTTCCCAAAGCGTAACCTGACCTCCGAATCCTTTGTCTCTAACCATTTTTCGTTAAGTTTGGATTTAAAGTTAAACTAACGTGGCAACTCCATTTTTTTTATTAGAGTACCGTGTTTGATTCTCGAGGGAACTATTCGTTTTTCCCGCGGGTATCTTACAGTAGCGCCTATGACAAACAGGTTTAACACACTCTCATTTCTCTCATGTCATATGCTCTATAAAGTCATTGCAAATTTGTTGCAATCATGCCCATGTAGCTCTGTAAGCCAATAGAAAAGTCAATCAAAAAATGAATCTAACTCTAGTATCTGAGCATAGATTACTTCCCATAAACCCGCTGCCCAATTGCGAGTTTTACTTGATGATACAAGATAATTTTGATTTGTAATATCATAATATCAAACCCAAAATTATGACTTAAGTGTTGTCATTATGAGGAATGTCAAGGGACCTGTTGTTCGATCGATTTTTGGCAAAAAAAAAAAAAAAGAAAGAAAGAAAAAAAAAAGAGAAGGATTGTTTGTAAAGGGTCGTATTTTTTTCTCTCTATACATTTTGCGTTTGATTTTTAGCGAAAGAACAAGGATCTCAAATTTCCTAATGATCCACAGGCAGTCGAATTGAACCCTATGTTAGAGAAAAATATATAAAAGAACGATGATCAAAAGAAATAATCAATCACAACACAAGAATTTATGTGGTTCACCAATTTGGCTACGTCCGCGGGCGGAGGGAGAATATATTACTTTCAATGAACAATTACAAAAGACAATCTCTCTAATTTAGTTGCACGAATTATTTAGGCAAATAATTCCGTCAACCTAAATTCTAGATCTCTACTTGTAACTCTCAAAGATGAACAACTAAATATTATGCTAGGGGAGGGGTTGTATTTATTTTTATAAATACTAGAAACCCAAAAGGAAAAGGAAACATATTTCTTGTGCACAAAGTAAATATATTCTAATTAGGAATCTATTTCCTAATTCTAAAAACTCTTTGTACCAAAATAGGAATACTAATTAATTTGAGATGGAAGGAGTCTGATTATTCTTCAACTAAGGAACACAGCAAACACCTCATTCATTTGCTTTGCTGACGCCAAGAATAAGTCCTCTAGCCCAAGCCCAATTCTTAGTCTCATTAGGCATATGGCGTGTATGGAAACAAGCTACTGGCTTAGGCCATAACATCAGGATTCTCGCTGATTTTCTAGCCTCAGCTTTAAGCCTTTGCCACACTCCATTCGTCCCAAAATTACAATACTTGTTGCGGACATATCCTTAATCAAACGCCATTAATTCAAAGGCATATTCCCAACAATCTACACCTTGACTTTGAATCTCCCCTAACTATAACTCATATCCACGAACCGACCCCAACTCCACCTTGAGTTGAATCCTCCGCTTCTGAATATATCTCTCCACCTCTGCCACCGCCTTTGTCTTTGTCAAGACCCATCTTTGTTCACCCAAGAACAATTATGTTTACTTAGTTAAGCAAACCATCTTCTCAACTTGTGCAATGAATTTCTAAAATAGTTAGAACCTCCCCCACAACGTTGACCACCATAAGCATCTGCACAAACGGAAATTGCACATGAACTGCACGACTGGCGATGTCTGCACGAACCGCTACAAAAACTCCACTAACATGTGCTCTTACTTATCTTGAATCGTCGACCTCTCCATAACGCCGATGAGAGCCAAGAAACTAGCATTGATATCTCAAAAAGCCTTCTAGACCATCAATATAGTGTTTTGCCGAACACTTGAGACTGTACACCTCTAGAATTTAAGTACCCCCTTTGCCGACTGAACTTTGTGTATCTACTTCTAGTACTTCGAATAGACTACACCTTAAATCCCCAGATTGTACCTTGTCCCGATCACCTTCTTAATCCCAATCCAATGATGAGCTTCGAACTAGTTCAGAGAGCTTCGAACTTACTCATTTAAAGGCGAATAGAATGTAATATTGTGCTTTACCTCAAGCACCATTTGTCACGCCGGACAACCTTGCTCCTCCCAAGCAACCAGACGATATGCTAAGCCTAGCATTCCACATTGCCTCTAGACCGCCTATCTAGAGCACCGCCCCTTCTGGGCGACTAACAATTTTTTTTGCTTAGCGAGTTCATTCGGCACTTGAACTCGCCCACCGAGATGAATTGTATCAACTCCTTCTGCGGATAGTCATCTTGTAGCTCAGGATCCTCTGCCCATATACTACACTTGGTAAAGATAGGCTCCACCTTTTTCTCAACTATCTCACACTGCTCTACCTTTAGATACAGAAGCCACTCATCACCGTGCCATGAGCCTTCTTCCACTATTAGAGCATAATCACTGTCACTACCTCCCGCAGCAACATCCACCTCATCTTGACTAAGATCTTCTTCTTGCTTCTTTCTTGGACATTCATTCTTCCAATGCACCTTCCTTCCGCAGAATCTACAAACATCCTCAGGTTTCCGACCTTTCTTGCTAGAAGATTTTTGAACATTCTTCTTCTTGCTTGATCCTTTGTTGCCCACTGCAACTAACCCTGCAGGTTGACTGTCTGTTTCCCCTCTGCTTACCTTTCGTCGCAATTCTCTTATCTTGAGCGAAGCCTTCACATCCTCAAGAGCGATTGTTTCTTTACCATGCAAGCACAAATCCACAAAGTGTTCGTATGATAAAGGTAACGACACAAGGAGCATCAATGCAACATCCTCGTCCTCAATCTTGGCATCTATATTACGCAAATCATGTAATATAGAAGTAAACATATCTAGATGGTCATCTATAGGCGTACCTTCCACCATTCGGAGCGTAAACAGCTTTTGCTTCAAATAGAGCTTGTTGGTCAATGTCTTAGTCAAGAACATGTCTTCCAACAACAACCACAAAGCACCACCAGAATCCAAATCTGGTATGTTTACTAGAACTTCATCATCCAAACATCTAATGATTTTTGAATGAGCCCTCTCATCTAGATCCACCAAATCTGCCGCTTCCTTCTCTCCTGCTTTCTTCTTCTCCGCATCCGATACTCCAGTCGGAGTATTACCCGTAGAGACGGCCTTTCCGTTAGAATCCTTCCGATCCTTTATTGCCATAGCCACCGGGACCCACAATCCCTTGTCTCTCAACAGAGCCTTCATCTTTACTTGCCATAAAGTAAAGCTATTCTTCCCATTGAACTTGTCGATTGATGATTCAGATCCTTGACCCATCTTCTTTTTCTGCAGCGGAAATCCCAAGATCTCTAACCAACCAAGCTCTGATACCACTTGTTAGAGCAAAATATATAAAAGAACGATGATCAAAAGAAATAATCAATCACAACACAAGAATTTACGTGGTTCACCAATTTGGCTACGTCCGCGGGCGGAGGGAGATATATTACTTTCAATGAACAATTACAAAAGGCAATCTCTCTAATTTAGTTGCACGAATTATTTAGGCAAATAATTCCGTCAACCTAAATCCTAGATCTCTACTTGTAACTCTCAAAGATGAACAACTAAATATTATGCTAGGGGAGGGGTTGTATTTATTTTCATAAATACTAGAAACCCAAAAGGAAAAGGATACATATTTCTTGTGCACAAAGTAAATATATTCTAATTAGGAATCTATTTCCTAATTCTAAAAACTCTTTGTACCAAAATAGGAATACTAATTAATTTGAGATGGAAGGAGTCTGATTATTCTTCAACTAAGGAACACAGCAAACACGTCATTCATTTGCTTTGCTGACGCCAAGAATAAGTCCTCTAGCCCAAGCCCAATTCTTAGTCTCATTAGGCATATGGCGTGTATGGCAACAAGCTACTGGCTTAGGCCATAACATCAGGATTCTCGCTGATTTTCTAGCCTCAGCTTTAAGCCTTTGCCACACTCCATTCGTCCCAAAATTACAATACTTGTTGCGGACATATCCTTAATCAAACGCCATTAATTCAAAGGCATATTCCCAACACCCTAGAACTTGGAAAATTCGACCCAAAATTTGGAATTTCCCAAAATCAAATCGAAAATCAAAATTCAAAAGGCTTGTGGGTCAAGATAAAACTCGGATGTGATTTAGAGTGGTAAAATTGATGAAATTTAGTGGCTTATGGCGATGATAGTGATTCATAGTGGTGGGTGTCGGACTGATGGATGGCGGACTGATAGTGAGGGGATGACAGACAGAGGATTGTGAGAGGTAAGGAAGAAGCCACCAATCCCATTAAATAGGCTAGTGAATATTAATTATATTTATTGGGTGTTAATTTTCTTCTTATATTGTTGACATTTAAGTTGTCTTTTTAATGTCGTTAGAGTGCATTCTATTATATGTAAA
Source organism: Campanula takesimana (assembly GCA_026119855.1). Taxonomy (NCBI): domain Eukaryota; kingdom Viridiplantae; phylum Streptophyta; class Magnoliopsida; order Asterales; family Campanulaceae; genus Campanula; species Campanula takesimana. The sequence goes on along the minus strand of JAOWBW010001741.1, from coordinate 67,246 downwards.
AATGGTAAAATAAATTTCATTCAGATATCAATTGTAATACATTAAATTAAATTAATTATAACAAATGCTATAATACGTTCCATATATTTCTCGTTCACCCATAAACCAATTGATTTAAACCATATGGTAAAGAAGGGTTAACATAACCAATTGTTTAAAATAACTTCAACTGAGGTTATTCAAAAATGAAAGTCAAACATGTTCAAGTGGGCTGACAACCATAAGATTCCATATAAAAGACTACTTAAGGGCAATCATGTGGATATAAGATACTCCTAAAATTTTAACCGGCTATCATTCAATAATACTTAAATCATTTAATATTTAGATACAAATAGTAAAAGGTAAACTAGTGACTACCAATTAAATTTTAAATTTTTGTGACTTAATTTTGTAAATACTTTTAGTTTGTACAGTATTGAAATTGACGATTCAAAAAAAAAAAAAAAAAACTAAACTCATAGGATGGCTCATTTAAATAACAATTATGCCAAACATGCAACTAACTCATAGTATGCTCATTTAAATAACAATTATGCTTACAACATGAACGATTAAATAATTAATATTAAAAAATAAATTAAAAGTATTTGAGTTTAAACATAATTTTAAACTGACCGAATCACCGAGTGGCCATCAAAGGTGATTTAAGAACATACGTGCCCCAACATGGTGGAAAATTTCATTGAGTTTATTGCAAAACGGATATGCGTACTTTCATTTATTTTCAATTTGACTCGCAAACTTTGGAAACATCAAATGTGGTTTGCGTACTTTAATTTTCAAATTTTTGAGACAGGTTTTATAACACCCAGTTAAAAACATAACGGGACACTCTGTATAAGGGGTAAAGTGTAAGAAATAAAATTTGAAGTCCTAAGATAACATTTTCAGCACTCCATTACTCCATTGAATCTCTTCTTCCCCAAAATTTCTCTTCCTCCCCTGTTCATCAAATCACAAATCCCACAGCTAAATCCCCAACCCAACACCATCCTCCTCCTCCGGTGAACGCCACCACCCACTCCAGTTCAATTCATGTCGATTTCAAGCAAAGACAGTGATGGGTTTCAATCATCAAAACAACCCATCTCAGAATCTTGTAGATTTATGAGTCCAAACCCATTTGAATTTGACTTGGTTGTAATAATCGACGAGTTCTTCGTTCGATTCGACGGAGACGTTGATGTTGATTTCTTTTGGGGATTTTGTGATTTTGAGACGCTAAGTATTGGTTGAGAATCGGTCGGCTAAGTAGATCTGGGCGGCCTCGTAAAATTCGTTGGTGATGAGGCCGTTGGACTCGTAGATCACCATTGTTAATTGGTTGGTGACGCGGTTGAGGAAAGTACGAAAGCGGTGACAGACGTCTAAACATGGTGAGAAGTTGAACATCCTCCAAGGATTCCGGCGACAAAGGTTCCCGACTCATGTCCATTTCAGGGGTGGCAAATGTACCGAGCCAAATACGCGATTTCTTGAGAGGCTGACGAATTTCAGACACCCATTTGCCCCAACTGCGCATCCGGACTCCCCTGTATACTGGGTGTTTGTAACTGCAATCTCTTGGTCTCTTCTTCCTCTGAGTTTTTGATGTAGATTGAGTTGACTCGGTTGTTGTTGTTGTTGTATTACTATCATGGTCAGTCTCTGGTTCAGCCATTGCTGGCATTTGCTCTGCTAATTATCTGGTTTGTTACAGTAGTTTGGAATTGGATGACCAATTTAGGGTTTGGGTTTAATCTTGATATGGACCAATTTAGGGTTTGTATGTGTAGATTTGGAGAAGAAGAGAGTCAATGGAATAATGGAGTGTTGAAATCAGCAATGTTAGGATTTTAAGTTTTATTTCTTACACTTTCACCCCTTATACAGAGTGTCCCGTTATGTTTTTTAACGGGTGTTAAAAAAGTCGTCTCAAAATTTTGAAAATGAAAGTACGCAAGCCACATTTGATGTTTCCAAAGTTTGCAAGTCAAATTGAAAATAAATGAAAGTACGCATGTCAGTTTTGCAATAAACTCAAATTTCATTTCCCTCTCACTACTTTCACGAAATCTCTCTCTCTCTCTATATATATATACTCCCTCCGTCCCATCCGAATTAGGATTTTTGGGTTAGGTACGGGGATTAAGAAAAAAATGTTAGTGGAGTAGGTGTTGTGAGTATGAAAAGTAAAGTAGGAGAGAGAAAGCGGGGTAGAGAATAATGAGTGGAAAGTTGTTGTGAGTGTGAATGTGAGTCCCATTAAATAAAACATTTTCATTTTTGGGTTGTCCTAATTCGAATGGGACACCCAAAATAAAAATTTGTCCTAATTCGAGTGGGACGGAGAGAATATATATATATACTCTCTCCATCCCACTTCACTTGACACCCATGAGGTGGACACAATAATTAAGGAGAATGAATAAAATAAAGAAAAAGGTGGTAAAAAATGAAGAGAGAGAATGAGTGGGGTAAATAGTAGTGTTAATTGAATAAATTGAGTGGTGGAAAATGAAGAGTGAGAATGAGTGGTGGGGTAGAGTGAATATAAAATTATTAAAAATATGCTATTTTGGGAAGTGTTAAATGAGCTGAGACAGCCTAAAATGGAAATAAGTGTCAAGTGAGCTGGACGGAAGGAGTGTATATATATATATATATATACTCCCTCCGTCCTATTTTAAGAGTCAAAAAATGGGTTAGTTCAAGAATTAAGGAAAATGTGATGTGTTGTGAGTGTTGATAGTTTGGTAGGAGAGAGAAAGTGGGGTAGAGAAGAGTTAGTGGATAATTGTTGTGAGTATGACATGTAAGACCCACTTTCCATTTTAAGATTTTTGACTCTTAAAATGAGACGCCCTTATAAGAATTTTTTGACTCTTAAAATGGGAAGGAGGGAGTATATATATATATATACTCCCTCCGTCCCACCCGAATTAGGATTTTTGGGTTGGGCACGGGGATTAAGGAAAAAGTGTTAGTTGAGTAGGTGTTGTGATTATGAAAAGTAAAGTAAGAGAGAGAAAATGGGGTAGAGAATAATGAGTGGAAAGTTGTTGTGAGTGTGAATATGGGTCCATTTAAATAAATTATTTCCATTTTTGGGTTATCCTAATTCGAATGGGACACCCAAATGAAAATTTGTCCTAATTCGAGTGGGACGGATGGAGTATATATATATATATATATATATATATATATATATATGATAGTTAGGTAGGTGCTCAAATGAGAGTCACAATTGCGTGAGAGCCAAGCATAACCATTAGATTAGGACAAATTCTTATATACAACCGTTGCACCATGGTGCAACGGGCCAAAACCCGGGTCAACCCGCCCAGCATAGCCTCTCCCACCCTCCCAGATTGCGACATGTGGCAAGTCTAAAAAAAAAACCTCCATTAACTTTAAAATGTTATATCTTGAGAATATAATTGTTAACTATAATAGTTACTATATAAGTTGATTATTATTATTAATAGTATTAGTTAATCATAATTGTTACAATATATATTAACTATTACTATTAATTATATTATTTAATCATAATAGTTACTATATATGTTAACTATTACTATTAATACCATTAGGTTTTTTGAAATATTCATACAACAGACTTAAATGTACTTCTAAATTAATTAAAAAATATATTTATTACAACTATCTACAACCAAAGCTATGAAAATATTTTGATTAATTTAAAATATATATATATTTTCAAATAAAATTATTATGTTAATTTATCAATTAAAAACATCAAAAAAATAAAAAATAAAAAAAACATTAACGGAATAGATTCCCGTGCAGAGCACGGGTTACCTACTAGTATTTTTGGTAGGAAGTACGGAGTACTATTTTCTGAGAAAAGGACATGTAAAAGCAAGAAGATTAGATTATACAATTACCTTTTACCAATATATTTTTTCTTTAATACTCCATACTTCCCAAAATGATCCAGGGCGGACCTACCCTTAGTCTATGGGGGGCGATGGTCCCCTTTGTTTTTTAAAAAATAAAAATTACTAGTGTAATTTTTTTGAAAATTTGGAGTATTAGTGCAATATTTTAGACTTTGCCCCCCTTTGTTTAAAAAAAATAAATGCATTAGTATTTATTTTTGCCCCGTTTAAATGTGTTATGCAATTTTGCCCCCTTGTGAAAAATTCCTGGGTCCGCCACTTAAATGATCTTCTCATTTGCTATGTCTCGTTGTCTCAAAAAGTTCTTCACCTTTCTACAATTTAAGCTTAAAAGTACATAAACAAAACATGACTAGCAAAAAGCAAGTGTTCATATTTTTAAAAAGTTAAATAGTCTAACGCGAAGATCATTTTGAGACGGGGGGAGTATAAATTATTCGCTATGTCACATTGTACATTTTAGAAAAAAAATCGTTTGACTGTCCCACTGTAAATTTCAAGAAACTCAAAACTCGAAGTTTATAATTTTTTTTTTTATTAGATTAGCCTCATATATCATACTCACACCAGTTATTCACTAGCCTTTTTTACTCCATTTTTTTCCCGAGTAAACGACATTTTTGCTATCCGTAATATCTAGTGTTTTGGATTTTACCTTCGTACTGTTGAAACAATCAAAATTACATGCATACTATTAATAAATTAGTAGATTAATTAACCAAAATTCTTAACGTTCGTTAATAATTTGACGGGCTATCCTAGTAAGCATTTAGTTGACTAAGTCCACGCCGACGTGTAGCTGACTTATTAAAAACTAAACTATACTGGTTAAATTTCGTTTGTTTTGATGAATTTTTGAATTTTTTTTTGAAAAAAATAATTTTTGAAGTAATTTTTGTTTAGTGGTTATGGCAGTAATGGTGGTGGCTGTAGTGATGTCGGTGGTGTTTCGATAGTGGTGTTAATGGTGTTGAAGGTGATGGTGCATAGATATTAGTATTCTCTATGTCCCGCTTTAAGATCTTACTTACCTTTTCGGTTTGTCTCAATTTAAGTTTTTACTTTACTTTATTACCCAAAATGGACAATGAGACCCACCTGCCATTCTCACAACAAAAACTCCCTATCCACTTTCTCTCTCCTACTTTACTTTTCACACTCACAACATTTACTTTATCTAAATCTCCTATTAAGGAATATTAAATATTCCTAGCATATATTGTAAATATCAAGTTATCAAACATAGAGATTGTATCTTGTAAACCAAGCTAGATTATTCTAGAATATTAGTTTCATTTTTGTATTAGTTTTCCTAATTAGATTAGGACTCTAGAATACTCTTTGTAACCCTATAAATATGTGTCTCTAGTATCAATAATATTTGAGTCTCTCATATTAATTATCTCTCCATGTATGATTGGCTCCGACCATCTCTTTCTCTAATCTTTGACATAGTATCAGAGCTATGATCCATTATGGGACTTCTTCACCAAAAAAAAAACCCTAACCAACCCTAGCTTCCGCCTCCCCTCCTCCCATACCACCACGGCAAACACGACAAAACCTTAAGCCGCCACACTCAAACTCAAAACACTCGGCCTCACCTTCAGCACAATAATTGATTGCATCCCATTGATCTACTTGGTTTATAGCCAGTAGCCACAACCTGGTCATCTTTTTTTTTGTTTTTGTTTAGACAAACATCAAGCCCACCTAAAATCACAAAACCAAAACAAAACAATTTTTTTTAACCACCGTCTGCTACCCTTTTTCATGCAAACTTCTTTCAACCTTTTTCCTTTTTTTCTTCCTCACGTCACTCTCCCCACTTCTTTTAACCCATATTTTCCTAAAATCCTCACCAACACCACAAATCCCTAAAACGTTTTTTTTTTTGGTCTTATTAAAAGGAGTAATTACTTTTTCCTTTCCCTTATTTTTCAGTTAATTCCAACTTTTTTTTTTCAAACCAAAACCCATCGCCTAGCAGCTGCTCAACCCTATAAACCTAAAGACCGTCTCGCGAAGTAAAAGAGCCAAAGACTGTCTCGCGACGTAAAAGTGCCAAAGACCGTCTCTCGACGTAAAAGTGCCAAAAGACCGTCTCGCGACGACATCAAATCAACTTGCTTCATCATCCCAGTCCATCTCATCAATTTCCAAGATTGGACTATCATCCCGGTCGTCCATCTTGCGGGGGCATATTAAGGAATATTAAATATTCCTAGCATATATTGTAAATATCAAGTTATCAAACATAGAGATTGTATCTTGTAAACCAAGCTAGATTATTCTAGAATATTAGTTTTCCTAATTAGATTAGGACTCTAGAATACTCTTTGTAACCCTATAAATATGTATCTCTAGTATCAATAATATTTGAGTCTCTCATATTAATTATCTCTCCATGTATGATTGGCTCCAACTATCTCCTTCTCTAATCTTTGACATCTCTGTGCAAAGTCAAAGTAAGAACGTTAATTTGGGACGAAGGGAGTATTACATTTACCCCCTCGTTAATTGGTCAATTGATTTTCTTTACTTGTTAATGAATTTTGTTAGAGTTTTAACAAGTTTCGTTTATTTTTTTTGTCCAATCAGCGCAACGTCAATATGGAGGGGCCAACTAGATGCTTTCTAGGACAGTCTCATTAACTTTTTGACGGCCGTTAGACAAATTGGTTAGTTTTGCAATTAATCAGGTTACTTTTGTATTTCGGTAGTACGAGAGTTAAAGTGATATTCTGACCATAGTATGGATGTTAGAAAAGTAATTTACTCTTTTTTTTTTTCACTACTCAATTTTTGTAAACAACAACAACTTTTATTTTGTAATAAACATATATCTCTACTTAATTTTATGCCTATTTTTTTTTTTTTTTTTTTTTTGTGAAGTAAACGAGCCGGAGTAAATTAACTGAGAATACTCCCTCCCGTCCCATTTTATACTTCAAATGAAAAATTGAGTTCAAGAATTAAGAAAAATGTGATGTGAGTGTAGATAGTTTGGTAAGAGGGAGAAAGTGGGGTAGAGAATAGTTAGTGGGTAATTGTTGTGAGTATGACATGTGGGGTCCACAAATAAAAAAGAAATGTTAAAAACTTTCCTTTTTAGGCTTTGAAGTTTAAAATGGAACGAACAAAATGACAAATTTTGAAGTTTGAAATGAGACGGAAAGAGTATTCTTTAAATTGGAGAGACAGGAATATCGTAAAGCAAAAGATGTGACATCAGAAAAAGCAACATTTCCTACCCCTCCCTGGCCCTCCCTCGACTGAGAATAAGGTTCTCTGCAAATTGCAGGAACACGTTACACAATAATAATGTTGTTGCTGCGATTTTTTTTTTTTTTTCTTTATTCGGCCTTTAACGCGTTACCTACGCGTTCACCAACGCTGACTGCTCACCCACTCTCACTTGCAGGTTTTTCCAACTTGTTACAAATCAAATATTACCATAAATAATTTATTCATTTCAATTGCATTTCTTTTTCTTGTCCTAAAATACTTAAGGACTGTATTACATTATGTCTACAATTGAATATGACACACAATCTTATTTATTTACGTAAACTATGATAATGGGGAATTTGTTTGAAAGCAGCAAGAAAAGCCACGTTAGTGTTCAATTTGGAACGTGTCAAGTTTATTATTATTTTTTTAAAAAATAAGTCTTTTAGTACTACTAAAATGATAAATTTATATTAAATTTTACCCTCCTTAATTTTAAGTAAATTTTATGCTAAATTATTATTTGATTGAATTGTATGTTAAATTTAAATAATTCAACTATAATATATATTTTAAAAATATTTTTCAAGTCTTTTTCAAATGGTTTTGGTTTCTCCGTATTTGTTTTTGAATAATTGGTTTCTCCATTGAGACTACGTAATTGAATGTCACGGCCCTAACTAGTAAAAAAATACTGGAGAAGAGAATCAAAATTATGAGATGGTGCTATTTTTTTTTTTTTTAAAATAAGGAAGTTAAAATGATAAAATTTCTTTTTTTAGGGGTTAAAATATTAAAACTTTTGAACTTGATAATGGTAAAAATCACACAACTCCAAAATCATGGTGGTCGATTTACCCCTTGGCTTAGGCGTGGCTTCGCCACTAGCCATAACGTAACTGCAATACCAGAATAAAAAATTATGCACTCACTCCGTCCCATTTTAAATTAAAAAAAATTCATTTTGAGTGTCCCATTTTAAACTTCAAAACCTATTTTTTTATACTTCTTATTGTGGACCCTACATGTCATACTCACAACAATTACCCACTAACTATTTCATACCATACTTTCTCCCTCATATCAAACCATCTACACTTACAACATATCACATTTTTTTTAATTTTTGAAGCTAATTTTTTTTTGAAATTTAAAGTGGGACGGTAGATAATAGGAATAATAATGACAAAATTAAAAATCTTCCCGCGTAGTTTGGATAAAGTAGGGCAAAGAAATTGGAGTTGACTTGACCCCACCCAGAGTAACAAAACGGTTATAAAATGAGGTCTCTCAGCTAAACCTCAAACCCAACATACTTCCCGCACACAAATTCGGATCAATTCCCATCCTTTTCGAAAATTCCCTTTACCCCATTTTGAAATTTCAAGGTGCTTTCCCAGAAGCTTCTTCCACGGCTGCCTTACCTTTACTACCACATTTTCATGGCTTCTTGACCAGTTGACAATTACCATGCCTTTGTGAAAAAAAACGCTTCTTTCTTCGTAATTTCCTTCCGAGAAGTTGTATATATAAGGAATTTGGAGTAATTTCTCAATAATTGTTGAGATCTAGAGGGAAAATTTTAAGAGAGAGATGGAAAGTTATTTGAATGAGAATTTTGGGGGAGTGAAAGCGAAGCATTCGTCAGAGGAGGTGTTGCAGAAATGGAGGAATCTGTGTGGCGTTGTGAAGAACCCCAAGCGCCGGTTCCGTTTCACTGCCAATTTGTCCAAGCGCTACGAGGCTGCTGCTATGCGCCGTACCAATCAGGTTTTCTTACCTTCTGATTTTGTAAATCATGTGTGTGAATGTGTGTGATTGATGAATAGAATGAATGAATTTGATACGTAATTTCAAGTATTTTTCTGGTAAATTAGGTTTGATTAGTAAGAAAATAAATGATCGGAGTTGATATTTATGAAAAGAGCTAGATCCGTCTTGAATTGGACGTTTGTGGTTAGGCATTTCCTTTTTTTTCCACTGTAAATTATTAATTACTATTGAAATCATGGATATAACTAGGGTTTCTCCAAGCACTGTTTATGGAGGTTTATCGATTGATCAGTTGGTTATAAGCTGTAGTAGCTCTTTAGATCATGCATTTTTCCCTTTTTGAGCAGGTCATGTATATATCTAGGGTTTAAATTAAAAGAAAGCCATACACCTGTGTTTCGATCACATTTCATATTACTAAGGCTAGATAGAATTACTGTATTCTAGTTTTGTGTTGTCGTTCATTGATTGCACGGAAACTTGCATGACCTGCTCACAAAGGGAAAAATACATGGCTGCAAGTTTGACAAATCTGTTCAATGGATTTATGTTAGTGGCTGACTGGTTTATGGTATTGATTATTACAGGAGAAATTGAGAGTTGCAGTTCTGGTCTCGAAGGCTGCATTTCAGTTTATACAGGGTAAGTTCTTGTTTGGTACTTCTACATGAGTATTGCCTTTCTAGAAGGTTCTTTAGACTAGAAATAATTATGAGATATCAACAGGAGCACAAATAACCGATTACAAAGTACCCGAGGAAGTCAAAGCTGCTGGTTTTCAAATCGATGGTGACGAGCTGGGATCCATTGTTGAGGGCCATGATCTTAAAAAGCTTAAATTTCATGGTGGAGTGAATGGTATTGCGGAAAAGCTTTCGACATCAACCACCAACGGCCTTTCTGTTGATAGTGGAGCTCTGAACCGCAGACAAGATATTTTTGGGATCAATAAGTTCACTGAGGCGGAACTAAAAAGCTTTTGGGTGTTTGTTTGGGAAGCCCTTCAAGATATGACCCTTATGATCCTTGCTGTCTGTGCATTTGTCTCCTTGATTGTTGGCATAGCTACAGAAGGTTGGCCAAAAGGGGCCCATGATGGTCTCGGAATCGTTGCAAGTATTTTGTTGGTTGTTTTTGTTACAGCAACTAGTGATTACCGCCAATCTCTACAGTTCAAGGATCTGGACAAAGAGAAGAAGAAGATTTCTATTCAAGTTACCAGGGGTGGATATAGGCAAAAGTTGTCGATATATGACCTACTACCGGGTGATATCGTACATTTGGCTATAGGAGATCAAGTCCCTGCAGATGGACTTTTTCTTTCAGGGTTTTCTGTCTTAATTGACGAATCTAGTTTAACTGGAGAAAGTGAGCCTGTGATGGTCAGTACTGAAAATCCTTTTCTGCTCTCTGGAACTAAAGTCCAAGACGGATCATGCAAAATGTTGATTACCACAGTAGGGATGAGAACCCAATGGGGCAAACTGATGGCAACTCTTAGTGAAGGTGGAGATGACGAGACCCCTCTGCAAGTTAAATTGAATGGAGTCGCAACTATCATAGGAAAGATAGGCCTGTTCTTTGCAATAGTGACTTTTGCAGTTCTGGTGCAGAAGATGTTTGGTCGTAAGATCCGAGAGGGGACCCACTGGAGCTGGTGTGGAGATGATGCCATGGAGATGTTGGAATACTTTGCAATTGCTGTTACAATTGTTGTTTGCAGTCCCAGAAGGGCTGCCTTTAGCTGTGACTTTGAGCCTTGCCTTTGCCATGAAAAAGATGATGAATGATAAAGCTCTTGTTAGACATCTTGCAGCCTGCGAGACTATGGGGTCCGCGACAACTATATGTAGTGATAAGACTGGGACTCTAACTACCAACCACATGACCGTGGTGAAATCTTGCATTTGTATGAAAGTCAAGGAAGTGAGCAAACAAAGTAGTGCCACTTTGTCTTCTGAATTGCCAGATAGTGCTGTCAAAATTCTTATGCAGTCGATATTCAACAACACGGGAGGAGAAGTTGTTTATAGTAAAGAAGGGAAACGTGAGATACTGGGAACACCGACAGAGACTGCTATATTGGAGTTTGGCTTGTCGCTTGGTGGCGATTTCCAGGCAGAGCGACAAGCATCGAAACTTATCAGAGTTGAGCCATTCAACTCTACAAAAAAGCGAATGGGAGTGGTGCTGGAGCTTCCTGAAGGAGGAGTAAGAGCTCACTGTAAAGGTGCTTCAGAAATAGTTCTGGCTGCCTGTGACAAAGTGATCAATGCAAATGGTGAAGTTGTTCCCCTTGATGAAGAATCTCTTACCCATCTCAAGGTCACTATTGATCAGTTTGCTGGTGAAGCTCTTCGTACCCTTTGTCTTGCCTATATATGGAACTGGAAAGTGGGGTCTCTGCTGATACTCCAATTCCATCTTCAGGATATACCTGTATAGGAATTGTGGGTATCAAAGATCCTGTTCGTCCGGGTGTGAAGGAGTCTGTGGCCCTTTGTAGGTCAGCTGGTGTAATTGTCCGGATGGTTACAGGAGACAATATAAATACTGCAAAGGCTATAGCTAGGGAATGTGGAATACTTACAGATGACGGCATTGCTATAGAAGGTCCGGTTTTTCGGGAAAAGAATCTAGAGGAATTGCACGAGTTGATTCCCAAAATTCAGGTACGTAATTTCTTTACTCACAGATTAGATTTACTTGGTAAGGAGTTTATTAGGGAATTTATCTGGACTTAACTGTCCCTTTTTTCTTGTAGGTTATGGCTCGCTCTTCACCACTAGACAAGCATACACTTGTGAAACACTTGCGAACCACATTCGGTGAGGTTGTGGCTGTGACTGGTGATGGAACAAATGATGCCCCAGCACTACATGAAGCAGATATTGGGCTTGCGATGGGTATTGCTGGAACTGAGGTGTGCAGTCAAAAACCCTCCTCACTTTGCGAATATTCATTTATTATGATAACAGTAGATTCCGAATTTAAGCTCTTAATAGATTCTGTGCAGTTGTTTCTATCTTTGCTATTGAATATATCTTCGTTTGGCTGTATATATACTTTCCTTGATAAACAACTTTTAACGAAAGAATAAATAAATTTCCTTCCTTCGCAAACTATGCATTATTACGTAATTTTTGTTTCCACTGTATCTTTTCCTAGTTTGTGTATCGGAAATTTATTCATTATGTAAATTTCAGGTAGCTAAAGAGAGTGCCGATGTAATAATTCTGGATGATAATTTCTCGACAATCGTGACAGTTGCGAAATGGGGACGCTCAGTCTACGTTAACATTCAAAAATTTGTTCAGTTTCAGCTGACAGTTAATGTGGTTGCTTTGGTTGTCAACTTCACTTCAGCTTGTTTGACAGGTTTGAATCCTCTATTATTTAGTCTACTTTTGCACAATTAATTTTTTAATTGAGAAAATAAACTAGTAATGTAATCCTCATTTCTTCTTATCACTGCTCTTTTTGACTGCTCAGGGAGTGCTCCCCTCACAGCTGTACAACTTTTGTGGGTCAACATGATTATGGATACACTGGGAGCTCTTGCTCTTGCGACTGAACCGCCAAATGATGAATTAATGAAGAGATCGCCAGTCGGAAGGAAGGGCAATTTTATTAGTAATGTTATGTGGAGGAACATCTTGGGGCAGTCTCTTTACCAGTTCTTGGTGATATGGATGCTCCAGTCAAGAGGAAAGTGTATGTTTGCCCTTGAGGGAGACAATTCTGATTTGGTCCTCAATACCCTCATTTTCAACTGCTTTGTCTTCTGTCAGGTATGTCAAAAGAATAACCCTCTCCATTACTTCCATCAGAGTTGCTTTGTAAATATTGCTCTTTTATTGATCATAAACTCAGCTCATTTGCTTCCTAAAAGAATTACCGTTGTTTCAGGCTAAAAATGCTCACAAAATCCACGCTGACAGTCATTAATTGGTGTTCAAGTTATTTAATACTCGAGCCCCACATGAGAATCATCCAGTCAACGATTGCCAACTAGGGTTTTGTGAACATGTTGTGCCCTATTATTGTTTTTAAAGTAAGAGCAATGCTAGGGGCACATAATCTTGCTCACAAAATCCTAGTTGACAGTCATTAATTGGTGTTTAAAATATTTAATACTTGGGCTCACATAAAAAGCATTCAATCGATTATTGCCAACAAGAATTTTTTGTGAGCAAGTTGTTGTGAACATTTTATGCCCTTAGTATGAAGTTAACACATCTGATGTCTCTTGGCATGGAACTTTATACTCTCTCGGCCCCAAAATGATAGTCCCATTTTCCATTTTTGTTAGTCCCAGAAAGTCCCATTTCATAAATTAAGCCTTCAAAAACACTGAATTTGCAAAGCATATAATAACTTTAAAATGTTTGAAAAGTCAAACAGGACTATCAATTTGGGACGGAGGGGTAAGTCTTAAACCCTATATGAGGGCAAACATCTGATGCAAATATCTTGAACTTATTCTGCAGCTTTTCAATGAGATAAACTCCAGGGAAATGGAGAAGATAGATGTTCTTGAAGGCATACTGGACAACAATGTCTTTGTCTCCGTCCTAGGTGCAACCGCCTTCTTCCAGATTATAATAGTTGAGTACCTGGGTACGTTCGCGAATACTACCCCTCTCACATTTTGCCAGTGGTTCTTTAGTCTTTTTATAGGATTTTTGGGCATGCCAATTGCTGCTGGCTTGAAGATGATCCCTGTTGACTAGTAAATTGAAGGGTAAAAGTGTCTCAAAGAGGATCATTTTAGCTTCTTAAAAGATGTTTAAGTACAGTTTCTTATTAATCGCCATCCTGGTTTTTCAAAGTGAAGTGATGGGCATTGTTGGACAGGCTGAGAAAAGAAATGACAGTTTAGGATATTACTGCTACAACCAACTCCAGGTTTGGTTTAAGAACGCGAAATCCCCCTATTTTTTTCCCGTCTTCACGCATAGATGAACACGAGCTAAATTTGGTCTAAATATGTTTTGTAGATGAATCTTTCTAGGCAGATGTGTGCTCTCGCGCTTTTAGGTAATTGTTTAGCATGTCGTTATAGTCTATTACTGACAATGTAACCACACATTTGTTCATCAAATCATGAAGGAATTATGTTCTTTTACTTGTTATCTCTCTCTCTCTCTCTCTCTCCTCTCTCTACTTGTTATCTCTCTCTCTCTCTCTCTCTCTCTCCCTGTTTTCACCATTTCACTGAGGGAGTACATATGTTTGCAGTCCAGTTTTGTTGGGCATGCATGTCTTCATGACACCCAAACACTATAATGACTCAACCATGAAAGAGAGAAGTTTCCCCACCCTTCAAAAAAGGTAAAGAGTATTAAAATAAATGCAATCAAATTTCAACTTTATATGATTTTCCATGGCCCAAAAGGAAAAAAAAAAAAAAAAAACACACATCTGTAATGTATCAAAATCAAATAAAAGACAACTCTCAATTCCTCATTCCCATGCATCCATGGCATTCAGCCTTTTAAAAGACATTCCAAGCCTCTTATCATACGGTAGGGCAGCAACTGTGCTGTTTAAATAGAAAAATAATGCAAAATAAAAAATAAAAAATGCAGATCTGTAAAAAGAAAAAATAAATAAATTTAAATGGCCTTCTGAAAACATCCTCCTTGAGCCTCGCTTCATCTTCAATGGCTTCTTGACTTTAATTATTTACTTCCTCTTTTCAATGTTTGCAGATTAGTATACTCAAAACAGCTATCAATCATTGGTTAAGGTAATATCATTTTATCAAAAAAATCCCAAAAACCTTCTTCCAAAAAGAAATAATCAAATTTCACTTTAACTGGCGACGGATTTTCTGTATTGGACAATCTTCATTACATTCGTTGAATGTAAGCTTTCTCTTAATTGAAGAAGTCCCCAAAACATCAGAAGAAGTAGAACGATTCAGCATTAAGTTTCGAGGTACGGGAGTGTTGCCTTTCTTCATCTCAATCTCCTGCAGTTGCTTATAACATGAATGAATCCGCTCCTGTTAAATTGCCACACAGGCGAACTATTTAGTAATTTAAAATGAATGCGGCGACTTGTCAATGCACGAGAATCTAGGCACATTCGGGTTTTGTAACGGTCAAACATTTGACTTTCAAAATGCTGTATAAGGTAACTTGAGTAACGCCATGAATATTTAAAGCGAAAACCTTACCCTTTCTGGAGAACCCCATATTGAGATTACACTAATTTTGGAGTCAATTTCCTCTGTTGTCAAGCTGCCACTATAAGCAGCCAAAACTACAGCTGCAGCAACAACAGACGGTCTAAAATCCACCAAATTTATCTCTGCATCAAAGTATGAACGTCGTAAATTAAATGAAACCAAGCGAAATTCAATTAAAAAAAAAAACTATATTTAAAGTGTAACATACCTTCAACTATAGCCAAAATGAATTCAACAGCTCGAGAATATATTTCATCCACTTTTAATCCGCAGCAAAACATGAAGATAAAATAGTGAAGATAAGCAAATGGAGTTGCAGATCCCATTTTCCATTTCAATGCAGTTAAAACTGTCAGTTCCATTCTCTTAACTAGTCTACCATCAAAATTACAACCATCCATTCGATATCGGGACAATGCTGGTACATTTTGCTCCTCCATCTTTGCTGCCAGCGAAAAACATGCCACGGAGCCCAATTGAATCACCCACTCCTGTCCGTTCTGGAAAAACCATCAACACACAAACAATTAAAACTCTACTAAGAAATGCCAATGTGTGTGTATCTATATACTCCCTCCGTCCCGGTATGTTAGTCCATTTGACTCTTAACGGTCAACCTAAGTTAAGTTTGACCAAACATTAATGTAAATGTAATCATACCATTGCAATTCTAAAAACTGTTATTGATAATTCATTAATTGATTTACAACTTTTAAAATTTCATTCAGATGATTACACGGTCAAAATTCACTTGAGTTGACCATTAAAAACCAAAATGAGACTAACTTTACGGGACGTAGGGGTTATATGATTTAAGTTAACGAGAAGCTTACATCAAAGGTTTGCCTTGATAAGAACTGATCAAGATACATCAATGACAGATAAGCCGTACTGAAATGGAAGCCAAAAACTGATCTTGCCTGCAAAAAAAATAAAAATAAAAAAATTTCCATAAGACATCAAATTAAAAGAAAATTCAAACAAAAAAAATGAGAGAAATAATTTACTTTGAGAATCCATTTGATGGCATCGATGCGAGCTAATTTCACCCAATTCTGGGTGTTTCCAGAACAATCATCAATGTCAGAAGATTTGACAGAGAAATCTGATTGAAAATATGAGGATTCTTTTTTCATAAGAAATTGAATATACTCAATTTCAGATTCAGAAATAGAACGCAACTCAAACTTGACCTCCGTTTCATCTCTTTCAATTAAACATGACTCGTCTTCTCTACACAGGAGAAGAGAAAATGGACTGTCAAAATCCCCCATTTTCTTTCTTACTTTCTCTCTCTTTGCATCAAGACAAATGAAATCAAACAAAACCCAGAAATGGGAAAGGGAGATTTTTTTCAAGATTTCAACTTTTAAATCATGGATTTATGGAGTGGGGGAAAGTCTTGGAGAGAAGGGTTTGTGGGAGGAAATGCGCGGTTTTGGTGGTGGTGGCGCCAAATTTAGCGGATGAGATATAGTGTGTGAGTTTTTAGCAGTTATATATAGTAGTACAAAATTGAGGGAATTGCTCCTACACAATCTCACCTAGATTTCTCCAAATGTTGTGGGATTCTTGTAATTTATTTATTTAATACTCCCTCCGTCTCAAAATAGATGTCGTTTTGAAATGTCTCATACATATTAAGAAATGCCATTAATGCATGTGAAGAAGTCCCAAATACCCCTAAAGTAATTCAACTACCTAGGTAATTAAATGGTTAAGTAAGAAATAGTTCACTATCATTATTAAGGGTATAATTGGTATAGAGCAATAAAAATGCTTTGAAAATAGTGAAACGACAAGTATTTTGAGACAAAATTTAACTCCCAAAACGACATCTATTTTGAGACGGAGGGAGTATTAACTTTCATTCTATTTTGTTTTTGTTTTTCATGAGAAAAGAAGATAGTCGTAATAGAAATTGGTGGAAAAGAAAATATTGGAAGGTTATTACGAAAAATCTGTGAGTAATAATTTAAAGTTGACTCAATTGTACAAATTAAAATCTAAAACTTGTTATTAACACACCACCAACAATACTATCAATAACAATTGTTTTATTTTAATTAAGATAATTAAATTAACTTAAAATCATTGATCAATTTTTTTATTTTTTTTTGTAATAACGTCAAAAAAAGTGTGAAGGTCATTATTTGAGACGGAGGGAGTATGTTTTTTTTGGTAATATTAGATTTATGAAAGGTAATTTTTTGTTCATCACTACGTACAAGATTATTCAAGCTCCCTGTAAACTCTGGAAATAATATATATATAAAAACAAAGTTTAGCATTGCAAAATTTGTTATGAATTTCTATTTATCGGCAATATGAACTCTGATCTTTAGCTTAAAATGTATTACAAATACATTTTTTCTTGTTTCTGAAGTAGGTTAATATGTGAGATTGTTCCTACATTACACATTACGGAACCCTAATAAGAGTTTAATTTCTTTGAGGTGTAAGGACCGTTAAATTTTTAAATGAGAAAATTTTGAGGGAAACTAGTTTCTCCATAAGTTATAAAAGTCTTGTTTTTATAGGGGTTAAAGTTTAGGGTTAGGGTTTAAGGTTTAGGGTTTAGGCATTTTAGGGTTTAAGAAGGGTTAAAAATAGGATTTTTTATAACTTATGGAGGAACTAGTTTCCCCCAAAACCAACTCTTTTTAAATTTACCGGCGCTATAAATTGTCGCAAGTTTAAATTTTATTGTTCAAAACCAATTAAAATCTTAAATTTGCTCGTATTGTGATATCTATTTTTGAGTTTAAACATGCTTGAGCTAAAGACGACCGTTAATAGTTTAAAACTTTGTGTGCTATACATTTTCAATATGATTATTTTATTTCACGAGATATTCCTATTAAAAGATGGATAATGATATATATATATATATATATATATATATATATATATAGTGAAAATTCATAGTGAAACTCTGTAATCTGTTGGATTGTAATACATTTTTGTGGAACCCACCGATAAAAACTCATCCAACGGATTACAGAGTTTCAGTATAAGTTTTTACTATGTGTATCATTTTCCTTAAAAGATTAAGTTTCCTCACAAAATATGGTGAAAAAATATTTTCCCATCATAATCCGCCTTTTTTCTTTTTTGAGAGTCATACTAAAGGTGTAATTTTTGTATACTCCCTCCGTCCCACCCGACTTAGGACAAATTGCCATTTTGGGCGTCCCACTCAACTTAGGACATCACTAAATGGCAAGTTTATATTATTTTAATATTCAATGGGACTCATTTGTCATACTCACAACAACAATCCATTTACTATTCCACCCACTCATTCTCTCTCCTAATTACTTTTCATACTCATAACACATCCTCCACCCATTCTCTTTCCTTAAAATAATAGTTCTTCTTAATCCCCGTGTCGGGACCAATTGTCCTAAGTCGACCGGGACGGAGGGAGTATTGTTATTCATTTAAAAGAAATAATCTTATTTCATAAGTCAACTTTTTATAGTACTTCCCCCATTGTATAATATTTCTATGTTAGGTTCATGTGAAAATTAAACTTGAGGAGAACGATTAAGTTATCATACAAAAAGGGAATCCTTATTTACTTTACGATTTCCATAAACAAAATCTGTCATGTGTAATTGTAATTTATTTCCTAAATAACAAAATGTATAAATTCCGAATGCCAGTTGGTCAACCCCATCATAAAATCAAAAGTCAAACAATGCTGTAGATCTTATTAAATATTAACGTAATGTATTTTGGTTTGACAACAAATAATGACCACTGCATGAAAAAGGTCACTGCTTTGACTAAATAAATACTCCCTCCGACTAAATAAATACTTCCTCCGTCTAGATGGTCCACTTTTGATTTTTAACGGTCAATACAAGTGAACTTTGATCAAATATAAATATCAATCTAATCATCCTTGTGAAATTCTAAAACTTGTTATTGATTAATCATCTAGTGATTTATCAATGTCAAAATTTTAAAATTTCATTGTGATGATTAGATCGATAATAATATTTGGTCAATATTCACATGTGTTGACCGTTAAAAATCAAAAGTGAACTATCTTTCTTGGACAAAAGGGAGTATACATTCTTTAAATAAATCATAAGTAAAAAAAAAAAACGAAAATCTTTAAGCTCTCAAAATATTGGTAAAGGGCGGTTGAATTTATTCTTCTCTTGGGTCAACAATAATTTTGCGTTTTTTTTTTTTTGAAACAAAACAATAATTTTGCGTTAAAGTAATTTAAATGGATTATAGGGTCAATATACTCCCTCCGTCCCATTTTAAACTTCAAAACTTAAAAAAAAAAGTTTTTTATACTTCTTTATTTATGGGCCACACATGTCATACTCATAACAATTACCCACTAACTATTTTCTACACCACTTTCTCTCTCCTACTAAACTATCTACACTCACAACCAATCACCATTTTCTTAATTTTTGAACCAATTTTTTTTTGAATTTTAAATTGGGACGGAGGGAGTATTGAACTAATGACTTGAAGATTACAGGAAGGCGGGAATGAAGAAAAAATTAAATTACTAGTCAATGCTGCTGCAATAGGGCTATTTGTAAGAAAGTTAACAAAATAGTGAAATCTCGAGAGAAACTTGCGTTTTAGTGTAAAACTTGTTTTCATCTCTTAATATAAACAAAATCTCTTAATGTAAAACAAATTTTGCACATCTCTTAGTGTAAAACAAGTTTTTCATAGACAAACTTGCATGAAAACACCATGACCCGTTTCATAGTAGAGACTGGTCATTTTTGACCCATGACCCATAGGCAATTTTTTTTTTATTTTTTTTTTCGATTTGTCAAAAGTAATAGTTACTATAACTAAATGTAACAAACGTGTTACTTATATGTACCAGTTTGTATACATAAAAGTAATACATATATACAGAAAAGTAACAGTGTTTTTTTTTTTTTTTTTTTTTTTTATGTTTCTTCGTTTGCCAAAAATAATACTTATTACAACTAAAATGTAACGAACGTGTTATTTATGTGTAACAGAGTGTTTATACATAATTGTAACACATATGTATAAAAAAGTAATAATTCAACCATTTACACTTTAGAACTAAAAAGACTTGTGTTAGTAACATTGTAAAAATAAGAAAGTAACAATTTTTATAAACGAATGTTACATTTTACTTGTATAATAACATTGTAAAGCAATTACGTTTACTTGTATAATAGTATATCCATATGTTTTCAAATAATAAGTTACAATGGGTTCAATTTATCAGGATACATGTAAAAATATTACATTATCTATAGAAATTTGTTACAATTTCATCTACTAAAGTGTTACATTTACTTGTAAAAATATTTACATTCATGTATATAAGTTGTTATTTTTCAATGTTACTTTCTTTTAAAAAATAAAATCAAAATACTCAAAAATAAAAAATATTCTGGAAAAACACTATTACATTTCAGTATAACGATAATTACATTTAGTTATTGTTAGTGTTACACGTATTTATAGTTAGTATTACAGTTGAAAGATGAGAAAAATGAGCTATTTTTTTTTTTTTTTTGTAAAACGGGTGTTACGTTTACTTATAAACAATGTTATTTTATAAGTAATATAGTTGTTACATTTAGAGATAATTGCATAAAAAACCTTGTACAAGTTTTTCCGTTGCAATTTAAACCTCCAACATAAAAAATTGCATGAAAAACCTTGTGCATAAATTCTTGTTGCAATTCAAACCTTCTTCCAGTTAGCTAGTTAAATATAGTTTCAAAAAATGCACTTTCACCCCTATAACTTATCAAATTTCTATATTTCTTTAAAAGTCAGTTTTTTTTATAATTTATTAATATTTTACCAAACAAAAAAATATAATTCACATGAATACTTAAATAAAATACGTGTGTTAATTTTAACATCACATATGCTAACATGAATTACATATTTTAACCTATTTCCTAAATCATTCTTTTACATATTTTCTAAATCATTTAACACAAACTCAACATATTTCTTAAATCATTTTGTTATACATTTTTGATAAATTATGTTAAATGAGTTAGATATTTCCTAAATCATTTTCATATACAAATTAGTTTAATGAGTTATATATTTGTGTTAAATAATTTAGAAATTTTATAAATAAAAAAATAAATAATATAAATAGTTAAAATAATGTTATGTAGAGTTTTGTAATAATTTTTCACATATTTATTAAATTATTTTGTTAAGAACATAATTTTATTTGTTTGTACATTCTTAAAACCACTTTTAAAATAATTATAAGAATGTATCTATATCTCATAATGATAGTCCCACTTTTTTAGTGATTAATTTGACTAAGATTTTACGAAAATTGTAGAGAAGTTATTTTTCTAATGGAGTTATAATAGTTATTATAAATAATATTTTTAAAGGTGTGACAGTAATAAGTTTTAAAATTTCATTAAAATAGTTTACCACTAAAAATTAAATTAAAGTTTTAAGACAAAGGGAGTATTTTAAATAATGATTTTCCAAAAATTATTTTATTTTATAAAATATTTATGATAATATTATCTTAAAGTCAAATTAAATTCATGAGAAATGAGTAAATTCTTGTAAATTATATAATTCAAATCCATCAAAATTCATGTAATTATTTTTAAAATTATGTGAACAATAAATTATTAAATTTCCATACAATATTTTTTTTATAAAATATGTTAGAGTAAATAAAAATTTGCAATCCATGTTAAGGAGTATGGTGTTAAAATAAACACATATTTTATTTATTATTTATGTGAATTATATTTTATTTGTTTGGTGAAAGACTAAGAAATTCCCTAAAAATGAGCTTTAGAGAAATACAAGAAATTAGATAAGTTATAAGGGGTGAAAGTGCATGTTTTGAACCTATATTTAACTAGTTAACTGGAAGAAGGTTCAAATTGCAACAAGAATCTATGTACAAGGTTTTTTTATGCTATTTATTTCTGTTGGAGGTTTAAATTGCCACGGCAAAAACTTGTACAAGTTTTTTTATGCAATTATCTCTTACATTTAATTATACCAAGTATTACTTTTGGCAAACAAAAAAAAAACAGTAAAAAAAACATAAAAACTAAAAAAATAAACAAAAAAAGAAAACAGAGTTTTTTCCTGGGGAAAAAAATAAATTTTGGGCCAATGGGTCGCTGCTACGTGGTAGATTTTGAGTGGAGCATGGGTTGCGATCGTACGCTTCGCGGAGAATGTTGTACACGGGTCATGGGTCGACCCGTCCCTTCTATGAGACGGTTCTAGGTGTTCTCACAAAAGACCATCTCTTTTTCATAAGACTGACGCCACAAAATAATGTTTCCTTCTATTACTAGATGTTTTTGTAGTAGTCTTATTAAAAAAAAAAAATACTAAAAGATTTTCCTAACACTAGAAAAATATTAATTTTGGCGGTTTCAAAACTCTCAATTTTATCTCTTAAAAATGAAAGTCTTTTTAATTATTAAAACGTTCATCTACCAATTAAAACAATCAAATTACTAACTGATAAACCTGACAGTTTTAGAATAAAAAGTCGACAATTTTCATAATGATAATAGATGACCAACTACGGTTCCGGTTTGGAACCGGCGGTCCCGGTTCGTGATAGCCATGAACATCAACCGGCCCATGTTATGAAGGTTTACGGTTTTAGTTACGGTTCAGGTGGTTCACGGTTTTGGTGTTTTTTTTTCATAGGAAAAAAGTTTGAAATTATTTATTACTGAATTTTTAAAAAAAAAGTTTTAAAAAAATTATTGAAATGCAGTCAAAACGGCTCTTTTTTGAATTCTGACAAAACCGTTAAAAATATGACGGTCTGACTGTTTTTCTGACGTTTTTTTATGGTTTTTCTGACTGTTCTAACGGTTTTTTTTTTTTCCGTTCCGGTTACAGTTTGGTCTTTTTGCAGTTCGGAACCGACGGTTCAACGTTTTTTGGGAGGTTGAACCTTAACCGGCCCGTATAAAAAACGGTTACGGTTGTTACGGTTCCGGTTTTCCAGGCCGTTCGTTCGTGGCGGTTTCGGTTTTTAAGGTTTCGGCTCCGGGCCGTTCGGCGGTTTGGGCTCGGTTCCGGTTTGGTCATCCCTAAGTGAAACTAGTGATTCTTTAACTAATTTTTAATTTGCAACTTAAACAATCGGATCAAACATAAAATTTCTACTGATGGATAAACGATTATAAAGTCATGAGAAAATTACCACCTAATCCCTCATCCTAATCGAATCTACCACCTAGTCCAAGCCAATATTTTCCTTTACCACCTAGTCCAAGCCAATATTTTCTTTTACCACCTAGTCCATTAGAGTTATTAAATCCTGAAACTACCCCTTATCCAAATAAAACAACCCAGCCTTCCCCCTCCTCATTCAACGCACGCACAACCACAAAGTCGTTTTCTCTCTCTACATGCGACCCCTCACTGATCCAATCTCTGGTGGCCCCTCTCTTGCCCTCCCTCCGGCGACCCTCCCTCCACCCCCGGTGACCTCCTTCCTCCTCCGGCGACCCCTTCCTCTTCCTCTCTATCCAACTTCGACTAGCAGATCAAACAACTCCGTTGACCCCCTCATTTCAACCGCCAGCGACTCACTCCCCTCCCACCTCCGATGAGGTCCTCCCCCACCTATTTTCTGTAGATCCGGCCATCTCCCTCCCCCTAATCCGGTGACCCCCTCCTCTTCCTCTATGTCCAACTCCGACTAGCAGATCGAACAACTCCGTTGACCCGCTCCCCTTCAACCGTCGGTGGCTCACTCCCCTCCCACCTCCGGTGACGCCCTCCGACACCTTTTTTCTGTAGATCTTATTGGATATTATGCCCTAGGCCCTTGAGAAAGCCTATGCGTTATATCATAGCTTCATTGTTATAGAGATAACAAACCTGATTATTATATCTTTTGCATGTTTATTATAATGATCATTGTCCTAGCACTTATGAAGGGCTAGCATGAGTTTAATGGATAATCATATGATGATTATAGTGCATAGGATGCGGATTAAACTTGTGGGTACATGTTGGAGAACAAGTACTGGATAGACCCGTTATGAGATTTTTGTCATGGTCAAATGTCATAATTAAATCTCATAATAGTTATATCATTTATCCTTAGACCTGAGATTTCATAGTCTTCCACATGATGAACATTATGTTTGACGTACTCAAACGCTACCCCTAACCGGGTGGTTATAAAGGCTACGATTGACATAATCGGATTCTTGTAGGGAAGAATGATAAGTCAAGATGGGATTTGTCCCTCTCTCAAGAGAGATATCTGCTTGGCCACTCGATGAGTGAGATTGATAATAGTGTACGGCCGTACCCAAATGAATTGAAGCGTTCAAATGTTATTTGCTCATATCAATCTACTCGAGATCGGAGAAAGCATTGGACAACATAAGTTGACGTGGACCATGACTTATGTCCATATGATATCGTGTGACAAAGGGATGGTGATATGTTCTATAAGGTTACTTTGGGCTTTCAAAGTTATACTAATTGGGTAGTCATAATGGCTTGCTAGAGTCCGCTTATGATTTACGAGGTCTTTGGACTCGTTGCCAAATAGTATAATCCTATTGGGTCACACACGCGCAGAACGAATCTTTGCTTGGCACGAAAAACGAGAAAAACTGGGAAGTGGAAAACCAGCCGTACGGATGGTTTGGACTAGCCGTACGGATAGTTTGTCCGCTGACGAGTTTTTGTCAAATTTCTTTCTGGGAAGGGAATCCTTTAACCTAATGGAATTAGGTTTCTCCCAGTTTATATTCTGTGTTCTCTTCAGCCGAAAACTAAGCCTTAGGCATTGATTTTGGAAATCAACAAGAGTTTCTTGGAGAGAGAAAAACACATATTATACTAAGGTTATTAGGGTTTGATTTTTGTTCATCATCAAACCATAATAATCAAAGGGAGATTGAAGAATGGTTCTTCAATCATGTTTTTCAAGCCTAAGGATCTAGCAGTCAAATCAAGAAGCGTTCTTGAGTCCATTCGATGTGTGGATACCGATGGAGGGTGTTTCCTTTAGCACCTTAAAGTCCGTGTTCATGGATTCGATCTTCAAGGGTATGTTTCTTTCATCTTGTATTTAATTTAATCAACATGCACGGATCCAGGATCTTGGGTGTTTGATTTTATCTATTTATTCCGCTGCGCATGAAGCATCGAAATCCAACAGTGGTATCAGAGCCCCGTTCATTGTTGATTATTTTAGTATATCATGTTGAAATTGTTTAATTCGATTATATAATATCTACATGATAATAAGATGAATGTGTGATTTGAGTTTTTATATATGAGATATAAAATTTATGAGCATGAATATGGGGATTATGTAATTATTGTATTGATTTGATCCATATGAATAATTGCATGTTTGGGATATCAATAAATAATTGGATTATGTGTATTGATAATTTAGATCTAATTTGTGTATGTAATAAATTGTTTATTCATGGTATTGATTAGATCTAATTAAATTCGTAATCTGTAAATTCATGTTTCTGTAATCTGATTATGTATAAACATGATATTGGATTTAGTCGAATTTCTGAAATTCTGAAAAACCTGGAAATCTGGGATCCTACCAATGGATCCGTACGGATGGTTTGGATGATGCCAAACTGGCTAGTTTGGAAATTCTCATATTTGATTTTGTTTTCTGGTGTTCAGATTATTCTTTAAATTGTTTACAAAATTCGAATCTGGAAACTGGAAACTGCTTTCAGACGGCTGGTTTCCGAAACTGTGTTTCCTGAAACAGTTTTCGGCCAAAGAATTCAAAAGGAATTGCAGAAATCAGAGTTCTAAAGAGTTTAGAACTGCTGTAATCTGTGAGATTAAAAGACAATGAAAGATCTTGAAACAAGTATCCAATCTATACGGGAATGTGGATGCCTTTTGGCTTAGTTTCGACCGTATAGAGAAGTTTCTTGGTTTCTTGATCTTAGCACGGAAATGTGGATGCCTTTTGGCTTAGTTTCGGCCGTGCGGTTTGTGCTTTCAATTTCAAGATGCTCTGCGGATACAGTTTCAGAATTCTGAAGAGTTCAGAGTTTATGTGACCTGTATGAAAGAGCTGTACGGATAAATCTGGATGCTTTCAGAAACATCCGTACGGATGGTTTGGGCATTACTGATTCTAATCTTTTTTCAGACGACAGGTTTTGGAAACCGTGTTTCCCGAAACAGATTTCAGTTCAGAAGTCCAAACTGTTAATGAGATCAGAATCTTAAAGGTGTTTAAGATTGGCGTAATCTCAAAGTTTCAGAATTACCCCTATACAAAGTGCAAATCGTTTGCAAGAGAAGGAAACTATATTTGGATTAATTCATTGCATGGACCAATGGCAGGCTTACGCCTTGTTTCTGGGAATGCAAATGAAATATCCAATCTGTAAATTGTTTACAGATAATTTATATTCCGTCCCTATTATGTTGCTTCATAATTAAATCACAAGATTTTGCTTCTGTTATTAATTGGATTAGTTAACATCATTATGCAAAGACTACATTATATTATGTTTGACATAATTAAATATATGATGCATATCTCTAAGCAAATAAACATTCTTGAAACTTAAGTCATGTGCCAATCCATTATTAAAACACTTATGAGTACACCGGGTATTTTTATGTGGGCTCTGCCAAAGCGAGGGGCATTAATTCTATCAGTGTATGAGCAAGATGAGGAATGAGAGTTTCCTATCCTTTAAACGTGGTTTGACTTAATTAGGCTATCAAAAGACAAAGTTTTGGGCCTAAGGCACAAGATGAGATTAAAAAACATGTCTGACATAAGATGTCTAACAAATCTCATAAAGGATCTAAGAATCATATATGATATGATTGACAAAGAGTTGTCTACCTAATTAATTTAATTTTGAGCAGTATCGCCAAAGCGGACTTAAAATTAAATTAAGGTTGGATCTTAGCCTACTTAAATTATATTATACAATTGTTGTATTTGAATGTTTATAATTTAGTGGGAGTATTTATGAAATACATTAAATGTCTCTAAATGATATGGTATGAAATATATGTGTATATTTATTTGCATATTTCGTAGAATCTCTTAAACTATAATCATGTATAATTACTGCGATTGACCCCACTTTAAGAGAATAAGATTAACTTCCTTGACCTAGTCGTGAGCTTAAGAATTGTTCTAAAGCAAAAACGGAAGTTATGAATTCTTAATAAATCCTTTTACTAAGAAACCTTATGCCTTAAGGGTGGACAAAGACATTGATTAGAAACATGTGGATGATTCTATAGATGTCAACTGTCCTACGACTTGCTGCTATATGTTCAGAACTTTAGAAGTACCTAAAACGTATGAATGCTTATGCGATAAGCAATCTCATAAGAAACGTTCCTACAAGCAAGAGAGGCAAATAAAGTTTGAGATTGATTAGAGCCTAACATTCATGCGATGAATGAAAGGTATGTTAATAAGTTCTCATGTTTTGAACATAGAGAAACATATTAATTACCTTAGTTGGCTTGGTTATCATGTTAGTTGGAACTAACAAACGGATTTGATATCAATTCATAAGCGACATTTGATGTTTAAAATGCTATGTCTTAATATCAAAAGGAAACATTCTCAAACTCTAAAGGTTAATAAGGACAAGGATTTAAGATAAATGCAAGACAAAAGTTGTCAAGCCTAAAAGGAAATATTTGTGGCAAAACCTAAAATCCAAAGAATGTAATTTGTACCTTGGCAATAGGATTGACCGTTGGTGAAATTACAATTTGAATTAAAAGATCAAAAGGAAGGGTAGTTGGACTACCACTTCAAGTATTTATGTTAAAATTCTACTTATAAGGGTAAAGATTAACCTATGTGGCAAGAATGATGCAATGGTTGCAACATTAATCATAGGAACTTACGAAGTGTCTTTACCTAATAAGTTCACATTTGTTTTGAACAAATGGTGCTATGTTCTTATTTTAAGTAGAAATATTATTTTGGTTTCTTCTTTAGAAGATTATGGATATTTCTTATTTCGAATAAGAAAGTGTTCCATTAAATATGATTTGCTTTATTGTATTGCTAATCATGTAAATTGGACTTAATATCCTTATCTTGGAAGAACAAAATAATGAGCATAACGTAATAATGGAAATCTGAATATAAGGATGTAATCGTTACATTCTTAAAACATTAATGTCTATATCAAATGATAAGAAAACATATATCTAAAATTCCATGGGACGGACTTTTAAATTCATATGATTTCGAATCATGTGCTAGATGTGAATCTTAGAAATTGATCAAGACATCTTTTTACTAATAGTAGTAAGAGGATTACTCTTTTGAACTTATACATTTTGATGTATGTAGTTTATTAAAGTAACAATGCTAGAAAGGATTTCAACACCTCATGGCAAAGGTATTGATGTACTCTGATTAGATCAAAGTAATGAATATTTAAGCCTTGGACTCGATGAGAAATCTTCAGAAAGTCTGCAATTTAAGAAAAACAGAATCTGGAAACAGCAGCCGTACGGATGATGTTCCAGAAGTTTACAGATTGTCTGTAAAACCAGTTTTTTGTCTCATAATAAGTCAAACTGATCTTTAATTATCCTTCTGGATTATGTGCTGGAAACAGCTGCGCTTACACTAAATTGAGATACGTCTAAGGAGGTTCGTTATACCATATAAGATATGGAATGAAAGAAAACTTGGTTTGTCTTTCATAAAGATTTGTGATGTGATACTTTTGAGAAAAGTTTGTCTTGGACAAAATCACACCTAAATCTAATAAATGTATTTTATGGGATATCTTAATGATATTAATTTTACACCCTTTAAAGTGTACAAATCGTTGTTACTCTAAATAACACTTTCTAGATAAATCGTTTATCTCTAAAGAACTAGGGGGTAAAATGTATCTCGAAGAGTTCGAGACCTAGAAAATGACATAGAACCTAAGATGGAAGATTGAACAAAGTTTCACAAGGAGTTGTAGAAATTCGTTCAAGTATATACAAAGTTATTTGCATAAATGATAGGATACTATCTATAACAAGAAATATTGATTTCTCGTATAGAAAGCAATTAGGAAAATATCATTGCGAATGATTGACCTATTACCTATCAAGATGCAAAGTCCGCTCCGGATTTATATCAATGACTTGGAGTCATAAAATCTAAAAGTGTATATTGATTAAGCAAGACTAATTGAGAAAAGTTAATTCATAATGTCGATTATGATGAAACTTCATCACACTAGTCATGCTTAATGTTATTAGAATTCTAATTGTCATGACTTCATATTTCGAATATGTAATATGACAGATGGATGTCAAAACTATATTCTTAACAGGAACTTACATTAGGATGTGTTTGATACAACCTAAAGTTTTGATTGATCCATAAAATTCTAATAAAATATGCAAGTTGCAGAAATTCATGAGATGGATTGAAGCAAACTACTTGGAGTGAAATTTCATTTTGATGAAGTATTCAAAGAGTTTGAAATTTTCTAGGATGAGACTTGTGATTACAATAATTTTAGTGGAGCGTAATTTTATTCATAGTCTAATATATATATGGTTGATATATAAATCATTTTGAAAGAGTTTCTAAATGAAAGACTTGGATGAAGCCACCTACACCCTTGGACTGATTTATGGATATAAATCTAAAACGTTGACTGGTTAAAGTCAAAGTAACTAATAAAGACAAGATAGTGAAAAGTTCACCATGCAAGACCTTTGGAGAGGTTACTTGCGAAAAGTCTAATGGCATTAATCTTTGCAAGGTTTAGTCTTACTGGAAGACTGATGAGCAAAAGTACATGATTAGGATTCCATATGCTTCGGCAATTGGATCTATCATGTAAGCCATGTTAATGTACTAAGACCGGATGTCTCATATACTTGAGTATGATGAATAATACCAATCGGATCCTGGTGAAAGTCCTAGTTAAGAAACGCTCTTATGTTCTCTAAAAGGAACTAAATGATGCGTTCTTGATCTTTGATGGAATGAAAGATGATCTTGTAATAGTTACATAGATGCATTCTTATAAACCAACAAAGATAAATATTGCAGTATAAATACATATTTACGTCTAATAATGGTGTTAGAAGAGTTCTAAATGGACCATTACTATTCTACAAAAGGTTGATTATCTAGTGGTATGAGATACAACTAGAAAAATGTTAAGATTAAGATTCTAATTAGTAAACTAGAAATCGTTTCTAGTGTCACTAAGTTATTGTACATTCATTGTGTCAATAATCGTTATTACACAAGTCAAGGGACTAATATCTTATCTAGACATATACTCAGACATTTTATACTATCTCTCGAGAAATCGTCAAGATGGGAGATGTCAAAATATGCAAAATACCTCATGATAATAATAAGGATAATTATCCTACATAAGCTCGTTTGCAATTATGATGGAGATCATAACTAAGATCAATGGGTATTGGATACGCGTTGATTGGGCCTAGTGCAAATGGGAGATTGTTGGATATTATGCCCTAGGCCCTTGAAAAGGCCTATGCGTTATATCATAGCTTCATTGTTATAGAGATAACAAACCTGATTATTATATCTTTTTGGCATGTTTATTATAATGATCATTGTCCCTAGCACTTATGAAGGCTAGCAATGAGTTTAATGGAATAATCATATGATGATTATAGTGCATAGGATGCGGATTAAACTTGTGGGTACATGTTGGAGAACAAGTACTGGATAGACCCGTTATGAGATTTTTGTCATGGTCAAATGTCATAATAAATCTCATAATAGTTATATCATTTATCCTTAGACTGAGATTATCATAGTCTTCCACATGATGAACATTATGTTTGACGTACTCAAACGCTACCCCTAACCGGGTGGTTATAAAGGCTACGATTGGCATAATCGGATTCTTGTAGGGAAGAATGATAAGTCAAGATGGGATTTGTCCCTCTCTCAAGAGAGATATCTGCTTGGCCACTCGATGAGTGAGATTGATAATAGTGTACGGCCGTACCCAAATGAATTGAAGCGTTCAATGTTATTTGCTCATATCAATCTACTCGAGATCGAGAAAGCATTGGACAACATAAGTTGACGTGGACCATGACTTATGTCCAATATGATATCGTGTGACAAAGGGATGGTGATATGTTCTATAAGGTTACTTTGGGCTTTCAAAGTTATACTAATTGGGTAGTCATAATGGCTTGCTAGAGTCCGCTTATGATTTACGAGGTCTTCGGACTCGTTGCCAACATAGTATAATCCTATTGGGTCACACACGCAGAACGGATCTTGCTTGGCACGAAAAACGAGAAAAACTGGGAATTGGAAAAACCAGCCGTACGGATGGTTTGGACTAGCTGTACGGATAGTTTGTCCGCTGACGAGTTTTTGTCAGATTTCTTTCTGGGAAAGGAATCCTTTAACCTAATGGAATTAGGTTTCTCCCAGTTTATATTCTGTGTTCTCTTCAGCCGAAAACTAAGCCTTAGGCATTGATTTTAGAAATCAACAAGAGTTTCTTAGAGAGAGAAAAACACATATTATACTAAGGTTATTAGGGTTTGATTTTTGTTCATCATCAAACCATAATAATCAAATGGAGATTGAAGAATGGTTCTTCAATCATGTTTTTCAAGCCTAAGGATCTAGCAGTCAAATCAAGAAGCGTTCTTGAGTCCGTTCGATGTGTGGATACCGATGGAGGGTGTTTCCTTTAGCACCTTAAAGTCCGTGTTCATGGATTCGATCTTCAAGGGTATGTTTCTTTCATCTTGTATTTAATTTAATCAACTTGCACGGATCCAGGATCTTGGGTGTTTGATTTTATCTATTTATTCCGCTGCGCATGAAGTATCGAAACCCAACAGATCTGGCAATCTCTTAATAACCCAGTCTTCCCCTCCCTGCCTCCGACCTCCCTATCCTCTTCCACCTCCGATCGTCCAATCTACCACCTCCGATGAACCCCTTCTTCCTCACTTTCGGTGTCCTCTCTACCACCTCCGGCGACCCTACTCTCCCTCAACTCCGTTCACTCCTTCCTCACCCTCTTCATCTCGGCCACTCACGGCAGGAATAACTCAGATCTACCTCCCTTCGAACAACTCGTATTGCCTTCTTCATCTCCAACTTCCTCCTTTGCACCGGTAAGCTTCCTTCACCGTCGACCTCAAGCCTTAATAACATCGCAACATTACCAGATCTGCTCTAGCCTTCTATTGTCGGCGTCTCCTTGCGGAATCTTCGGTCGTCTTATTCAGGTTGCCTCTTTACTTCACCGGCGGAACGAGGATTTTTTGCCACATTGCCGGAGAAATAGGCTACTCTTCACTTCAGAATGAGCTTTAATTGATTGGTGGTTTCTCTTAAAGAAAAAATGCACTATTTCATATTTGGTTTTGAACATTGGAAAAATAAGAGAAATGGAGAAGTAAGATAATGTGATATTGAAAGATCTTTCAATTTCAAAATGTTGATGAAACTGAAAGTTCCTTCTCCGAATTGAAATACTCAGATCCAAGATCTGGACACAGTACATGTATGAAAAATGAGATTACAATATCAACAAATAATTTAAACTTGGAGTTGAATCTCATGATCTGTTCGGTAAAGATTGTACTTTGTTTACTGAATGGAAATGTGAACTACTTGAATTATTAACTGTGAAGATATACTCCCTCACTCCATTTTTATACATCAAAAAAATTTGAGTTCAAAAATTAAGAATATAATTTTTTTACTATAAAATATAAGAAGTGGAGTAGAGTGTGTTGTGAGTATAGATAGTGACTAAGAGAAAAAGTAAAGTATTGAATAATTGGTGAATATTTATTGTGAAAAAATCACAACCACCAAATTTCTAAACTTTTTATGTTTTTTTTTTCTTGAAAATGTGAAAATTTAGGAAAAAAAAATACCAGTGATAACTTAGGAATAAAATGAGAAATTGTGATGTTTTTTGGAAACAATTATGTTTTTGCTTTTTGTAGCAACTATGAATTTGTTGTTAAAACAATTGTTAATTTTTTGAAAAATTGTGATGTTTTTTTAAAAAGTGTGAATTTGTACTTGGAACAATATTGAACTTGTTCTTGAACTTTGTTCTTGTATTGTTTTTAGAACTTGTTCTTAGAACAAGTGTACACTTGTTCTTGAAAAACAACAGTGAACTTGTTCTTTGACTTTCTCTGGGTAAACTAGTCAATTGTTTTGGTTTGCTAAGTTCACATTTATTGTTGGAACAAGTGCGAGCAATCAGGGAATTTTTCAGTTGTATATTAGAACAATTGTAAACTTGTTTTGGATCATTGTGAACTTGTTCTAGGAACCATCTGTGAACTTGATCTTGGAACAAAATGGGAACTTGTTCTTGAAAAAAAAAAACAGTGAACTTGTTCTTGAAACTTGTTTTTGGGAACAATTGTGAACTTGCTTTTTTAAATAATTGTGAACTTGTTCTTTAAAAAAGTGTAATTTTTTTTTTTTTTTTTTGAAAAATGTGAATTGTTCTTAGGAACTTGTTTTTGGAACAACTGTAAACTTGTTTTGTACTAACTGTGAACTTGTTCAAGGAACACCTGCGAGCTTGATCTTGGAACAAAATTGTGAACTTGTTCTTGAAAAAAAGACAGTGAAGGGAAACAATGTGTGAACTTATTTTTGAAATAACTGTGAACTTGTTCTTTTAAAAAATGTAAATTTTTTTTAAATTTTTTTCGAAAAATGGCGAATGGGAATTGTTCTTAGGAACTTGTTTTTGGAACAACTGTAAACTTGTTTTTTGGACCAACTGCGAACTTACAACTGCGAACTTACAATTGCGAACTTACAACTGTGAACTTACAACTGTGAACTTACAACTGTGAACTTGTTCTTGAAAAAAATAGTAGTTTTTTTTTTTTTTTTTGAAAAATGTGAATTTGTTTCTTGGAATAACAATAAACTTATTCTGGAACAACTGTGAACTTGTTCTTGAAAAAAATTGTATTTTTTTTTGAAAATGTGAATTTGTTCTTGAAATAACTGTAAACTTGTGTTTGGAACAAATGTGAACTTGTTCTGGAACAACTGTGATTTTGTTCTTGAAATTTTTTTATTTTTTTTGAAAAATGTGAATTTATTCTTGGAATAACTGTAAACTTGTTTTAGAACAACTGTAAACTTGTTCTTGAACAACTATGAATTTACTGATTAGTTCACAGTTGTTTGGTCGCCGGATTCGATCGCCGGAGTTTTTAGATGACAACTGAGAACTTACTGATAAGTTCTCAGTTATTTGATCACCGGAGATGGTGGTAGCCAGAAAAATAGTCGCCGTGTGTGGTCGCTGGAAAATGGTGGCCGGAAAGATCAACGGAGGTGGTCGCCGGATTATGGCACCAAAAAAAATACTCACCGACTGTGGTCGCCGGTAAATGGTTGACGGAGGTGGTCTCGAAAATTAGTCGCCGGAAAATGGTCGCCGGAGAGGGTTGCCAGAAAGTGGTCACCGAACGAAGGGAAATGGTCGTCGGAGTGAGTCACCGGAAAATGGTTGCCGGAGGTGGCCGTGGGAAAATGGTCATCGGAGTGAGTCGCCGGAAAATGGTCGCCAGAGGTGGTCGCCGGAAAATGGTCGCCGGAGGTGGTCGCTGTAAGTACCCCAATCTGAAATTGACCAACTTAGAGGAACTCTTAGCACCATTCAGGGATAACTGGTAGACTGGGACCTCACTAGGATAAACCTAAAATTCCAGGGACTGCTCTAGAATTAAACTTGGAAAAATCCAGAAGCTCGCCAGGCTGAGCCTACGGATGGTTTGGACGCGGGAAGGGCCTAGCCGTACGGCTGGTTTAGGCACCTTCAGTCCCTATAAATTGAGACCCTTGCTGATCATTTGAGGGGGAGAAATATAGTTTTGTAGGTGAAACTCTGCAGAAATTCAGTCTGAGTGAAACACCACCAAACACTTGAGTGAAAAGAGAGGAAGAT